>VWYP01006817.1:144751-192891 GCA_013400435.1 Pycnonotus jocosus | reverse complement strand
TGTTTCTGACTCCCAGTTTTTATTTGGGTAAGAACAACTGGCTCCTCCCACTGGGTGGAGCATCTCACAATAGGGTGATGTAATGTGTCATGTTATTGATGAGCCTTAATGGCCCATTAACAGCAGATATCCCCCCTGGAGGGAGGATGAGTCATGGAAGAGATAAGGAACATTGCTCCACCTGATTTTAACAGCTGGCACCTGCCCCCTTCCCCCTGGGGTTATGAGGAATGAGTTATATAAGAGATAAAGAAAACACTCCCCCCCCAACCATTTTCAATGGTTGGAAAATAGAATACACATTTTTGGTTACATATTGCCAACCGAGACACCTTCGAAATACACACTTCTCTTAATCACCATCCCTTTTCTCTCAAAAATTTCTCCACCCTGAAGAAATTACCATGCAACAAGCTGTTCAATGTCTCAAAGTCCAAGACATTTTACTGTAATTTTTTTTTTCAAATTCAAATTCAAAATAGAAAGTATGTTTTTTCATCTAGACAGAACCATTGTCAAATTTAATAACTTCTCTAGTCTAGTAACAAAGTTATACTCTTCATCACCCAAATCTCTCCAGCAAACGAAGTAGAAGTTCCTAAATAGTACAAAATTCACTAGTTCAATGAGACAGATGATTTGTTGGGGAGGGAAATTGGTTTCTGAACAGAAATAGTCAGAAACAGCATTTTAGGCAATTATCTCTTTCAGGCATTTCAGCCAAAATGCTATTATCAGGTTTTCAGGAAGCAAACTTGATAATAACCTATCCTGTGAATTTCATTTGTTTAGAAAGATTCAAGATCTTGTTTAAAAAAATACTCAGAACACAAACCTAATTGCAATATTTATTTTTTGGGGGGAGTGAATGATGCTTATACCCTTAGGGTTTATCTTTGTGTAGAAACCATTATGAAACAGATATAAAGCTGTTAGAGAGTGTCCAAAGGGAGGTCACGAAGATGTTGAAGGATCTTGAGGGGTAGTTGTACGAGGAGTCGCTGAGGTCACTTGGTCAGTTCAGCCTGGAGGAGACTGAGGGGAGATCTCACTGCAGTTACAGCTTCTTGTGAGGAGGAGGGGCAGGCACTGATCTCTGCTCTGTGGTGGCCAGGGACAGCGTCTGAGTGAATGGCCAGCAGTTGTGTCAGGGGAAGTTTAGGCTGGATATCAGGGAAAGGTTCTTCACCCAGAGGGTGGTTGGGCACTGGAACAGTCTCCCCAGGGCAGTGGTCATAGCAACAGCCTGACAGAGCTCAAGGAGTGTTCGTACAATGCTCTCAGGCACAGGATGTGATTTATAGGGATGGTTCCATGAAGGGACTGGACTTGGACTTCACGATCTTTGCTGGTCCCTTCCAAGTCATGTTATTCTGTGATTCTGTGATTCTGTAAGACAGAAATTTAAAGTGCAAGAGCTATTCAACAGGAATTTACACTGCTATTCTTCACTAAGAAATGCACTATATCTCGACACCTGCACTGAACCCACTTGCCTCTGTTCTGGATCTCCAAGTCCCCTCTAAGAATCAAGCTGTCTCTGGCAAAAGAAACAAGAAGCAAAAGACAGAGTAGCAGGAGCACAGAATTGCAAAGTTCCAGCTGCTAAAGTCTGTGATGCACAGAGAAGATCCATGAATATTTGACAAGTTGATATTTCAGGTTCCTTCACAGATCCTGGTGTTCTGGTAGGAACCAGACATGTGCTTGAAGAGTTACAGAATGCTGAGCTTAGGTGCTCTCAGGAGAGGTGGTTAGAAACTCTGGCCTGCATATGACCTTCAATTTGTGCATAGACATACAGAAGATAAAAGTATTCCTTCTGGCTTCATCTTTATTACTATTATTTTTCAATTACTATTTTAGACTATTCCTGCGTGTGAAAAAGTCCTTGGGAAAAGAATTTGCAAGAAACATATCAGAGTGACACCTGGTAGCTCCTGTCAAAACCGTGCTCATCAGTTCCTGCCAGGGAAGCTAATTTCATTAGAGATGAGGTTGAAATTGTCACTCAGCAAGTTTATTAATTCTCAAATACCAAGAGTGAAAAATGCACCAGCTGGGTGATAATCACTGAACATGTATAAACAAGCCCCATGCTTAGCTAATCTTCAGTCTGCTGCTGGTTACAGGCCCCAATCTTTAAAAATAATGTTTAATAGAGCAGATTGTTCCTGAAGGTAAACAAGGATGTGAGATTGCTGACAGCAACTCGCTCCCCATCACACCTTGTGCAACACATACAGACATCCTCCCTGACCATACCTGAACCTCTCCAGGTTCAGCCTCCATGGGGCATCCAGATTCATGACTCTCAGTATTCAGGTGTTTCTGAAGAGGAGACTCACCTGAGCAAGGTCATCTCCCAGGTTTGTGAGGCCTTGGAAAGAGTACGGATGTACATGACTGTGCAGAGCTAAACCATCACACCAGCACTTGTTCCAAGCAGCTCTGCACCTCGCCCAAGCACAGTGAGAGGAGACTCTGAGATGTAGAGATGTCTCATTGCACAGCAGATGTATTCTGGCCTTGCAATGCATCCTGTTAATTCTGTCAATTAACAGAATAGCACAGAAGAGGTAGGCCAGACTGATCCGTGCTAGACATACTGTGAGCACCATCTCAAAGGGGGCATTTTCAGGGTGGTGGCTGTTTTTGGAAAAGTATCACTGGTTACAAGAAAGAAGAGATGCACTGCATTGTCTCTGGACTGGGGCAACACCTTTGTGACCAACATAAATGGGAACCTTCCTTTTAGTTCTGCTGCTACAGAGTGAGTAGGAAAGACACAGCTTACAATCTGCACTGGGGTTTAGTGACACTAAACCTGCCACTTGCAGGGTCCTCTGCCGTTTGCTGTGTGCGTTTAAATGCACAGAGCTACAGATAGGCACCAACCATGTGCAGTTTAGTGCATAATGCTGTTAATAATTACTTGGTTCCTCCATGGCCAATGATTTCTAGTAATCCCTCTGTTTCCTCCCTTGTTAGATTTAGATATATCAAAGGCTTTTTGCCTGTAGCAAGGCCACACGGAAAGAAGCATCATTCTGTAGTCAGGGGTTCTTCACAATCACTTGCTTTGCACAGGTTTTTCAAACTTGCTGCTGGATAAAACCATCAGAATTTTTAACATGCAAGCGTCCAGCAGCAGGACACCATCTCATTAACTCTTATAGCTCCATTTTCTGAATACTGCTGTGCAGCTCATTTATATTCATGTATTCTTCCTCCTGCTGTTCTGAGCATACAAGGACCGAGAGCCCTCACAAGGGATGTTTGCATTAAAGCTGCACATTAGCTTCCAATGCCCTGAGGATCCTTTATGTTTTAAGGTAGATACGGCATTTTGTCTTTTACAAAAGGTTCTGCTTGAAAGGTTCAGGGTAGGAAACCTAGCTTTGTCCCAGGGCTGACAGATGTACTAGCCAATTTAACAGAAATATTAGCTGCCAAGAGGCTTGGCAAAATACATGTAGTGTTCCAGCTTGATGAGAAAAAAACCCAAGATATACATTGCTTATCTGTAGAAAGCTTGTTAGTAAGGTCTGGCTGAAAGTACTTCGAGAAAAAGTCATTTTGTCAAATACCCTGCAGTACTAAAGATAAAATATTTTGCACAGACATAACTGTTTTGATAAGTTTTTTCACCTTGAAGGTTTCTGTGAGAATCAGTATTTTTCTGATTGTTACTGAAACAGCAGAGACAGGTGAGGGTGAAAGGCAGAGGAAAGAATGCAATGATTTTGAAAAATCTGAAGACAAACTGTCTCAACAAAAGTCTATTTTTACAAAACTGGCTGAAGAGTCTTATTTCCCAGAATGGAATTTGAAACCTTGCAAGTTCTTACCAAAAGCCGCTGCCATCATTTAGCAGGTTTCAGTGCTAACTATGTTGATCACATTACCTGTGACACTACTCAAACAAAGGGACAGATTTCAAATATAGATTTGAAAGCTATTCAGGGTCCCCAAGCATTGCAACAGCACTAGAATCAATAGTATAATAGACAGAAGAATGGCAGTTGGTGAGCTAAAACGAATTTATTTTTCTGAATTGAGAGTTTGAATTCCAGAGGTTAGTTTCTACCTAACATAAAGGAGAGACAGTGAAAAAGTTGGAGAGAATCCACGTTCCACAGCCTGCTGGCAAGACTGGCCCTTGGACCAGAAGCACTCTGACAGTATCTTCCCCAGGTACGGCTGCCACCTCCCTTGAAAAACAAACCCTTGAACATCCCTCCAGAGCTTTCCTGTCCCCAGCTATGAAAACACAATTTTTCCATCTGGGCAGTTAGTTGCAGGGTGTACTCCCTTTACTTCCATTAGGATTGGATGAATTGCTCTTGCATCAGAACATTTTACACTGATCTTGTTCTCTCTGTTTTTCTGTGGACTAGATAGGAGTATACCTGTTTGTATTTCCAGTATTTCCATATATTTTTCCTTAATGTTTTATTAGAGGGGATTTTTTGTTTGTTGTTGTGGATTTTTTGGTTTTTTTTTGTTTTTTTTAACAAGACTCGCTCAACTGTACTTCATGGCTTTGACTATGTTTTATACAAGGAATGATATTCAGATAATTTTAATACAACACAAGTATGCAAAATTCTTTTATGCACTTTAATATCAGGGCAGAATTTAGTTCCAGTAGGAAACAGAGAGGAAATTGGAAATGTTTGGAATTCATAGGATGGTAATAATCTAGTAATAAAACACCTAAGCTGAGGACAGGAGCACAGATTAGGCTTTGTCAGTGGTACATATGGCCTAACCCCAAAGTCAGTTAGTCATAATAGTGCATAGATGTGTTCCAGATATTGTTACAAGGCAGAATGGTCTATAAACGGCCTTCTAAAACATCAATCTTTTGCCTTCAGAACTGCTTATTAACTGAGCTGAGGAATACATCAAATATGCTAATAACGTAGTAACCAGCAGCTAAGGAAAAAAAACCAAACCACCAAATGTTCATTTACATTAGGATCACAGCAGCAACAGCATACTGATAATTTAACCCCCTCTGCTCTGGATAACAACCTCAATGTGACACTAAGCACAGACTGTATAGAGAATACCGTAATTGAATGACCTCATTGTCAGTTTTAAACAATTAAAAATATTGAGATAATTTAAAAGGACAAGTGGAAGCCTGTTTGCTTCATCTAAGGCTACTTAATAATCAGTTTTATGCACTGAGATAATGAGACATATCAGCCCCAGAGTTGAGGGGGGTAAGGTCAATGAAAAAGCTCAAACTCTCTTAAAGCCTAAGGTCAGAGGGAACACATGGCTTTTCTCACTTACAAGGAGGCATGTCACACTGAAGCAAATAATACATAAATAAATGAAGGAATGAATAAATAAATAAAACAAAACAAGAGGAAGCAACGATTTACACGTAAGTAATTAAAGGACATTAAGTTAGACATTTTTCCAATCTGTATTTGACATTTTGGAAAAGGTTAGTGGTCGTTCAGAAACAAATCCTGGGGTACCTTGCTTTGTTATATGTTTGGCAGCAACTACTATAAACTGCTCTCTTTGATATATATTTCTTCATTCACCTCATGAGTTATGCATGTGAAATTTCAGAATCTTTATTGTCATCAGAAACAGCTGCTCATTACAAGAAGATTATTGTTTTGAGATATATACTGCATTTGTGTTGGAGTAATCAGTTAACTCTCTATGTACATGAGAGTATTTAAAAATGCAGCTCCAGGAACAGACTGTGCACATATTACAGCTGTACAGTCCCAGAATTTTTAATATTTTCATTTTCCAGCCAGAATCATACCCCAGACCTACCAACCCTCCCATCACAAACTTCCAATTTGCCCTCTCCCTGTGAGAATATGTGAATGCCTCACTACCAATCTATGTCATGCTCTCAATGGGTGAATAAGGATGTGTGGATGAAATCAGTGTGGCCTGGAGCTTTCACAGAATTATTGTAAGAGAATCAATTATTTATATAGAATCAATATTGCTAAAGCATAAAAGTTTCAGAAATTTTTAAACAGAAAACAGTTCTTTTCTGTTATTCATCTCTTTTTACACATATATTTTAATTACAATGTAAAGCGATTTACAGGAAACTGTTTATGATATGTAATATTGAGTGCTCTGCAAGCAGCATGAGAAGGTCTTTGCTACTTTCACGTGCTTTTGTTTGTGTTGTAGGTACTTACACACCTTTATAGGTTGACAGCAATGGGGTTTGTGTTACTAGTTGTAATGCATTAGTTAGTATATCCAAAGTAAGGTCATATCCCACAGCCCTCTGTAGAATCTAGATAATTAAACTTCAAGTAGACCAAGTTAAACTATAGAACTAGTTTCCTTTTTACATCATACGTGGTACATCTCCTTTTAAAAGCTTCAGTCTAGCATGATATTGGTGCTTAAATCCCTTCAGTGCAGAGGCAGGTTGTTGTATCCCAGAAGAAAAATGCAGGGACACAGAATAACCCAGGCTTACATGATTCACCAGGAGCAGAGCAAGGTCCTGATTCAGTTTCTCTCATCTCAGCTCTCTGAATGAGCAAGGTGCTGTGGGCTTTCCACAAACTCAATCTTCACACTCAGGTTCATTATACCAGGCCAAGATACAGCCAATAAATCGGCTTCCACAGAGGGTTAATGAAAAATAAGCATTTCCAAAGAAAATCACTAGATTGAGGAGGAGTGAGGCTGAATGTGAGACCGGAGATGAAGAAAGTGATACTCCCCAAATACTGACATATTGCAGTGTGAAACTGGCTCCTCCAGGGTATTTGGAGCTGGCTTTAATTTTGAATCTGCCCCACTCTTCTGAATTACGACAGATCATTATGGAGTCCGTATCTGCCTTCCTCTCACACATTCATCCAACCAAGCAAGATGCTACAGTGTGGCAGAGCTCCAGAACACTGACATCTTTTTTTGGCAAACAATTAATTTTAAAGTATTTTCTCAAATACGTGTAGGCTTCTAGTCAATGAAAATATGAGTTTGCCACTTATTCAAACCATCTGTCTTTATTTTTCAAATTATAATTGTACAATATGTCCATTTTCCAGGATTATTATTTCATTTTTTTAAAGATTACTTTTAGGTATCTGAAGGTTTTATCTGTAATTAAAATATGTATACATGGTTTGATTAAAGTTACTCCGTCCAAGCAGAGATATAAAAACTGTTTCTTCTAACAAAGGAAAAACCCCACTGCAGTGCACAAATGACACGCCTTGCAATATGTAGTGCAGCAATAAGTCAGATTTAGGATCCTGACTGTGTATCATGGCATTGAAAGAAGTTCATTAAAATGTGAGAATGGAAAGATCTTCACATTCAATACTCAATTTATATTAAAATCTCCTTAAAATATACCACTGGGACAATGCAAGGTGTTGATACACTTAGCTGGTGACACAGGTCATACCTTCTATATTCTGCTTATTAAAATACTTATTTTATACTGGATTTCAATAATTTCCTGCTTTCTAAAGAAAAATGTAATTTTGGAAAAGCATAAAATGATGAGCCCTTTGACCTCCAGAAAAGATCTGGAAAAAAAGCATCTTGTATTACAAATCATTTATCATTCATATGATCTTTGCTGCCTGAATACAAGACTAACTGACTTTTGAATGCAAGCTGGTGATTTCTGAATGCAAGGCTAAGTGTTCAGCTTATGATACAGCTGGGCCATTCTCACCATGCTGAAAAAAAAAATCTGAAAGGCTTCTTTTCATATATCAAGAAAATGAAAAATGGAATAATTATTTTTCTTCTCTAAGCTAAGAAAAATATGGCAAGCATACATTTTGAGTCAAGAGTTTTACTGAATGCATTACCATTTTTTTCCCATCAATGAAATATCGAGTATTTGGCAATAAATTGAAAAATATGACCTTTTTTTTGTAAAGGTCTGCTTTGTGCTTCCTGAGTAACAATGGATGAGTTGCAATTCTGAGTAGATCAAAAATGTCATCAAGAAGGCAAACAGGAAAAATGCAGTGATACAGGAAATTATTTAGACGTAGTTTATTTTCTGTTCAAGAGCAGACCTGTGTCTGCTCACACCAAGCTCCAAAGGGTGTGTTTTCTGTGAGACACTTCTGATTCAGAGAAAAATGTGGGTTTTGAACACCAAATCATATTCAGTATCTCATTTTTCCATGCAGTTATTGAATTATTTCATGTTGATAATGTCAAAGGCAACACGTTTAAATCTGCTACACCATTTAGACTTCTGCATTAGTAGTCAAAGAAACTAGAAATTATGTGATTTAACACGATGAAAATGAAACATTTACTTCATAAAAATGAAAAGTTGTGGAATATTTCTTTCAATTTGAGCAAAAAACTCCTCATAGTCTAACTTTCTCAAAGCACTGTTTTTTAATACAATGGAAATTTTGTTTGAAATATAGTTTATCAGCTGATGAGGACACTCACTGGGTGGTAATATAACGACTCATAGACCACAAACCCAAGATTCAGATAGCAAAGAAAAAGAAACCTGCTGTTCAGCATCACCATACACTGCAGCAACACTGGAGGGTCCCCCTTGCTCTGCTCAGGACCCCCCTGTGCTGGTGGCCGTGCTGAGGGGGGCCCACGGTGAGGCACCATGGTGGTCTGTAGCTTGTGTTGGACATAACCCTTGGGGCTGCTCTGCAGCACCCCTGAGAGCATCCAGGCAAGCTCAGAGAACACCAGAGAGCACCTGGCCAGGTGTGGCAGAGCTGAGCTCAGCCACTGGGGCTGGTGGACACAATCCACAGCCTGATGCAGACACAGCCCCTGGCCCTCTGCGTGCTCTGCTGAAATTGTTACTTGTGCCTGACCAACTAACCTAGCTAAGACTCACAGCAGGCACCTCTGGGAACTTCAAGTGCTCAGTAAATAACTGTGTTTCTTATCTTCATAGGCAGAATTTCATGTTTTTCTGTTCCTTATCATCCAAAAAGCCAGTATTTTTACCACACATCTGTATTATCTGACAAGTCTGTTGCAAATGAAGCACTTTTTTAAAACTAAAATTCCAGATTTGAGAGTCACAAGTGTGGAAATGTGAGGAATAACAGATCCATTTTTATCCAGGAGCTCTGCTTGTTCTCCCACTCACTCGACAAGCAGCCTGCACTTGCCTCTTGCACTCAGCTCTGGGTGTCGTGTTGAGGTGACCATGAGGAGCTGGGCTTGCTCTAGGTGCTTCAGAAAGAAACCCCAGAAAGGGACTTCTTTTGTACTTCCTAGAGCTTATGCATCTATTTGGAGTCTACATGATAACAACTTCTATATTTTTCATCTTCCACAAATGTACTGCTTGCACCTTCAGGTGATGAAAAGCATCTTTTTCTGAAATTATATAGGAATGCATTGATTTATACTGTGTTTCCCCTGCTGTAAAAATCTATGCAGAGTTGCAGAAAAACAGAGAATCTGAGATTATTTTGGGGTTCAGTTTATCAGAAAGCAATATATGTTCATGTGTATACTTGGAATGAGTTAATGCACATCTATCCTTAAGTCTTATATAAGTATAGAGATTCATGTGCACACACACTCACCTGAACCAGTAATCAATTAATCAAATCAATCAATCAAATGAATCAAATTTTCAAATAAACAGAAGCGAGGGAGCAAAGTTTAAAATATCTGTATTTGAGAGGCTTGGGATTTTCAGCAGTGCCTCTGAAGAGATGGGATTTAAGGCTGCTATCGGTCATACAAAAGAGCATAAAGGAGGAAAAAAAGAAGTCACCTCTGTCTTATGTGGGCAGCACGGCCCTTTGTGAACCCCATGTGTATTTTTGCAGTCCTTCTTTGGCACAGATGTGAGAAATGTGAGTGTACTTGCCTGCAGGCAGGGTGCAGCAGGGGACTGGTCTCTGGAGATCATTGCATTGTGCATGGCACGTCCTCTACATGGCAGATTGTCATGCAAGTAAATGCTGACAGATTCCCTTTATACACCCACCCAGTCCCTTCATTCTCCTCTAGAGTCTGAGCCAGATGTGCTGGCTGTGCTCATGGCAGAGAGGAGGCTGAGATGCTTCATGCTGATGCTGTCTTTGGGTTTGAGGCCTGCTTTTCCTATGAATCTTAATAAAGACTCAAGAAAGCTTCATTTCCAGGCATTTGCCAGGCTACTGCCAGCCCAGAAGCAACGGGGAGCATGCTGTGCATACTCACTTACAGCAGCCCTGCTGGGTTTTCACTATTAATTGTTCTCTCTCGTGCTTTTATATTCTGCAGGGAAAAAACCCATAGAGTCTCTGTGCTGGAAAGAGATGCTTTGGAAATGGAGTCAGTACTGTTCTCCTTTGCAAAACTGGCTCCTTCAGGGCCTATGCTTTCAGAAAAGAGACATGTTAGAGATAACACTGGATTTAATGTGTTTAAATTACCTGACAACGACCATGAGTTTCTGCTTTTGCTGATTACTGATCTGCCACCATCATCTATTTCTCATTTAATTGATCACGGTGTGAGCATGATGTTTATGCTGCAGAGGGAATACCACTTCCTTCTGTCACCCATGTGGGTCACTTGGAGGATGATTGTCCCCTCACACTTCAGGGGGTCACTGGCACTGCTCTGGTGTTGAGCAAATGGGAGTGAAGGAATCTTCTTGCCTGCTCCTGTTCCACACACTTCACTGACCCATCAGCTCTGGCTGCATGCAGTACAGCTGGGTGCAGAATAATTTGTAGGAGATATTGCTTCTGAAATTGCTGACCTAGCAAGCCTCAAAAAAAAAAAAAAAAAGCCAGAAAAGAGGACATTTAGGTTGATGGATGGTTATAGAGAAAAATTATAAACTTTAAAAAAAAAAAAAAAAAAAAAAAGAGAGAGAGAGAGAGCTGGCATACTGGAACATGGTTTTCCCCATTCCCTGTGACCAGCTCAGCTTTCCTGGCCAGCAATCACTCAATCACTATCCAGAGCCTTTAAAAAAATCAGTCATCATCTATTTTCTTCTCCTGGCTTGTATGACTTTGCTCCTTTTCTGGAAAAAAAAATGTATACAAAACCATCACACTTCCAAAAACACTCAAGATGTTAACTATGTAAATTCTCTTGTAGCAACACAACATTTGGAAAAATGTGTTATTTCAAAAACATGGTTTCTTTGACTCTCCCATAATGAAAATGGAAGCAACCAAGGTTTATATTGACCTTGGGATTTTTAATATTTTTTCAATAAATACAAGAATCTGGACTTGACATTCAGACTGTGTAAAATTCTTTACAGTTTCAAGCTAACAGGCTGATTTTTCCTTCTGTTATGTTCTGTAGGAATAAGGATAATCCCGGAACATTTACTGTGAGGAAAGCTGTCATTCCAAAGAAGTCTTCCCTTTTACTATTTCTCATTAGAATAAGATTATTTGAGTTCATTAAAACTCCAAAGAAGTATAGAAAAATTTTTTCCATGGCCAAATCCTTCCTTTCCAAGTAAGATGTGGATTGTGAAAGCTGAAAAAACCCCTGTCTTATTTTCCAGTAAAACTCTTTAGGAGTCATTTAGCGTGTGCTCCATGTCCATCACAGTGTAATATAAAATTAACTCTAAATGAACAAGACTGACACTGGAAACCAGGTGCTTAATTAGCAAGCCAACTCCTCTAAAAAACATGTCATTGGAGATAATTTAAGGATACAAATAAGAAAATTAATAAATAAAATAATAAAATAAGGGTACAAAATAAGACAATTGAATGCAAATGCTTGAAAATAGTGGTTTAGATTTCATCACTGAAAACCTGTGAGCTTGACATTCAAAAGCAAAGTGTGGTTTTGTTAGATGAACCTCTGTGATAATGATGTCCAGAAATGAGAAATTGAAGGTAGTAGTACTGAAAAATTTAATTAGTCACCTTGCCAGTTATTTTGGAGAACCTTGGGTGTCCTCACTGTCTTGAGAAACAAGTCACACAGAATAGAGCACACATTATTGAGTTTTACATTCACCAAATGATGCAGAGTTCCCACGTGGCTCCTTCCTGCCATGTTTGACATGTCCAGAGCAGCAGCCTCCTCCACCAGAGGAGGATTGTGTGTGTTGAACATGCAGGGGGCCTGGGGGGCAGCAATATATGAATTGTCACCCTGGATAAAACTCTGCCACCAAGTCCAGGTTACCACTGCCACACATCTCAGAGCATGAGAAAATAATGTGTCACTGGGCAGCAATAACAGAACTTGCACACAGACCTTCATTCCAGCTCCTTGACCTGTATCCCAGAGTCTTTTGGGTTCCTGTGGTGAACTAAAGGGGAAGATTTCTAGATATCTCTAGGTATGCACAAGTTTATTCATCTTGGCTCTTTTTGGCTCTTTTTTTTGTTTATTTTAACAAGTACATTGTTTAACTTATGTGTGTTTGCTGGCTGGAATGGTCTCAGGTCAATGTGAACAACACCTGAGCTGACTTTGATATCCTGGTCTTAAAGGTGAGCACCCCAAGAATTTTATTGATACAGCTTTAACAATTAAAGAATAGGCAAAAATTTAAATTTGCACTTGATTGAGATCAAAGAATGGCTTGTAAACAAACTTGTTTGTGCTCTCTGGACCCTGTAAAATAGCTCCTTCTATCCCAGTGTCCTTGACTAAGCAGCTCTCACGGACTTTATGGGCTGAAATCATCACACAGCCTGCTCTGCACTCCTAGTAGAATCTCTGTCCATTGCTGCTGAAATCCGGCACTGTGTGTCCGCTCTTCATTTTTTGTGAGGTGTGCAGCTTGGTAAAACAAACCAGTCTGACAAATACCTCTCCTTTTTCCTTCTATTTCCTTGGTTTTGTACTTGCTGCAAACCCATGGCATGGTTTTAGGAGTCAACCAGAAAAGAACTGACCCAACAATGACATAAAGAGGGGGTAGGGGTGTCAGCAAGTGTAACAAGTTGACCCAGCCCACTGAAGGTCAGATGCTTGCCATTACATTACCATCTCAAAGAATGTCTGGAGTGGTGGTGGAGTAGGGATGCCTGTTCCTGGTTGATCATCTCATTCCTACTGCTAAACTACAGATTTAGGAATATTTGGAGTCTGGCTGAGCACTGCCTGTCCTTCCCCAGCCGTTGTAGCCTACCTCCTGCCTCAGAGGTTAAGCTGCTCTTGAAGAATGGTGTGGCCTCTCAGGACCCTGGGGTGCCAAATGACATCCCAAAACAGCAGCCATGCTCCTGGTTCCTATATGGTCAGTGAACTGTGCATTATAAAACATGTACATCCATTTGGATGGGTTTGTCTCTCCTATGGGGTAACCTCTTTCCTGCAGCCATCATCTTGACTTCCATTGCAGTCAGCAAGCAGCATTAAAGCACTGTGATTATATGAGTAGTACAGCAGAAATCACAACAGAAAAATGCAATTTACAATCAGGCCTATCTGTGGTGTGTGCATTCAGGGTGACAATTCCTATCTTTGTTTTTGAGTGTTTGGCCACAGTCTTCAGTGATTAATACAAATTTCTGCTAGAAAGAAGAAATAGAAAAACCAAAAATCAGCATAAATTTGCCTCAGTGTAAAATTCATACTCCAATGAATTACTATTATGCTGCAGACAGCAGTAACAGCAAGTAAGCCACTCTATCTTATTGTAATGCTGATGGTTATTGTCCATTTCTGTTCAGAAAAACAAAGAAAATCAAAAAATTGCCCACTCTCGTCAAACCCACCTCATATTAAATCCCTTGGGCTTCATTCCCAACCTGCACCTGCCTGGCATGAGTGTGGGCCATTGATTTCCATGAGGAAACACTCAATTTGCATTGGTGCCTACGACTGAAAAAACAGGTCCTGGCTTTTTGCAAGGTTTGGCATACTGTCTTGAAATCAGACAAAATTAGCCAGAATTTGTGAATTGGTTATTCTTTGCCTGCTGAAACGAGGCAATGTCTGCAAGCGCTGCTTTGAGAATCTGTTCTTTTTGTCTGAGAACAGATGTCTGGGAGGGGTTTTGGCAGCACCCACTCTGTCAAACAGTCCAGCTTTGACAGTTACTTGCTTGAGGGATGGCTAAAATGCAAAGCATTTCTGATCAGAATATCATATTCATCTGGAAGTTAATTACTGTGTCTGCCTTGGTATAAATAATTAATTATGCAAAACCCACACAGCTGTGGCTGGACAGAGTTAAGTGACTCGCTGTCACTGTCTCACGGTTCTGGAAAGGATGAAGGGATTTAGAAAATAAGCTCTTTAACTCTTGGGCCACACTACTGTGATAGCCCCTTCTTGATCAGAGGAGAATATGATTATCACCGAGCATGCTTTTCTTTACAAAAGGACATTTCCCAGTTTAGCCTGTTCAGGCTCCAGTAGTAATCTCCTCTTGATGCTCTGGCTGTGTCAAGCTAAGAAGCCAAGCACTGATTGTTTTAGGGGAATGAATTTGCAAAGCCTCTGTGACTGCACAGTCATGCTCAGAGCAGTCATTAGCCAAGGCAATATCTGCATCCAAGTGTGGATGTGTGCATGGGAGTGAGTGAAGAGTGAAGGCACATGGACGCAATAATGAACCTGTCCTGTTTTATAGGACTCCAAGGTAAAGAGAAGTTTACAGAAATAACAAATATTTTTGGCAGCAGCAAACCAGTGTCTGATCCTCTGAAAAATGGGCAGGATCATGGCTTCACACTGTCAAATAAACAATATTTCTGGAAGGCAAGGGTGGAGAAATTGTCTTGCTATACATCCCTTTATGGTATGTATTCTACAGTAGATAATGGATTTTAAATGTACGAATAGAAGTATCAGCCCAGACTCATTTGAGGTAAGTGGTAAGTGTAACTCTGATTTGCCAAAACATTTTTTGCCTGTAGCACTAGTAAATGAAACTCAAAAAAGAAAAGCTTGGTAAATGTGTCAAATACCTTGGTGCAGGCAAACACTGATGAAATTACTGCAGGAAAATACAACCCAGAGGACATATTTTGTACCTTCAAAGGATCAAACATAACACAATTCATAGGATAGTAGGGATCTCAACATGTATTTTATTGCTTCTTTTAAGTAATATAAATCTGTGTAAGCATCTATCTGCTCAAATGAACAGGGAGGGAAAAATCAGTCTGTGAAAGCATTAAATGTAGAAAATACTTATCTGTGACTCTTTCCAGGATTTGGCTATATTATCAAAATGAACTGAGTTTTACATATGGAACTTTTATATAGAAATTATCTTCCTCCAAGGATCCCAAAATATATTACAAAGTATAGTAGAGATTGTAAGCAAGTGCAGAAGGAATTACACCCTCAGCTGTAGTTCAGATATAACCTTAGACACTGTAAAATGTGAAAAGGAAATGTAGTAGGAAAATGGCTTATCCTTTCCAATAAATGTTACAGGCCTCCTACCTACCACCTGGAAGGGTATTGCTGACAGACATGACAGGACATTGGCTCAAACAAAACAATTTTTTTTTGTGTATGTTCCATTTTCCCCATGCACTGGATGCAGTCTAAGCTCTGTGCTTGATTTTGTGTTCTTGCCACAGAAATTCAAATTATAGCCTGATCTGTGCAAGGATGCTGTCAAAGGAGAGGCAGTAACACTTGGGCTTCCTCAGCAAGAAGCAAAGCTCCAGTTAAAGGCCCAGGCAGTGGCTTGGGATCCTCCATGCCATTTAATTGTTAATATGCACCTTGGCACAGTTTTGGCCCCACTAGATGGTGCAGAGATATTTCTTTCAGTTCAAGTATCACCCTGAGGCAAGGACATTTCATAACAGGCAGCATTCATGAGGTTGCCCAGGTTTCTAGAAGAAATCTGTCTGTCTGTCTGTGTGGTACCTCTCTTCAGCATCAAAGGATGAACCAGGCTTGGGAGCAGCACAGGACAGGTCAGTCACTGGCTCTAATGTAAGTGTGACTGTCTATCAGTAAATAAGTTCTACCACTGAACAGAAATGATTGCACGTAAATTGTCTTTAGTTTAAAAATTCAACTACAAGCATTATCAAAAGTTGTGATAAAACTCAGAGGCCTCATATGACCTCTCTGCCAAAGGTTGTAAGAAAAAGCGCTAACGTTACTTTAATGCTGCCAAAATTGGCACCTTAAAAACACACATAATTTTTTACATTGAAGAACTCCCTTTCTGAGCAATCCTGATGCGTCTGCATGCTGTCATTTCTGACAATGCCAACACCTCAAATACCTGTAAGCATTGTTCAGCAGTCATCTAATTTACTTTAAATGTCACTTGAAATTACTAGTAAGACGGACAGGAAAACAAGAAAGAAAAACTGAAGTCTGAGAATCCAAGAATACAGTCATGGAAAGATTCTTCTTGTTTCAAGAAGATTATCCCTAAGCTCCTTTAGAGAATTAAAAAAAAAGTCAAGAAGCCTGCTGTCCTTGGTTTGTCAGTGGTGACAAGCATTGCTAGCAAAGGTTCTCAATGCAAAGATTATATCAGAAAGCAATTTTTTATCCACAATTTTCTTGAATTCTAAATACCCTTTTGTACTGAGTCTAGCAAGGTGGAGGTAGTTTTCCCCACAGTGATGCTGTGTTTTGCATTGGCAGCTGGAAGGGTGCTGATCTCACACCAGTGCTTTGGTGTCTGCTGAGCAGGGCTGGAACTATCAGTGCTGCCTCTCCAACACTCCACCCTCACTGGGAGGCTGGGGTGGGCAAGACCTGGGAGGGGACATAGCCAGGGGACATAGCTAACTCACACTGACCACGGGGATATTCCATGCTGTATGATGTCTGCTCAGCCATAAAAACTAAGAGAAGAGAGGAGAGGAGGAGGAGGAGGCATTTGTTTTACTGTGTTTCTGTTTGTCTTCAGGAGCAGCTGCTACATGTATCGAAGCCCTGCTTCCTGGAAAGCAGAAGGACGTCTCCTGTAGATGGGAAGAGGAGAATTAATCTTTGCTTTTTCTTTGCTTCCATGCATGTCCTTTGCTTCTGCTTTATTAAACTGCTTTTTTCTTGATCCACAAGGGGTTTTTTTTAATCTTATTTTCTTCCCTCTGTCCTGCAGAAAAAGGGAGGGATGGACCAGCTTTGGGGGCACCTGATATCTAGCCAAGGTCAACTCACCCCTGTCCATTTTGTTGCCCAATGTGAGACATGAGGAATTTGAAGAAAGAATAGTAATAGAAAGAGGTAACAGGCAAAACATGGACTGAACACATCTAGAGAGTGAAAAGTGGAATAATCGTGGAGAATTTCTGCCATTGAAACTGTGGTAAGGTAAATTGTCCACTTTTGCTTTGTTATGATAATGTTCTTGTGATTTTGGTGTGGGGAATTATTTTTTGTTGATTTGAGTGAAGCTTGTAAATACTGTGTGATGAATGTGGATTTTATTGCTAATTCTTAAAGATTTGATTCACAGATGTAGGGTGTGGAATGTATTGAGTTTGTGTGATTTCATACTGGGGGGAGCTGCAGGGGCAACTTCTGTAAGAAGCTTCCAGAAGCTTCCTCCATGTCTAATAAAGCCAATGCCAACTGCCCAGCTAAGAAGCAGAGTGACAAAGCAGCTTTGTTAGGCATCCAGAATCCAGTCAGGGTCAACCCATCACACTGGTACTTCCTGAGATTCTCATATTCTAGGCAGATTCCACTAAGTTTTGTCACCCCAAAGTGTTCAGCTTTGCTGGCACTACTCAGCCTACTCATCTTTCTCCTTTTGCCCCATTTAGTAATTTCACATCTTTTTTTGTCTGTGTACCTGTGCTCATTTATCTTCTTTCCTCCATCCCTAAGCAGGGGTCTCCCACCATTCCTTCTCCCTTGGTTTAGTCCTTCCTCTTTTGCAGACCAGCCACGCACACCAGGCACCATCCATCATCCATGCAGACTCAGCAATGCCAGGCCTGCCCTCTCTGGTATCACTGTTTAAATTACACCATCCTGACATCCTACTAAATGGATCAGTGCTTGTCCCCTGCACACCAATCTGCCTGAGCTACATCTGTAACAAAGGCTCTACAGAGACATGTGAAGAAAGGGAGGGTTACAGTGGCAGATAGGGGTTTTCTGTTTTCTTTTTTTTTTTTTTTCCATTCTATATCATCAAAGATATCACAAAATGTATTTCTATATTTAACATAACTATCCATAAATGAATGTAGACAACTTTTTCACATACACATATATATATATGTGTATATATATATGTATACACACACATATATATTTTATGCTTTCAGTATCCTCAGAAGGGCATTTATCTAGTCTGTAACAGGACTCATCTTTATGTTAAAGAAAAAAAGAAATAAAAAAAGAGATTGAGCTGAAAGTTACTGATGAGTTAACATTTCTGCAGTTTCCAACTTCAGCACTTAAGTATTTCCCATTTCTCACAGTAGATTTCTTCAGTGTTTTGTGGAACAAGTTCAAGTTCCCCATTTGTACATGATTTAAACACCAAGGTTCTGAGGCAAAACTAAATCTTCTGACTTACTGAGATGCTATGACAATAAGGCTGTATAACCCAGCCTAGCCAAATAAAAACAAACTGTAGATAGGCAATTCAGTTCTTACATCCTATGTGATTTGGGGTGCAATTTCAGGAGTCTATCCAGAGTAACATCCATTTCTAAAGCTGTATCCCATTTTACTCCTTTCTTTCTGATGTGTGTTTAAGTCAATAGCAAGAGGTAAAATGTATAATCTGTGCCTGGGATTGAAGCTCACACATTTGCATTGGGCAGAAGTGCAAGCTTTATGGAGGCAACAGACTTGTCTCAGCACTTTGAGAGATCTCCACTTGCTCAGAATTGTATGAAAACATCCCTGGTTTGGTACAAGGTTTGGGTTGAGGCTGCTTTCTCTCCGTGTATTTTAAATCCCTGCATGTTTCCTAGAATGATCACAGGTCCTTTAGAATAGAAAATGTAATAGCTCATGTTCTGCCCCCACAGATCTCCTTCATTATGTGATTATTCCCCCACACCCTTGTGGAGGGTTTTACCTAACTCACCTCTAAGGGAAATGATCTTAAATTTACAAGCATCCATTGTTGTAATGCAGCAGATCAAGGGGGTCTCTGGAGTGGCACTGTCCATGCATGCAGACAGATTAAGTTAGAGACAAGTGTCTTCCCTGAAGTTACATGATGGATAAATCTGCCTCATCTATAAAAACGATCCCTGGGAAATCCTTTTCATCAGGCCCCCTTACCTTAGCACAAGATCAGAAGAAACTTGTGCATTACAGTGTGGGATCTCACTAATATTCACTTATTTCAGGAACATTACCTTCTGTTTCCAGGAGCTTCTGATAAAGTGACTTCAGCATGTTATACATTATTAGCAAAAAAACCTGGCTGTGCCTTCCCTATTAGAAACTCACAACTCCCAGCAGGAGCAAGGCAGGTCACTGCATCACTATTAACCAACAGCTGACAGCTAATTGATTTTACACTTGTGTATCAGTGCTTGCAAACCATAATTTAAAAGCTAATTTGTTTCATACTTTTAATATCATAGGCAGTTTTGTATCCTGTCCTACAAAGCCTGAGCTAATCACAGTCCATCATTTTTACTGCTGCTGGCCCCAAAACTGGTCTTTTGTACATTCATACTCTGTGACACTCTTATCTCTTAACCCAAATGTGAGAAAAAGCCCTCCAGCACTAGTTGTCTCGTGGATACATCAAGGGAGAGTTTTCAAAACTGAAGCCACTTTAGGGTAGTTTTAATGAGGCTGTGTTTGCTAAAGCATGACTGACAGAAATAATAAGTTAGCATTTGTGAGGGAACCCTCAGAAATTGAGCTACAGCAGGCAAAAAGCCAGCAGAAATTGTTGTGCTGTTGAAAATAAGAGAGCTTTAGAGCTCCTAAAATAGCTCTCCTAGCTCAGCCTAATGCAATTAAAGTTACTGATGTACATAATATGAAAACTGGGAGCTCTTCCTGTTAATAACCACTGTGTAACCAAGGTAATCCATTTCATTAATTTAATATACACTTTTGTATCCCCTGATAATAGACATATGATTAAAGGGATAGGCTTTGCATTCCAAAATTAAAGTTTGTAAAGGACATTTATATAAAAACAAGGCATTTTGCTTATTTGTTGCTCAATATCACACTGGTTAACACATTTTATATTTTATTAAAATATCAGTACTAAAATTAAGAATGAATCAATATAAGTACTGATCAATTTTATCAATAAGAAGGCATGTTGCCTGGTGAAGATGAAAAGAAGATAAATTATTGTAGAATGTGTGGCTGGTGTGGTTAAAAATACACACTGAAGTTGGAAATGGTCCATATTTAATTCAATATTTTATATTATGCTGATGTAAAAATACTAAAAAGATTGACATCCTTTTATTTTTCAGAATATTGATCAGAAATTATAGAAAGGTGATTGCTGTTTTATATTTCTTAAAAATCTTTGAGCAGAAGCTAAAATTATATAAAAGCCAAGAAAGTAGATTATTAGTAAACATACAAAAGACATCTAAAGGAACAATGATACTGAAGAAGTTGTGTTTAAAAATTTAGGAGTTTAGATGGTTGATTAGAAAATTATTAAATTGAGGAACAGTACTCCCTAAACTGAGTATTCTGGGAAAAGAGGAAAAATCCTATATTTGTTTATGCCAAATACTTAATATTTTATATATATATATGCAAATATATACTTTTTACAGAGATACAAGTCTTGTGAAATTGTGTGGATAGGACAAAGAAAAACACGTGGTGCAGAAGCAGGATGAGAGATGAATGTAACAATAGGGAGATAAATGTGTAATTATAATGAAAATAAAGAGGTAAAAATGGACATTCAAGAAAGCTAAATACTCATGAATTTTAATTAGTCAAATTTTTAATTATTAGAGGGGGAATAGATGTTCTAGGATTTAGAAACCACAGTAGTATTAAACTGTATAGATTTCAATTTGGGATTATGTATTAAGTCATATTACAAATATCACCTGTTATATGTAATATTAAATATCAGATTATATAATGTGATACTGTAAAATGTGGCAAGATCTTCATTATGAAGTAAAAATATTCCCTTGAGAAGATGAGTGCACCTGAAGGCTAAGTTCATTCTTATACCATCTTTGCAAATAAATAGAAGCATTTAGTATATATTTTTTTAAGTTTTCTTTCCCACAGCTGAGAAGTAAAAATGTAGTCCTTTCTTTGTGGTTATTTACTAACAATAAACCTTATCAACATCTTCTGAATAGTGTGGTAGAAGTGTCAATGAAGAAAAAATTTGGGCACTAATGGAAGTATTAATATATGTAATATATTTAAAGGTAAACTCAAACAGGATTTCCTGGAATACCAATTGTTTAACGATCCAGAAGCAGAGACCTCCCTATGATTGTTTTTGTTGCCTTCTGCTTTCAATTCAGAGTCTTGTCAAAGGAACTTCCATAAGCCAAGGCCACTGACTCCATACATCACCTCACTTAAATGATTTGAGAGATATTTTTCTCTCTTTTTTTTTTTTTAATTTTTTTCAAATGGAATTGAAAATTATACTTTGGAATAATTAAATATACTTAAGGAATAATTAGAAGTACTTCCTTTCTTCCCTCTGGCTCTTTCCAAATTTTTTACCTTTGTCTTTAAGAAGACGAGGTTTTCAAATTTCCCCTGTATGACTGAGAATCAGAATTACACTGTCACTGAAGAATCTGGATGCTAAATTCTTGTTAAATTTCACATAGCTGGTGGTTGTCCTGTGATATCTATCAAGATCTCTCTGTAAGGCCTCCCTCTCCTTGTGGGAATCAACAGCTCTTCCTAATTCAGTGCTAGCAAATTTGCATAGTGTGCATGCAACTCTTTTATCCGGGTCATTGATAAAATGTTGTAAAGAACTGGCCCCAAAATTGATCCCTGGGGAACACCAGCAGTGACTGACTCTCAGACTGATGTTGCCCCAATACAACAACACTTTCAGTCCATCCTTCCAGCCAGTGACCCCCCACCATATTGTGCACATGTCTAGCTGCATTTTGTCCAGAAGGATACTGTGACAGACGGTATCTAAAGCTTTGCAAAAATTAAAAAAATCTTCTCACACCTACTGGCTTGTTGTATTTTGTTCAGTCTCCTGATACATCATGATTTTTCTAGTGCTTTAACCTCAAAAAAATCAAGACTCAGGGTTCTTAGGACGACCTGTTAACTTTGTCAATTAGTGTACAGAAGGGTAAAAAATTTATGAGGTAGGAACTAGATCTGTATTCAGTCAGCTCATTAACTGATATCATTATCAAACTGATACAGGAATCATTAAAAATGTATTGGATGTAAATAGCTTTCAATCTATATTCAGTTGGCTGGATTTACACCAGTAGTGCTAATATATACTCTAAGCCATCTGTTCCCTTAATGAATACTAGTAGCTGTATGCACAATTCCTACGTTCATGAACACAAAGTTGGCATAATAATTAAGGACATGTAAAGCTTAGAAAAACAAAAGCATAGAAGTTAAATTTAAGGTACCTAGGTATGAACATAAATTCGCCCTCTCATAGGGATATAGTTGCCATCAACAGGAAATTTCTCCTGGACCATAAACTACCTGCTTCAACTCTACCTTGGCTGCAGGAGAAGACAACCTTGCTGCACACTCCATCCCAAAGCAGAAGAGTCTAAAGCACGATTTACTCCTACCAGATGCCTAAAAATCTGACAGTTGCTATGGCTGTGGTCTGATATGGGCTATAAGAAGTTTTGGATACTAAAGAAGGGACAAGAGAATGGACCTTCCTAAACCAGTAATCCCTTGCCTGAGTCTCCAGTAGCAGGAGGAGGTACAAACCTACTGAATATCTTCTGTCCCAGCTCTATCTTTCCTTCTTCCTAGCAAGGAATTTATCTGGGACTCACACTTGCAAAAAGGCAAACTGCTCCTTGATATAAACTACTAGGAAGGACGAACTTTATTCCAGGTCCCCATTCCTATATTTACCCCTGTATAAAGACATGAAGTCTCCTTCTTATTATCCCCATTCTGTACAAAAAAAAATAGAAACCAAACAAAACAGCTGAAAAAAATCTGAAAAAGCAAATTCAAGCCCAGAAAACCTCACATCTGGAGAAATAGAGACAGCAGGAAAAGCCCTGAGCAGTGAGAGTTTGGCTTATTTTTTAAATACAAGCTGCATGATATATTTTTTGTGGGTAGAAATGATTATTGTGTTATTTTGTTCAGCTGGCCTTCTTCTACATCCACTGACAGGGAGCAGTTTAAACTTGTTCATGCACAGATTTCTTTCCAACTCCTGAATATGTTATTACTATAAAACAAAATTAATTTCTTTCACTTGAGTGAAAATAATTCACTTTTGCAAGATTTTTTAATAACAGTTGTTCTAAAGCCCATGTGCTGTTTGGATGTCAGGTGGTGATTTTCCACACAGTGGTACTTACTGTGCAGCATGGAACAGGTGCAGTCTTAGGGGTGTATAAACGGAGAGCATTGGTATTCATTCATTTTGTAGGGAAAAGTACAAAGAACTGTACTTCATATATCTGAGTGAGGAATCAATAAAATTCTTGCAGACTCTGGATGTGTCAATGGATAGAGATAAAGATGAAAAAAATTCCCGAAAATTGAATGTGGGATATTTTGGCACAGTGAAGCCTAGGTTTCCATCCTTCTCTTCAAAGGTGAATTTTTCCTATGGTGGTGAGATACATCAGTAAGCTGTGACTGTGTTGTCACTAGATTTATAAGGATTAAAATAAACATTGCTGCTGCAAGTGTAGGAGTTGACTGATGCCGAGATCTGGCTTTCAACTTTCAGTTTATCTGCACACAGGAATTATATTCTGAATCAGAGCTATGGTCCCTTGAAATAGTCAGTGATAAATAGCAGAGGAATCTTGCAGGTATGAAGTGTGGAAAAATCCCTCTCCACTTAGCTTTTTGCCCTTCACCTTGAATAGCTAAAGCATGATATATTATGAAAAAGGAAAATTTACTTTTTACTTTAAAAATGTATATATGGAACTTTTATTTTAATTTCTATAAACTCCATTTCAATAATTTCCTGTGAGTTCTGTTGTTTCCTTACGTGCTGATAATTACCAATGATTACTGAGAGGTGAATGTATGGAAAAGAGGTAGAAAACACAACAAATGGAACTGACAAAAATGCTCAAAACTGTTCTGATTTGCTCAAGGAGAGAATTACAGAACAGGCATGATCCGTTGCATCTATTATCTCACAATAAAGAAGTAAATTCCAGTCTTGAGTAATGATGAATCCTCTTATTTTTAAGCAAATTCTCAATGATATTAGGTATTACACCTTGCAGATACCATGCTTGAGGAGCAAGTGGCCATCTGAGCAGCTGAGCTGCCATGAAGGAGTCACAGACAAGGCAGAGCCTCTGTGACCCTACCTTAGAAGCAAGTACAGATACACCTTGGAGATCAAGGGTGTCTCTCTACTCATGAAAGCTTGTGACAAAGTAGGGGCAAGGCAATCAAACCCAAAAGAAGGTGATGCTACTTAGCAAGAGAATCAAATAGAACATCTTTGTCATAGGCAGATCTACTTGACACCTCTGAGAAATAAAGGTCTGAATATAATTCACTGCTTCAGCTGCTTTCACTAAAATGATGGAAAATGTAATACAAAAAGCTGTCAGCTTCAGGAGAATCACCACACAGTCTCAGACATCTGTTTGGGAGTCCAAATATGCAAAATTCTGTTAGTTATTATGTCACCCTTGGTTTTACATGTTTGACTTTGCCTTCTGATGTTTTCCTATGCCTTCTGAGGTTTATAGAACTTGGAGCTGAGTTCTCACACTTTCTCTTGTAAACAATGAGATGTTTGCATTTTTCTCCTCTAGGAGGAGTTTCTTGAGTGATGATGATGCTCACCAAAGAGATTGAAGAGGTGGTGACACCTTTGACCAATCTCTGTACAGTTGTATATATTAGAGTCAGAAATTTGAAATAAAGAGAACAGAGAACAGAGAACAGAGAACAGAGAACAGAGAATATTCCTGCTGACCTCAGCCTAGTCCTGCCTCATCCTTTCGTGTTCTATTGCAATATTACAGCACTTTGCCCTGTTTGATTCAGCAACTCTCTCTCACTACCTAATTAGACTGGAAGTGTTGCAGAACCTTCTTTCACCACATCGTCTTCCTAACCCTAGCAGTGCTATTGGCACCTTGATTACCACCAGTTCCCTTTCTTGTTCAGTTCAGCCTGGAAAATGTTTCCTGTTTGCATGTTGGGTGGTCCCTGGGAAAACCACAATCCTTTGCTCTCTCAGGATGGCTCTTCTAATCCCAGGGTGTGTTATGAGGACAAGGTAAGAGTCACTTTATCTCTGTGACTCAGCTACAGTCTTTATAGGAACTAAATAGACAAAAAAAATTCTGGTCAGTCACCTGAGGTGTGACTTCAACCCATTTCTGAATATATTCTTTACTTTCTTTACAGAGACAGGTGCAAACAGGCACAGGGATCAATGGCTTGCATATCTGGAACATATTGGAGGAAACTCAATTTTCTCATGGAAAAAGCAAAAGAAATTTTCAGTAATCTTCCATTGAAGGCAAAGCCACACACAGAATCACACACAGATTCACTAGGTTGGAAAAGATATTCAAGATCATCAAGTCCAACCCAAGTCTGGGATAAGACAAAGATTTGTCATGGAATAGCTGGTTTGTACTAACTTCCTGATCTGTAAAGCAACAACAACTCTTTTGATGTTACTCCTTAACATCCACTATAGTGTTCATCAAGCACTGAGTTGCATGCTCTGGGATGGTCCCAAGATCTTGGGAAAGTATAGGAAATGTACCAATGGCTTGTTCCAAGCCCAAGGTTGGAACAAATGATGAACTGAAAGGATGGAGCCTTGGCAAGAGGAAGGAGTGGTGAGGAGGCATTTTGTGGGAGTCTGGGGTTGGTATGGAGGGTTCATCAGTCATGTGTTCTGGTTTCAGGGCTCGCCAGTGGGAAGTGGAATGTATGGCAAATGGATAAGAGGAATAAGGAAATGGGGAAGCTGGGTATCAGAAGGAGGACTGGTGCATGGCTTAGGCCTCCATTTGGACTAAGCAGAACAAGCAGGAGAAGGTGGGAGAGTTACAGGGCTACAAGTAGAGATGAGGAATGAAGTGGGCTCTTGAGTGTCAGGACAAATTGTCATGTCTTGATTTTCTCAGTTTTGCTTCTAAAGAAGAGCTTTCCTATTAATCATGCTTCATTAGCCTGTCTTTCTTCTCAGAGCTCAGACCTGGTAATTTCAAGTCTGCAAAAAATCTAAGAGTCACTCTTAGATATTCCTCTGAAATCAGCAGCTCAATGTACAGCAGCAGACAAAAAAGTCATCATGATGATGGACATTGTCACGTCAAGTATTCAGAACAAAACAGAAGGCACCATTTTGACACTACAGAAAACCATTGATTTGCATTTCTGGCCACTACATCTCAAAAGGAATACGGTGGAGTTGAAAAAAGGCATGGGGAGAGACGGCTAAAATTGTCAAGGGAATGAAGTAGGTGTTTTGGGAAGGGGAGCTGAAAGAAAGCTGCATAGGGATACCAAAAAGTTTACAGAATAAAAAAAGTGATGAAGAATCTGAATCAACTGTTGTTTCAGTTCTCACTGCATGAGTCAGGGAACATTCAATAAAACTAAAAAGGAGTCATTTTAAAATGGATAAAAGAGAGTACATCTTCACACAGTGGGTAGAAAAGTTTTGGAATTTGTTGATACAGGAGGTTATAAGGCAGATAGTGATGGCAGGGCCAAGGAGGATTTAGACAGATTTATGGACAGCAAGTTCTGACATGGATGCTAAAAGAACTAAGAAAGGTTGCATGCTGTAATTTCTCTAATACAGCATTTTGAGATTCTGGGGAAATATGACAGGAACAGAGAACAAAATATGGTGAGGCTCAGGTGCTGTCATTAAATACTATGTCTTACTGCTGTTGAATGAATATTATAGAAGATGAGCCATTGTGTAACTTAATAGCACATTTATCCTGTTCTTATGTCATTGTTTCTTTCTTTTTTTTTTCTCTTTTTTTTTTTTTCCCCTCATACTCTGAGTACTTTTCCCCCTGTGTATTATATGGAGATCCTAAGCCCGTGAGCTGTCAGTGAGGTCTCCAGTAAGGCATAAACTACCTCAAAGAAAACAAACATTATTTTTGGATCATACACTAAACATAACAGAGTATGACTCCCAGAGTACAATGAATATAATTAGATTTAGCTTCAGCAAAAGTGCACATTGAGTATATATGCACATATGAGATGTTTGCAGATCTTTGTGCCTGTGTTTGTAACTCACTCTGTTAGCATAGTCTCTTGCTATTACTCATGTGAAGGTGGAACTACTCTCTCACACCAGCCTGCTTTACCAGCTGAATTAACCTGCTAATCTTATGCCATGGCGTGGCTGACAGCTTGGTGGAGGGTGGGAGAGCAGTGGGTGCCATTTACCTTTCCTTCAGCAAGATTTCTGATATTGTCTCCATAGCATCCTTCTAGAAAAGCTGACCAGGTATGGTCTTGGACAGCAAGGTAGGTTGAAAACTGACTGAGCAGCCAGGCCCAGAGAACTGTGATCACTGGTACAAAGTTTAGCTGGGGACATGTTAGTCACTGGTACCTTGGACTAGTAACTGAGCAGGTGGAAAACCTGGTTACTATGTAGTCCATGGGAAAGAACTTCACAGTGCCTAGGGTTTTTTTCCCTAGACTGTTTCCTTTCCAGGTAGTGTTTGTAGTAAGCTCTTTTCAGACACAGGAAAAAGATAGAGAAAGGAATGGATGAGAGAAACATGAAGGTCAAATGACTCTGGTTCCAGAATTATAGCAGTACTCTAATTCAATATGAGAAAAATTATGATGTCCTGGCAGATGGATTGTTCCAGTCATATTCTATCACCAGGAAATCAATTGCATAATCAAAGACCTTATTAATTTTCTCTGGCATTTAATAGCAGCCATCCATTGGACTGATCTTATGACATTCAGGGAAAAATATACAAACACAATTGCATTTTACTAGTATACAAGCTAGTCTAGGAGCAAGTTCTACAAGTGCATTTTTCTTAAAAAAGCAAAGACCAAAATATGTATTTTTATACACTCTGATATTTTTGATTTTCAGAGAGCTCTCATTTATGAGGGTTCAAAACTTACTTGGAGTTAGCTAACATTAATTCTGTCCTCAGATGTCTACCATATATCTCTTCTGGAGGTCAATGCTCACATACCAAAAAGACAGCTCCTGGATCAGCAGTTCTGAGTTGCCATTGTTTTCAGGCTAGAGTATTAAATAAAAAAAAGATATTTCAGCTTCTTTTTTTATTTTGTGGACGTTCCTAATTTGGTGTCTGCTATGCAGGTGTCATGAGTTGGAGGGGAAACATGGTGGGCAGCTGCAGAAAGGATGCTCTAGGTTCTTCCCAAGGTACACCAACCCTGCTTGTAAATCAGAGACTGAAGTCAAAGCTGAGTGAAAGCTAGCAGAAGAACAAAATGAACAGATGTAAAAGAAAGTGTTAAGCCCTACTCTGAATAAATAGGTGTCTTTGTAGCTTGGCTGCAGTGCAAGAGACATGCTTTGGAGAAGGCAGTTCCTTACTGGAAATAGGTGCTGTGTCAAAACACATTCAGCTCTGAGCAGAAAGGATGAGCAAAGAGAGAAAACAAATGATCCGGGAAACTCTATCATATTACTGTTAATTTGAGGAGATCAGCTTGGAAGAATTTTTTTATTCTTTTTCTACCCAGGCAAAGCTTATTATTGTTTGCAATCACTGAATAATGGATTCTGTTTTTCAACATAGCTTTGAGAAGGTTTTTGATTTGATGCACACTTGTATGATTTAAATGCTGGACTCTGTCAGGCTGTGATAAAAGCTGCCATCACCTCACCAGGAATTTCCTGTAATGTATAAACACTTGACTTCACACTAACCTTCCCTCCTGCCTCTCCCACATCCTTACGCGCATATCAATGTCTGCTGGAAAGGGCACTGCTGTGTACCAGGTCCTAGTCGACAGACCAAAATGACCAAGGCCTAAGGATTACTGCAGCACTGCTAATCAATAGGTATTGAGTGCAATCCCCTGCTCTAAATTCAACAGGGTTAATAAGTGTCTACAGAAAACAATACTCTGAAACACAATCTCCTTCAGTGAGGGAGGAGAGGCAGAAATGTTTGCTTCAGCAGCTGCAGATAAAACCTGTGGGAGGCAAAGCTTTAGCTTTTACCCAAATTTGGCCTGAAGCATTCTTGATTTGCTAAGTGTGCTGTGCATTAGAGACAGCTTTGCTGCTGACAAGAGAAATACCACATATGATGACATGTTTCTGAGCTCCCCAAAGTCTTTGTTTGATGTTTTAGTCAGAGATGGCATCTGAAGCTCCTTATAGTCCCATCTATTAGACCTTTGGTTTTGCTTTTTATGCTTTGTATGCAAGACTAAGCACATGTAGGACAGAGGAAAGGAATTCAATTTAATAGCTGGCCAAATGCCCTTTTCTCTTCTGAATAGGCAGCGATGCTATCTAGAGATGAAAGGTGACACTTAAACAGAGCAGCAACACTACTTGTAAAAAGTCTGAAATTCTTATAACTTTGCTTGATGGCAAAAAGCAAAGCCTTTCCCATCTCCCTGTTTTACATGATTTATGAAGTGAACTCCTAGTACAATTTAAGATCCTGAGTGAAAAACCCAGTGCTGAGAGACAGTGTGCCAAACTCTCTGACTGAGCTGGGGTAGTCAGCCAAGCTCAGTATCTGCTGGCTGATGATGAATGGTGACGTCTCAGTGCTTGCTCAACATCTATCTGCCTACTTCACTTCTAATTGCTCACCCGCAGATAACTGGGAAGGGGAGAATGCTAGATTTCACAGAAGCAGTATAATGGCACTTATTCATCAGTGTGAAGAAGTAGGTAGGTATGTCTATGCTGTGTTTTCAAGCACACCTTCAACAGATGTCCAGCTCTCTACAGGTTGACATGCTTGATTCAGGATTATTGGCTGTCTGAGCCTCTTTGTAGTAATACAGGAAATTTATACTTTTGCTTGTCACTATGGCTTTACTGAATTCCTCAGTGGGAGGGTCAGCAGAAATGCTGCTTCTTATCAGCCAGAAGAGCTGCACTTGTTAACAGATTATGGAATATAAAGATGGGTGTACCATGACGTGTTCTTCACAGGTACTGCTCTTTCTCAGATTGAGACAAATATATCATACTATATGCTGCCATATGTAACTGTCAGAAAACATTTTAAAGCACAGAAACTACAATTATTTATTTTTCTTTAGAGTTGTCTGTTATTTTCCTTTTCTGTTATTATGTCTGCTTTTCATAATTTCATAGGGATTCAGCAAATGTTACTTTTAAATGACAACTTCTGTCATTCCCCCATGTTGACCTAAAGCTAGAGAACACACTTTGTATTCCTTATTTCTGCTGTGTTGCACTTTTTCCATCAGAATAGAAGCATTAAACTGTCTCCATATACAGGCAAGGAAAATATGGAGTTGGAAATAGAGTTTGCTAAAACAAGACCCCCTATTATCTGCTAAGAAATTGTAGGAAACAGGGACCTCAAGGGGTCACTTAGTACTCTCTCCTTTGTCTCTTATGCTTTCCATCTCATCCTTTTTTTTCACTCTTTTACCCCTTTTTCTTTTAACTCTTTCTTTATTTTCTTTGTCTGGACCTCTGTTGTGTCTTATTTAGGCTTTGGGCTGTACATATCGAAGCAGGCACACAAAAAATCCTGACTCATAGACATAGCCATTATGACTGTAAATGTACCAGGCAGCTGTGACTCTAGTCTGGAAATAAATGGGAAATAGGCTTCATCCATGCTTTATTTCCAATGCATAATTCTCACAGTGGAGTTACAATAAAACAGTGATAACAGATTTATAATAGTGGGTTTAAGGTTTTTGGTTTTGCCAGTATAACTCTGAGTCTCTAGGAACCCAGTTTGGTACTATGGGGAACTGGAGCCTTTGTATCCCAAGACAAATGACTTCCAAATTGGAACACAGCTATGGACTCAAGCTCCATTGTGAGGGTTAATTTTGTTTCACTCAGAAATAATTATTGCTGGCTTATCTAAAGTAGCAGAAGCTTGGAACAGGAGAGTACTTCACTCCTCCTGGCACAAAGACAGTTGTGATAATGTAAGTTATATAAAAAGTGCCAAGCTAAGGGAAGGGGTGGGGGCAGCTGGAATAAAACCATCAACAGAACAGTGACTTTAGCCACCTTCCCACTGTTCAGATTATTGTTCCTAATTTTTTACATTTTTATTGACTTTTCATTCTAACTGGTAGCTTGCAGGAAATCTTGCATTGCAGTTTTCTACCAGGAAGAAAGCAGTGACCTAAAAATCTGGTATATTTTTAATAACAATTATTAAAATTTCATGAAATGTGTTAGTCCTTGAACAGCAGAAATGGCCTGAAGCAAAGAATCTTTCTTCAGGGAACTCAGCCCAAAAGCTAATACCCAGTTCTCAGCCGGCATTGATGTAGATTCTTCCCATTTGCCCTAGGAATTCCCTACTAAAAATTGCATAAAAACACCCCAGACCTGAAGAATATGGCAATATTTATGGAATTAGTAAGTGCTGAGGTGTTGGGATACACTCCGGTGTGTGTATACCCTGCCACATGCCAGCTGTGGTGGGTACCTCCCAATCCCACTGGAGCTCAGGACTTCCTGGCACCAGCAGACTAAAACCAGGCAGGTCTCTAGCTGGGGCAAGGACTGAATTGGTGAAGGATTAAAGAGGTGACCTTGTAAAACAGGATTAAAGAGTTAGGATGAGTAAAAATTTTTCCTGGGAGAGAAATGGCCCAAAGCCATTTATCTGGGTATCAGGAAGAGAGGGAAGAGTGGAAATAAGGGACAGACTATCAGCTCTCAGTTTAGTCTGAAGCATCTTGTTTAGGAAGGCAAATGGTTACCAACACAGAGAGTAATGAAGAGCAGTCCTGGTGATACTATATTGAATGGTTTAGTGGATCAACCAGGATCTGAAGGATAATATTATTCTCTTATTATTGTCTATTATTGTCTAGCCAGGTTTACCTAAGCTAGCCGCCATCAGTCCACTACTCTTTGTAAAACACTCAAAACAAATCAATCAATCAATCACTTGGGGGAAAATAAAAAAGCCAGCCGAAGCCACTTACATCTCTGGAGGTTTGGTCTTATCTTTTCAGTCTAAGCAGACTGGAAGCTGTTGTGTGGGTCTTCACATTTCCATTTCACATTAAAGCACTGGCTTAGGGTGATTACCCCCATGATTTGCTTCTATGTTTTACCCCTTTGTTATCTTTCTGATACCTGCATTTGCAAGTATAGAGTTTGAGAGTTTAACCAGGTGGTGGCAGTGATGAATTGATGTTACCTACTTCTACAAATCTTGTTGATGTAACAATAATAATAAAGAATGTAGGCAAACAGGTTAGTCCTTCAGGGCCCAATTTTTAAAGCTGTGCATAAGGGTTTAGTATGATATTAACTGGAACTGCTTGGTCAAATCCCTCCACAGTGCTCTGACAGTTTATCCTGGACTGGTGAGGGTTCAGCTTTAGTCCTGAACTTTGCATAAATTTTAGATAGGTTATACCAAAGAAGATTGGAATATATTTTGAATATGTTATGAATATATAACAGTTGCAGTAAAGGCTGTTCTTGTGCATTCCTCAGTGACTTCCCTCAAGGCTTGAAAAGAGTTTCAAAAGAAATATATTTCATCAAATGTGTAAATGAACAATTTAATGTATGTTCTGAGTATATTGTAGTTACATGTAGAATATTTTGTCATTATTATGATTCCCAAAATTAGTTTCTCAGGTGAGTTGGAGAATAATAACTCCATTTGAATAATAGATACCTGCAATAGCTTTACTTGCAACTAAAATACAAAATGTATAATGAAAAAAGAGGGAGTTCTTCTGGACTTCCAAATAATATATTACATTATACTATAATAATACTATATTACATTACATAATTAAATTCAAAGTGAATTTAAAATCGTGGGTTTATTTCTAATTATCAACAGCTTTATTTCATGAAACACTGCAGTTCTGACTCTACGAGATGCTCATCACTCTTCACACATTAATGTTGCTCTCCCACCTTGACAAATCCTTCCTAGGATTGTGTACAGCAAATGAGAAACATCCACTTGCACGAAACCACGATTATTTGTTTCTAGAGACAGATATGAGATGTCCAGTCAGATGGAATCAGCACACAGCCTGCAGTAGGGCAGCTTGTGGGGCTGTTATCAGCTACCATTCCAGTTGTCAGTGATTTAGGGCAGCATCCCATATTCCTCTGAAGGTCTGTCACTATTTTCTCCTGACAACATTATTTTCATATAATTTAGTATGAAGGATGTGAATAATATTTTTAGTCTTCATCCAGGAGGGCTAAATTGTAAAGTGTTCCTGTTACTGCTGTCCTCAATGCAGCCTACAGATCTTCCCCAGCCAATGCCTCTGCCATGCTCTAGCACAAAAGAGTGCTTGCAGTCACTTGGAGCTGCATTCCCGTAGGCGTGGCTGTCCTATGTTGGTGACAACCAGAGAGACATTTCCTTCACAACTTGGAAGAAGGATGTGCAGGAATTTTTAGAAAACCACAATCTTTAGACAGCACTCGACAGGTAGAGCTTGAAACGTCAAGAAATCTTCCCTCTGGAAAAAATCAATTATTGGCAACCATCTTTTTGTTTTAGTCTAGCTGGAATTATTTTTGCTGAAATAAAGAAACAAACAAACAAACAAAAAAAACAGAAAAAAAATCTCCCAGGTAAGCAGCAAGAAGCTTTATGAAGCTATGGGTCTGGACCCTGTTGTGCTGCATAGCTTTGCAGCTTTTCTCTTCATCCAACCCAGGCACACTACCATCTGTGGACATGGTTTGGTTTTTTGTTTGTTTGTTTGTTTTTCTGGGGTTTTTTTGTTTTTGTTTTTGTTTTTCCCCAGCAGGGCAGAACACTGACAGAAACAAAGTGCAGGATGACTTAAAAGATGAAATTCTTGTTTTCCTTTCCACCCCCTCATTTTGATAGCGGTTAACTAACTTGCACTATAACCACTATAATCAGAGTGTAGTTACACAGTTCTGCTGATACACAATATTGCTGGACTTGGAGCCAAGAATTGATTTTTAAATCCCCAGAGACTTCAATTATTAGATACAAACTCTGCTGACACCAAGACTAGCACTTTTTCTGTGAGTGGAAATGACAGAAATGAAGGCTGATTCAGGTCTGTCAGTGTGCTCAGAGTGGAGAAGCAGGATAACCATCCACCAGGGCTAGAAAGGACTCCTATTTTCTTTATCAGCTCCCTTAAAATACATAAAAATGGTGCAAGGAGGTTTCTCCTCTTCACAGAGCACCTCTTTTATAGAGACAAACCCCGTCATCTACACACTAGGAGCAAAAACACTGTAGATCTATAGTTTTAGAACAGGCAAATTGTTCAGAGAAAGGTAGTTTCTAGAAAAGCAGACAAGCCTTTGGCACTCAAAAAACACCAGTTAGACTGAAGTATTAATGACTTTTTCTCTAAATACTACTTGCTACCCCCCACATGAACTGCACTCCCAAAAAATTAATTCAAGGCAGGACCACACCCTGCCCTCTGTGAGACATAAAAACTGGTCTCCCAAAAGCCATCAAGGGAAGTTCTGTGGCTTTTACTGCTGGAGGGGGAAATGTGATCCCTGACCCTTTCCAGAGATTTGGTGAAAATACACAAAAGGCTGACTGGATCCACCTGTCTGGTTAGCACTTTACCCATTTTTCCACAGTGGTATTAACTGAAACTAATTTACTTGAACAACCTTTCACACAAATATGGCTGTGAACAATTTCACAAAGAGCAGATCATTGCATCCCTATGCCTTGATCAGGTTGACATGTGTCATTCACATGAAAACCCAAGACAGATATGGCAGGGTGTGTTTGCATATTTGCCTTCTTAATGTCTTTTAAGCTGTCTTTTGCTAGTTCAAATATCTGAATAAATGTAAAGAAAACATGAGAGCAAGTCAAAAGTGCAAAACTATTAATCAAGTTGAGCAAATAAATAAATCTTAGTCTGTGGTTACCCACAGACACATTTCTAGGAGTTGTGCAAATGAAGCCAAGGAGTTATACAAGCTCTGCTTCTTATCAGCCTGGTTTATCTCAGTTTCTTGCTTACTCTTCATTAGCTCTCAGCAAAAGATGAAATTGGATTGTAGAGGATGCACTAGGCTCATTGTCTGCTTGGGTTTTAATTGCTGACACCGTTCATTAATCAAACAAAGGATACCACCGGGGAGGGAGCAGGTTTGGGTCTACCTAGCTGACTGTGCTGATGTCAACCAGTTTTCTCACCGTGCCAGTCAAAGGCACTGGCGTTAATCTGCTGTAAGCTGATGTGACAATCAGAGTGCAGGTGACAGCTGGGGAGTCACGGTGCCACATCCCGCTCCCCCTGCCCCTCCTGGGGAGCAGGGACACATGGCCAGGGGCAGGGACACATGGCCAGGAGCAAGGACACATGGCCAGTGGAGCCTGGGAACGCTGCAGCCTGCTCACTCCCACACCCTGCCAGGTTATGGATTTCAATCGATGCATCACCCCGGTGGCACAGGAGAAAGGCACCAAAAAGAAAGAGAAAAAAAAAAGAGTAAAAAGAAAACAAGAGCAAGAAATAATTTGTGCTATGACTTAATGAACAAAATTGCAAGTTTTAGGTATGATCTTCAGAAAAAAGGAAAACATGTATACTTAAAATATGCATTATTTGAGCTCAGTCGTGTCATACCCCTCAGAGCATATTTCAGGAATCTCCTAGAAAGACCACAATTTCTGAAGTGTGTTCATAATTTGAGAAACATTAGTGTTTGGTGTCTTTGCACACAACACTAATTCCTGTTAAAGGAGGGTGTGGAGCATTTGCATGGAGCATTTGCAGTACCACGAGACTCCAAGTGTTGGTAACTGATGCCCTTTGCATGCTGGCACTAGGGATGGCCAAACCTGCTAATGAAAGACCTGCTCCACAAGTTCTTCCTTAGGTGATGCATTGGTCTTCCAGCACATACCCAGTGCTACAGGAGCGAGGTTCACTACTAAAGGGATAGTGAGGACAGGTTACAAAATATTCTATTACTTTAATTTGACCCAGCTGCTGATAGGAATCAGGACCAGAAATTTAGTACAGGCTTCATGAGATTACAGCCTGTAGCTTACACTAGAGATGATGCTAAAACCAAACATATCCAGGCTATTGACAATCTCCAAACAGAACACGAACATTTTAAACAAGTAATATGAACATTCCTACTCTAAAAGCCTGGCAAATACATTACTATAATGTATTAGAGCATTAGGCAATGAGTTGTGGGGGATTTCTGCAGCCAGGGCTGCCTGGACTGCCATCTAAGAGACACACTCACCTGTAAATAGTAATGAATAATTAGAAAAGGTCATTTATTTCAAGCATTTCTTTGCTTGAAAACACATTGATCCATATATAGTACCTTTTGGCAAGAGTGGGAGCAATACCAAATTAGGACACTTTCTTTTTCTTTAGGTATTCTACCTACTTGTTATTCTAGTGTGGGGAAAAACATTTCTTTATTTCATCAAACATATATTTTTAAAATGCAGAGAATAAATACTTGAGATTACAATACTTTATGTTATAAAAGCTGAGCCTCATTCTATGATCCATGATGGCAAGCAATAATTTTTTCTCTGTGAATATGTTTGTAAGACAGGTTGGAAGAAATAAGTGCTTTCCTCACTCCTTTGCAATACAGCCTGGTATTCCAGAAAAGTCTGGAGGAAAGGCTTAAATCTGCATGTCGTAAGTGAACTACAAATTAGAGCTTTTCAGCATCTAACATTGAGATGCTTACAGGGACAGACTGTGTGCTCTTGTACCTCCCCTCTTCTATTGTAAATTAAGTTTAATCAGGAAGGAGAAGAAAATTTAATTTTCTATCAGTTTTACTCCCATTATATGACAGCCAAATCACTCCTTCATCTGCCACTTTTTGTAGCAGGAAAAGATCTGAAGGTTACTGCTGTTAGAAGGGTCTGGTGTCACCAGCAATCCATGTAACAATGATATGTACTTCATTTCTTCTCCAGCTTAAACTATTGGTACTGACGTGATAACCGAGGCAAAGCCTGCTTTGTTAACATTCTTCTCATTTGCTCTGGCATTAATTTCCTGTCTTGAATACTTGCCTGAAATAAAGAAAAAGAGAACATAGAAAACAAAATTATGGTTTTATTTTTGGTTTACAATTTACAGAGACAAAGTCAGATTTAGCATGTCAAAAGATTCCCACCTTAAATACAGCATCTTAAACTCTATTTACAGAGCTTCTCGCATTCCATTGAGATCTAGACTAATTTTTAAATAGTTGTGTTCCTATGCAACACCTGGGAACATTGGCTTTTCAAGGGGCAGCTGGAGGTCACTTGTTAGGTAGGAGAGTGAGTCCTGGCCTGGAAAACTGGGTTGGCCAGGGATACTCATCATTAGCAAACAGACCTGCTACTACAGCAGGGGGCTACCAGGAGTTTCTTTTACAGTATCAATCTTGCAACTTAGAGCAATGCCATTTTGCTGGGCTGGGTGATCACCCCCTTTGGAAACTTGTCACCTGCAAAACCTGTACCCATTTGTCTGTCCCAAAAAGTCGTTTGCTGCTCTTGCAAGTGACTTTTCCATGAGTTTCCAAGTTGCCTTATTCTGATGGATGTTTGCTTTCTCGCTTCCCCCATGAGCTTTTAGGAAGCTGGGAACTGGTCTTACAAGGTCAGATCTGATCAGACCGCCTGATGCCCTCACAACTCCTGAATATCTTCCCATGTAATTTGTTGCCCGTTCTCTGGAAAAGAGGGCCCACCACACGGGGTCCCTGTGCATGCTGGTGTTGGGTTTCCCGTGGGACACACCCCAGGAGGCCCCAGAGCAGCAGAGTGGCGGCAGGTCCAAGGGCAGGAGTCTGGCTGGGAGCTCCTGCATGGCCCCACAGCCCCTGGTGGGTCAGGCCCTCCCCCAGGAGGCAGCAGACAGCTCCTGGCCCATTTGCACAAAGCTGGAAGGCTTCAAACTCTTGTCCTGTCACCACAGTCAGGTCTGTATAATTTCCTTCTTACTTCTGCCTGCCAGCCTATCTCTGTCTGTCTTGGTGGTGCCTGTTGCCTTGTTACTGCTGTTGGCACTGGTGTTTTATTTCTTATCGGTGCTGGGAGCTGCCTGTTTTCTTTCTGGATTTATACAAATCTAAATCCTACATTTCTCTTTCTTTTATCAGCAGCAAAGCTTGCAGATACTTCTGCCATCAACCTACACTGAGTTTGGCTACATATTCACTTGTCCTCCATATATAACTCATGTTTAACTTACATGGGTAAGTTAAGAAACAACATTGGGATATTTAACTTTTGAAGTCCTCACAATAGATCTAGGGTTTTTTTCAGTTTAATTTTCCTTTGCTTTTGACTTTTGAGTATGAAAAAAAAAGGTATAATTACTAGAATATTTAGTAAGAAAATCTGAATTTTTCAAAAGTAGTATGATAAAAAATGACATAATAAGATATCAATAACTCATGATATATTTTTCTTTTAACTAGCCAAAACATAGAAGAAAAATACCAAAAGGATTGCTATATAAATGCACGAACACTGGTTTGAGAAAAATGTATTTTAAAAGAAACACTTTTTATGTCTTTCAGTTTCAGTAAAAATTCTTTTCATTGGTACTCTGCTTTGAATCTTTGACATGTACAGAGAGCTTGGAAGATTGTCTCTCAATATCAGGAGAGACTTTTTCTGCTAAACAGTTTGAGGAACAAGAAACCCTCCTTGGCAGCTGCCCGAAGACAGATTGGATGTTGAAGGAAACTTACATAAAGGAAAAGAAAGCATTAGCACAGTGACTGACAAATCTACTCCTGCTTCCTAGAAAATGCTGAGCTGAGGGAAAAGCCACCATGAGATCTGCAGTCCTTAGGAAGGAAAGACATGTCCCAAATGTATAAGACTGTATTCTTTCATCATCCCTACCTATGGGCTCCAGGATGCCTCTATGACAGCTGATGACTTTTGATGACTCACCTTTAGTTCATTTCACTTCACTTTTCATAAACATTTCCCAAGTCTCTCAGCTTTTTATAGAAAAGAAATGTCTCCTGTTTCTGCAGTCTCTGTCACATCACAATGTTCATATTGTTTTCTACCACAGGTGTGACTCCAGTAAGAAAGCAATGACTCACGTCCTGGCTTTGGTGTCAGTGCTTCAGTGTCATCCATATGACATCATCACAATGGGTACATATTTTCTGGAACCTGGTCTGAATCAGCTAAACAAAATGTTTTATAGAGATTGCATGGACCAGAGCCAACTCCTTTTCTCCTGAGCTGTGGCTCACCTGCAGAGTGGATCCTGATTGAAGCCTCCATCTATCAGGTGACAAACAGAAAAATCTCTCTCCACTGACAGATTCCACAGTGAGGAGATATCACAAAGATGCATTTTCTGTCTTCTTCTTTTAAGTATTGGACAAGCATCCCAGAAACATCCCACTCTTCCACAGTGAGGCAAAGAGCCAAGTTGGATATGACATTTCTTGAGAATGTGTATCTTGTCCTGCAAGAACTGTAAGAGAATTGTGTTTTAAAGTCCTGACTTGTAAATGGAACATTATGTTCCATTTTCTTTCAACTATTTGTTGACTAAAGAATCCTTATAGATATTATAGATAATTCTAATCTGAATTCCAATTCTAATCTTTTAGACATCTTTTATACTTTCTTTAAAAAAAATGATCTGTTCCTCTTTAGTTAATATGATTATTGGAGTATCTTTTATATTGCCTAATTTAGTTTTTCTTTAATGTATCTAGAAAAGAATTTGGAGTTTCAGCCTCCCTCAGGAGATTGAAGATTAACTGATTAACAGATAATGTCAGTAATGGAATTTTAAGTCCAGCCAGAGGCAACCCAGACAGGAAAATTTTGATATTTTTATTTGGCTTCATATTTTTTTCATCTTTGATTTTGTTTTTCTTCCTTCCTTAAGAAGGTTATCAATGAAGTGGCAACGGTTAAGAAAAAACTGTTCAAAGCACCATTGATGTTCTTAAAGAAGCACAACATTTGTAATAAATTCCGTGTATAAGGGAACAAGTGTCTGGAGTTCATCAGTATATGGGTGTTCAGTGTTACTGCCAAGATTAGCACACACACACATACAGGCTATGTCTGCTCTTGTCAGGATATGTCTATTCAAAGAGGCAGGATATATTAACTCCAGAAAAATTTCATGAGGAGATGTCAAAACAGCTTTGGTATTGATTTACCTCTTGTTGACTTAGAGCAGAGACAGCATGAACTCATAGTGCTCTGCACCTAGGCAGGTAGATATGTTTATAAACAGCCTGGTCATCAGCAGGGAATGAATGTAACTCTCATCACCAGACATATGAATCCTTTTATGAGTTTCAACACATTGTTAATAATCCAGACTGTAAAAAAATCAATAGAGAGACATAATTATAAGAGCAGTCAATAAATAGTAATTTTATCCTATAACATCCATTGTTTTTGAGGTAGAAATATGTGGATTTCTAAATTATTTAATATGGTCCAATACACTCTAATAGAACTCAGTTTCAGAGCTAACTTTATTAAAGCTCTGTACTGAACTAAAGCACTAACCTGAATGGATAGAGGAGTTTCAACTTAATTATCTCACAATAATATCTACTGTTTTACACCCATGCTCAGTTTAAGATGCTGCTTGTCTTGACAATGGCGAGTGATGGTAACAAATCAGTCCCTTACTCGCAGTGCCCCTATTCTACACAACAAAGAAACAGAATATGCCTTAAGGCTGAAGCTTTACAAGTGACCACATATCATCTGTCAGAGAGAGGTAAACAGATGTAGAAGGACCCACCTGAAATATGAACTCCTTATTATGTTAATTTTTCCATTTAGGAATCTTGCTTTGATGGAAATGCAGGCATGTCACACAATGTGCTGCAATGCAGACACTGGCTGGAGGTGACAGTTTACCAATCAATTCTGTACAGTCAGCAAAATGCATTGCTGGGGGCATTAGCTGATGGTATAGCTTGGCAATTGTTTGTGTTGATGTGTCATAAACCATGTTCTGGGTCCAGGCTTCTATCCTTTGTACCAGCCCAGCACTGCAAAGCCAGAGGGCAGCTGCCTTCAGTGCACCACTGCTGCAGCCTCTAGGCACAGGGGCTGCACTGTGTTTTTCATTTCTCTTGGGCAGAAAGAGAACATCAGGAATAGGAAAAACATGAGGAATAGGAAAATTCTACGATGATCTGGAAATGCATATCTACCTTCCTGTAGGATTAATCTAGCCAGTGAAGTGTAGAGAAGTGCTCAAAACAAAGAGAAGTTTTACACTAATAGTCAATTTTTGATCAGGTGAACAAACAGATCAAGAGAAAAACATGGCATTTCTTCAACAAAGTGTTTTAGATTTTTTTTTTTTGACAAATAAATGAAATTAATAGACACAATTGGGAGAACATACGCTATTGACTTCCATAAAAAAGGACATCTGCCCCTTAGGCAGAGCACAAAGTCATATCTGATAGCCAAATGCTGGTTCTGAATTATCAACATTTTTTAAGGACTGAAGGTATCAATAATTCCACAGTCAAAACAAATAGCATTGTTTAAGCCTTCAGAGTGTCTTAGGAGACTGATTCAGCTAAAGGTCATAAGAGTTGCACAGCTAAAATTTTGGACCTGACTTTGAAAAGTCAAGTAAAGGATGATTGGGTCAAGGAAGAAAGGTGCAGATAAAAGGAATGTTTACACTAAGCTGTTCCTTTTAAATGTCACTAGAAGCTGGTTTTTTATGCCACCACCTCTTTTATTCTTACCTTGTTTCAGTCTCTTGTACGCTTCTCCCTCTCAAATAGTAAACATCTTGAAAGTTCTGGCAAGAAAAATTCAGACAGATAAACTATCCATTAAAATAAAGTGGAATGCTTTGATTTTTGCCTAGAGGGGAGGAGGAATTGAGCTCTTTTCTGTATCAAAAAAAGGCTTACAGGTGAAAAAGAGAATTAAGAAAGATAGCCTCTGGCTACCCAGCCTTGTCATTTCTGGTACCTTCCAACACCCACGCATTTTGGTCCTCAGAAGTGAGGCAGTAAGGTTTTTCCTCAGACAGAAGCCTCCAACTTTCCAGCACAGTAAGTCATCTGGCTAAAGCTATTAACAACAGCATAATTACCCTTTTCTTGGGCTCCAACTTTGTTTTACAGGCATGCACTTAGAGTGAAACAGTCCAACACTGTTTCCAACACTTAGCACTTAGGCTAGAAATAGTCCAACAGGTTCACACAATATCAATGGTAGTTGTTGTATTCCTCTTGTAAATGTGAAAACCAACTACTTGTAAACAAATATGAAATGAAGACTCAAGGTCTGGAGGGAAGAATGAAATCAGACTTTTGAAAAAAAGTTTTCTGTGTTCTATGACAGGCTGAGATGAAAAATTTTCCAGTCTGTATCTCATTTACACCAGGTATATGTTTTTGTTTTCTTGGTTACAATAATTATCTTGTGTCTACTGTCTACTTTCCTATTTAGGATTAATTTGTGCTACTGATTGGAAAGCAGGAGTTGAATGACAGAATATATATTTTTTTTTACATTATAAAGTCTGTTAGAAGTTATTTTACATGGTTGTGCATGTGTGCAAATATATACATAAAACATTGAAATTTTTTCATGGGGGAATGAACACTAACACTATGATAAGCTCAATTTTCTAACAATTAACTAGATTGCAATTGTCTGAAGATTACTTACATTTGTAAAAAGAGCAAGTTGCAATCATCTGATTGTCCTCAGGTAGTTTTCAGGGATTTTGTTTGGAATTCTTGGGTCTATTGTGGGTGCACATATGCTGTAGCCCGGAAAAATATATAAACTACAGAAGAGCCTCTTGGTTTACTGGCTGACCCAAGGGACAAACCCAAGGGAAAATAAAAACATGCCTGGTTGACTCTTTCATCACAAGACTGTGGGTATTGTGGGTAAAGACTGATTTGAAGCTCATTGACATCAAAACTGAAGTTGCTAGGCTTTGCATAATGAAATAATGANAATAGGCAGAAAGGGGGGGGGGGCTCATTATTTTTGTGGTGCAGAAAAGGGGCCTCTCCAAGGATCTGTTGACAACACTGAGACAAGTGTGAGCTGCACCTGGAATGGCTGGACTCTGAAATCAGGTGCTGTTCATAAGCATTGCCTCATCAAAAAGAACTTACAGGAGAGAAATTTATTTTGTATATATTAAACAGTCAACAAGAAAAAGAAGAAAGTATGCTGTTCTGCAGGTCAAAATATTACTTATTACTCTAATAAGCACTTAACTCTTTTTGAGAGTGCAGCACAGGCAGACAAGGGATTTTTTTTCTGCAGTGCTTTAAGTCATTCACTTGATTTGTTGCCATTTACTGCAGTTGTGTAATGGCTATAAAACTGGAAAAAACATAAAACATAAAAGAAAGGTGTTGAAGTCAGCCTTAAGGTACTAAATTCCTGACAGCAGCTTGTAAAGCAGAGGAGATTTAGGTGGTGTAAGATGACACTGGGGGTTGTGGTGGGTGCTGAAGTGATGAGTCTATGACAAACCGGAATTACGCAACTATGAAAAAAGGACCTGGGCACCTCCTGATCCCTGCTCATTCCTGGGGGCACCAATGATTCACAGATGCTTTTCATTTGACATGAATGGTCTTCAGACACCTTAAAGTCCTGGTCTGGATATGCCCAACCTGATCTGATAGGCATTTACAGACCACTGCTGTCAGAGTGTAAAAGTACAAAAAGCCATACAATATATAAATAGACTTTTAAAATATAAAAAGTAATAAATAAATAAAGTTGGTGATGTTCTTTCATGTATGTAGTTTTTTCAGATCTGTTGTGCAGCCATCAGGGAGCTGAGCTGTGCATTAAGAAAGGACTCAGCATCACATATGTTTTAAAATGCCTACTACCTCCCACATTCAGTAGTTGCATTCCAGTAAGGCATATGTTGAGGAAGGAGAAGACCTTGGTTCAGCCCCTCTCCCTTAGACTGAACAAACTCAGCATTTTCATTTTGTCTCTCAGGAAGATTTTCTACCCACCTGGCTAGAGGCCACCAAGTAACAAAATGCTTTGAGTATTGGATCTAATCCACCACAGAGCTACCAACTTAAAATGCACGTCTGGGTTGCAAAGAATGAGCTTCTCTCTTAAAGCTGGTGTATTCCAATGCATTTACAGTAATGCTCATTTTGTGCTCCAGGAATCCCTGCACCATGGATTATTTTGCTATGAAAAGCATGAGATTGGTTATTATAAAGTCAAGATAAAGCCATATCTTCAAATATAGTAAAATACATTTAAGGAAATTGTCAGAAACACACTGTACCATTTGAATGACAGGGAAAAATGGAAACCATCAATGACATTTAAAGGTAAGAATTTCAAAAGGGGCAATAGAAAATAATTTTCACAGCATAAGGGCTATGTTGTAGAGCCTGTGGCCAGCCACGGAAGTTGGGACCAGAACTTGGTTATCACAGTGTTCTCAGAAGGGAGACAAAATCTTACATAGTGTAGAGTTCAGGCCAAGTTAGGTGAAGTCCTTCACCACTAGTTTCCAGTACCTTAAAATACTCTGTATGCCACCATGAGAGTCTGGATGCTAGGGTAGGTAGGACTGCGATTGTAATGCAGGGTGGTCGTGCCTCTCCCCCATTAAAACTCTTTCTATTGTTATTATTATAATTCACTGATGGACTATAAATATTGTATATATTTATACACAGACATTTATACATATAAATGGAGTAGATTAGTTATATTGTGTCTTGATTTCAGGAATAGCACAAGGTAGGCTGTGGTCAGGTGCCAGGAATGAGGGGAGAGGGAGTTATAGTAGGTATATTAGATGGGTATAAACTCTCCACTTCCTCCCAGGAGCATATTTGAATGTGGTTAGTGACTTGTGTTACACTGTGCTGAGCTACTGTACACCCTTGGCTTTAACTAGTCCCACCAAAGTCATTCCTCCCATGGTTGCCTTCCTTCACACTGAACAGGAGCTCTAGGCAATGCTGTGATCCTGCATGGCCCCTGCCTGGTTAGGTCAGAAAAAGACGTGGGCAGAAACAGAGCTATGCAAGTAGATGTGTCTTACATTCCTTTGACTCTCAGCAGTGAGTGTCACAGCTCATCCCCTCCAACAGAGCTCTGTGTCCTGCAGGTAGAGGTGAGATTTCAAAAGTTTTTGCATGATTCAATCTCTCATTCTAGTCATTGAACATGGAATTAATTTCCCTCAGCCCTGCTTGCTGGATGTCTCTCATATTCCTCAACTGTGTCCTGTTTCTAAATTTATTTATATCACTATTTTGCTGTTAAATGACAATTCTTTATCAACATTACATTTAACATGCTTAAGGATATTATGTTATTGATATAAATTAAAATACACCAGAACTTCAGGGCAGCTTCCTTTCGTAGGACCCTTTCCATCCACCATCAAATTTGCAGCTGATGTACATATATATGCACTCATGTATAAGGAGCTAGTGCACACAGCAATGCTTAAGGTCCTATTCCATAGCCTACAATAATCAGCGACAGTCTCTCTTGTGGCTTTTGTGGGCTGTGGATTGAGTTTCAAGTGCCAGCAGTTACTCAAATTACATATAAGTGTAGGAGTAGGGTCTTTAGCAATATGACTGTTGGTTCTTGAGGTCAGAGTTAGGTCTCAGACTCCCTGCTGAACAACCGAGACAGAAAAGTAAACTGAAGTCAAGGAGCGAATTTCTGCTAAAAGGACATTGCAGTGGGAGAATGGAAGGGTGAAAGTGGAAGTGTGCATGGTGTTTTCATTGTTAGAGAGTGTTGCTTGATTGTCCACATTGTTTGTGGGCAGTTTTTCATGCAGTATTTAGAAAAAAATCTCTTTTCCCTAGACTAAGCAAAAGGAGATAGTGAACAATGCAATGCGTCCATTAGTACTGCACATTGCAACCAGTTTATTAAATCCTTTAGGAAAACCTGTCTGACAATACCCAGTCTGTAACAACCACCCTTTTAAATATCCTATTTACTGTATAGCACAATGAGGAAAAACATTTAATAATAAAATTATCCCAAGAATGATGGTCATTTTCAGCTGATATCTCTAAAGCCGATGACATTTTATCACCCTTTTAATTTATGATTATGGAGTGGCATAAGAAACTAAACCTAATTCATGATCTGGATGAGAAGGGTTACTACAAATACATCACATTACTCTCTATCACCTATGATCATACTAGTGCTCATAATATATCATTTATTTTCAAATCACAAAATCTTTCCTATCTTTAAGTACTGTTAAGGTTCAGGTAAAAGCCAGAAGAGTCTAGAAAGGCAGAATCAAGACAAACATCATGGGATGACCTCAGTGGCATCTCAGATGATTCGGTGTTGTTCAGCAAAGATAAGTAAGGAATATTTTGTGTAACAACATAAGAGCATGGAATGAAACAATGAATCACATCCTGGGTAGATGGGCTCACACACTAGAGAGGGTCTTTGTTACTAATTTTTCTTTTAAATTAATAGCTGCTTCCTTTGGCTTTTGCAGTGGTGTTTATGGAACTTGGAAAGTTTTGCCCATACACGTAATACACTCTTTAGGTTCATATAATTGAAGCAGTAAATAGGGGATGGAGTGGAGCAGTTCCAAAGCCAGGAAGGCTGGGAGAGTGGAGATAAGTGAATCTAACTTACTCATCCTTGCTGAAGTAAATTAGCCCAGATGAAGAGATTCATAGTGAATTGAAGAGGGCAGTGTGCAGTGGTAGAACCAGCAGGGAGCAATTTTAAGCCTCCATCCTGCCAGCTGTTTTACATGGGTGGTCCCTAAGCATGCCTGGTATGTAATTAACCTGAATCCCTGGGTAGCATCTGTGGCACACACACTGGTATTGCAAGCTACCATTTCATCCTTGCCTCCCTGCAGGTCTGACAAATGATTGTTGTATTGCAATTACAGCAGACTGAAACCAGCCCTACATTTTCCTGCCTCTCGTTAGAAATAAGGAACACTTTTTTTCCATTAGCTGCCAATTAAAACAAAATTTACTTTAGGATTAAAAAAAAAAAAAAATCAGCTCCAGCTGTAAAACAGTTGCCTCTATCCCTGAAAGGAAGTGTCTAGAGTGGAAGGAGCACAACTTTTCACCCACTGATGCTTGTTAACTAGAAAAAAAAATCATCACATTCTTAAAAATCCATCAGGTCTTTGATCTGGCATATTTCTTAACTCATGATCAGTTTTCTTATATAGCCAGTGTTACTGTGCTCAGGTGATTCTAGTTAAATGGTTAACTAGACCAGGATGTCAGTCTTGCCACACACCAGACTCTTGGTTCTGCACCATGTCCCAATGCCTGCAGTCAATGGTCAGTGGGCACTGACTGGGGACTGAGCAGCACCTAAGTTTAGGCAAAGATGGTAGTTTGCAAAACACCCCAAACCCCTTACCTTTCAAGCTGATGCAGATTTGCTAAGCCAGGAGGTTGTTTTAGTTGCAATAAGACATTTTCTTGAGCAGGCAGCACACTGTATATATTGTACAATCCAAATATACTGTAAAATGTTGACTTTATTATGCTATGGTTCCACTGGTTGTATTACCATTTTAACTACATGTGCCATCTTTTAATTTAAAAAGAATCTGTTTCTCATGATGACAGATTGGTTGGCATCATGAAAGTGTTTGATATCAAAATCCTGGTACTTGTGAAATGATGGGATTTAACCTGGAGTTACCTATGCCAGTTTGTAAGGTCTGATTAACAACAGACACTTGTGCAAATAGTGAGATACTTCTAAGTAAAAGTACTGCAAAAGCAGCAGAACAGTGACAGTGGGCACTGTGCTATCACTTTGAACAGATTTGGCTTGATCCTCTAAATACCTGACTTATTGGAAAGTTTCTCCTTTATCAGGGAAGACCCATGAGACATATCATATTGGTGAGCTCTTTTT
>VWYP01006817.1:118854-138583 GCA_013400435.1 Pycnonotus jocosus | reverse complement strand
AAAAAGGAAAAAAACCCCAAAAAACTTTAGAATTACAGGTGCAAGTGATTTTGAGACTGATTCAAAATCTGACTAATTTCTAGTTTACTTCAAGATTAGTAGGTTAAAAAATGAAAAATTTTCTCTAATATAGTGTAGGATGTGTAGACAAATCCTCAGTTCTCTAGGAATATTTGTTATTTTTGTTAGATCTAATTTACTCTAAAAACATAATTAGAAGCTTTACATCAAATATGCCACATGCTCATTTTATTTCTACAAGCAAATAAAATGCCTCTGCTTTTCTGGAAATTATGCACTCTCTGCTATTAAAAAATTTTCTGACCTCAATGGTGGCATGAACAGTAGTTCTAAATTGCCTTACAAAAAAACCCCTCATCCAAATCCAAAACCAAACCCAGCCACAAAACCATAACTGACTGTTACCCTCCCCCCAAATTAAAAAGAAATCTAAAAGAAACTCAAATAGTTTGAGATCATAAAAAAACAGACTAAACCATATGTTAGAAATAACTGTCAAGCTTCAAATCTTTTGAGATTCAGAAATTCAAGCATTCAAGGTTTCATACACTGATCTGAACACTTTCTTGGATTTGAGAATCTCCTGAGGGCACAATTTCATGAGATATTCTATTATTATTTTTTCCAGTTTGGTTAAACATTTGGCACAGCATGAACAGCTCTCCTTCCAGTGTTTGGTTTCTGTTACTTAGCCATGAAATACACAGTAAAATAATACTTCCTCTAAACTGCAATGCTTAAAAAATGTTTTGTTCTAATTGCAGTTGTGCTTTGAGGTCTGATCTGGTTTTATTTTCCATGTGGAAGGACTAATAAGTTGTAGTATGGGATGTACATAGCCCAAGATGTTTCATCTTTAAGCTATATCTGTCATCACATGTCAATGATGTTACACATTTGAGAAGAGGAGAGTTTGTTCCTATGCAGAACAGTTCCTTTATCTTTCTTTGAAAAGTCTTAGCTGTAACTGTTGTTTTCAACTCAAATAGTTAAGAATCAACGACATTCCTCAGGCTACTTGCTTCCTTCTTTCCATCCTTAAGTTTCAAATGGCTGAGTGATTTCAAGAATGAAGCAAGGAAAAGAATAGACCCATTGAGGCCAGTGAAGATACAATATTCTGCACCTTGTTCTGGTTTATGGCAGCATTAGTATATAAGTTACATTTAGTAAAGACAATATGCACTGAATTTTGCTGCAAGTCAAGGAATTCAATGCAAAAAAATGGAATCTTTGACACCCGTACAGTATTCACATCCCTCCCTTATTGTTGGGTCCATGCTTCAAAACATTGTATTAATTCATCTGCTCAATAACAAGGTTATATTTTTTAATTTTAATTTTAGTTTCTCAATGGGGACACAACTAAGTCTATGGCTTTATCCTGGTCTCAAAAACGTTATCTAAATAATTTTGTAAACATTTTTTTTTTTTAATTAGATGAGCCCAAGGCAGACCTCTAACATGGGAAATTTCATCTTGTCCCTAAAATTTTAAAAAAGTTATGAGCACTTGGAACATGAATTTTTAATTGACAATGTTGTACAATCATGCCTACATGTACAGGTATTGTTGTGGTGGGTAATGCCAGAATATGTATGGAAAAACCTACACAGCATCTAATTTTAATGCTTTCATAACAAAAACCATCAAACATTTCCCAGCTAATAGTGATTATTTCACTTATATATATTGAGTGAAGTAAGGTCTCTCATACCCCATCAGACTATTAAAATATTTCTCAAATCACTTTCATATTAGTTCATTTTCTGTTTCTAAAAGAATATATTCTTTTTTCCTAAAAATATTTTTATTAAAATAACTGAAGATTAAAAATAAAAATGCCCTCGGGTATTTCCTTTCATGCAAACCTGTAGTTCAGCTTTACTTGAAGGGATTTCTAGCAGCACTGCCTGTTCTTGGCCTCACCTTGAGAAGCTGTCAGATTCTCACTTGCTAAATGTTCTCAGAGGTCTCTCAGCTTGTTAGTGCACTGTGTGACTTAACAGCTTTTGCAGTGACTACAGACATCATCGTGGCTGCAAATCCCATGTCATGCTTAAATACTGAGAGAGTATCCATGAACTGCTGAACTTGTGATTACAGCTTCCTCCTCCATCCAGAGATTGTCTATGAGGAAGCTTATATTTGGTCTTTCTATCACAGAATAGTGGAAAGCAGCCCACAAAGGCTCTTCTTCAGAGACCTTTCTGAGCAGAAGAATCCTTTTTTCTCCCATATGGCATCTCCAAGTACATTTTCCTGGAGTCAGTTTAAGCTATACTCTAAGGACTCCCTGCACGGGTGGAAGCCCTGCACAACCCTCCATGGTCTGCATCTGTGGGGTGCCTATTTCTATGATATGTAAGTGTATTTTATTCCAAAGGACTAAAAGAGCCTTGGAACCCTTTTTTTTTTTTTTTTTTAGCAGATGAAAAGTCTTAATAGGAATGGCATGGGAACGATATGAGTATGGTCCAGTGGAGGAGCTTTGAATGAATGATGCCACTTTATTATGAGCCATTTGTATACAAGGGAACAAGCTGAAGTCTCTGCAAGGTTTAATTATATAAAACACGGAGGATATGAGAGAGATTTCTCCACCTTGCCTCAGTGGATCTACCTTCAAGGATCAGTCTGTCAGTAAGAGGCTAACATAAACTTTAATGGAGAAAAAAGTAAGACATAAACTAAATGCACTTTGGGTGCCATCCTATAAAGTATTAACATAAACACATATGGAGGGGTAAGATTTTCAAAGTCTTCTGTCTCATGTAGCTCACTTCTTTCTTCCTTTGGGAGCAGAACCCACATTTACAGAGGTTCAGGAAGATCTAGAGAATGTCCACAGTGAATGCTCATTTTCAGCTGCCTTTGAATAAAAAGAAGACTTATGTAACAGACAGCAGGATATAGTTGGAAGGCATAGATACAGGAAGGCACCTTCCTCCCTAGTCTTATATGAAAAAAGGTGCACAGAATCACGTATAATAATTCTATATTTATACAAAAACTAGATACCTTCCCTTTTCAATGTACTTTCCAAAACATCTCTTCATTTCTTTCAATTAATTTTAAAAAGTGTGCCATTGTTGCAAATAGAGAAACTAAACCAATTTTAAAACCCATCAAGCTGAAACAAAAACAGATAAAACAGATGTATAATTTTGGTTTTTGGACTTATATTTATCCATTTTTCCTGAGCCCCATAAGCTGGAACATTTTCTGCTTTAAAGATCCCACAGCTTTTTTCCTTTATCCCTGCCCCCAATATTTCTTTTCCTGAAAGACCTGAGTGAACTCACATTTTCTACCTTACATTAAATTCCATATAATCTTCCCCATTGGTAAATGAACTGTAAGCCAGCAAGGTACTGAATTAGAGACTACTTTTTCCTGGCAGAGCAGACAATATTGTGCTCAGCATGAAATCAACACACATTCCTTGATTGAATAACTAGATAAGGGTAACTTGCTGCTCCCCAATCTTCTTACTGTCTTCTAAAACTTAGAATTAAGTGAAGTGGTCAGTCTGGAGTAATATCTTTCAACAGTGAGAATAAGAAGAAAGGGGGAACATGGGAACATTCATAGATAAAAATATTTCTTTCTTTCTTCCTTTCTTTCTTTCTTTCTTTCTTTCTTTCTTTCTCAATGGCACAATCATATTTTGGTCACTGTTGTGGTTAACATCAGCAGCTTTGCTGGGTACACTCAAATGAAACTCAGGGAAAAAGTAAACATAGATTAAATTGCTATGCATTACTTTGTGATGCAGAGCCATACATCATTCATGATATCTTTATAATGCAATACTATTTGGATGTTTCAGTCTGGAAAGGAGCCCAAGTGTTTCCAGGCACACTAAGAGCATATAAAATTATGATTGGGGACCATATTTAAACCACCTACTCTAAATGCCTAATTTAGGCATTGTTACTAACATACTGTTTAAATTTAAGAGTGAGATGAGTGATCCAGGCCTGCCAGATCTTTCCTCCACTATAGCTGGCGGGAAAGAAATAGCTATGACTCCTAATTTGAGCTCTGGAGGTGGGATCCATCTCACCTAACTTATCACACAGGAAAAATAGTTGTTTAAATCTGAGCTGGCAGCCCTTCTTTCAGTGGAGAGATGGGGACTCCTCCACAGTGTCTCTTCTGCTGTCACCTGTTTCAGGAAGGGGTGAATCTTTCCCTAGCACTCTTTTTTCCTATTTGCTAAGCTTAGACTTGGGCAAGTCACCTCTGCATATGTGACCTGAGATGACTACACTTTTGGTGGTCAGTTTAAGCAGGAAGGCATGGCCACACCTTGCCACCAGCTCCACAGGGTGCTGAAACTGCCTGGGAGCTGCAGGGTCTGGGCTGCAGAGGCAAGGGAGCCAGGAATTGGGGTGACAGCCAGGCCGGACAAACAGGACCTAGCTGGTCCCAGACAATTTGAAAATGAGATGAATATAAAACTTTGTGAATAGATGTATGAATTTTAAATTACAATATTAATCCACTCATTCACATTTTTCACTTAAGGAGAATTTTCTGTATTAATACAATAATTCCTCTGGAAGTCCTGCCACTTTTGCCAAGTATTAGGAAAACTCCTGCCTATGTGAATAATTTGTGACCTTGTCATCAACTTGTATCAGATTAAATTGCAGGGATGTGAGAAGTCTGACAAAGCTAACAAACTTTCCCTGGGGGTGTTTTGATGAAGATGCACTCTGAATAAATAACATTGTCTACTTGTGATATGTCCAGCCCTGGGGTGGGCTCTGCCCCACCTCTGCTCCCAGACAGCACTGCCTGGCTATGAATGAGCAGGGACATGGTGCCAGATTCCCTTTTCCTACAAATTTAACTGTATTTAGGAATTTGTGGTGAATGGACCAATCGAGGAATTTTCCTACATTCCCAAGTACTTTTTGAACTAACACAGTTATGAACGGTTTCTGGGAGATGAAATTTTAGGGGAAATCAAATAATTGTGTATTCTTTCTGAAACACCTTGTGATCTCATGGCAAATGTAAGCAGGAAAGTCCTGAGTGTCAACTTCTTCCTCCAAAATCTATGACAGCTTTAATCTCACATGGGCTTTCTCTGGTCTTGCTGATTCCCAGAGTTTAGGTTCTACTTTGAACAAACCAATTCATGTATTACAGCTTGCTGGAGTCCCCAGTTTTTGTGTCTAATTGTATCAATCATACATAAACAAGAAACTTAATGAACAATAATAAATTCAATTAAAATGTAAACAAAGTGTAAAACAGTAAACTGGAGCCAAATAAATCAGCAGTAAAGAAAAAGAATGTCAAAGCAGAAAAGAGAAATATTCAAAAAACATAAATCACAAAATACATTGATGTCTACCACATTTGTGCTTTAATATTCACTTGAATTAGGTTCTGAATTCATGGAAAGAGAGTGGAAGGAATAACCTATCTCATCCTAGGAAAGAATTCTACATAATTTTCCATGCTATGAATGAGTTTTCCTCCAAGCTGCTGAAATTACTGCTGCTGAATCTCACAATTACTTAATAATAAGAGGGAGTAAAAAGACAATTAGGAAGGAGGATGTTGAGACCCTCATTTAATGAATCACATTTTGGGTTTCTGGCATATCTCTTTTTTTTGTTCTTCCAAATATTTTGATGGCCAATGAGATTACGGATTGTCATTTCAGAGACTTTACAATTGTATTCCTATTTCCAGTGTCAGTGTACTCCTCAACAGATATTTTCTCTGGGCTAATGAATATTACCCTTCTCATTTGAGTGTAAAATTTTGGCTGGATAAATGAATAAAATATTTATTTTATTGCTCTATGGGAATGATGGATTGAAAATTTTACAGTTAAGAGACTCTCTAATATGTCACTTTTATAAACTTGTATTCTATATTTTTCTAATATTTTTATTATAATGTACATGTGGATATTTTAAACATGCTAACACTGTTAGGCACCTCAATGTGTTATACTTGTGTCCATTCAATCCTTCACTAAAATTACAAATTAAATTCTATCAATAAAAAGTTACAATTTACTTGACTTCAGTTGACATGTTTTGTTCACAGGGTACAAACAAATGTACTGTCTGTAAAGCCCTCCCTCCCTGAGGAACTGTGGTAGTCACTTAAAATCTGTATCCTTTGTTAGCAGATTTTGAGTAAAATTCTTACTCTGCTCTGTGTGATGTCACTAACAGTATTTTATGCTAAGAGGCAGCTTCTGAAATTTTTTTTTTGATTAGCCATAGTTGTCATTTTCTCCTGTTGCAAATGTATATGGGTGACAGTTTTTTAGGTGGAATCTGAAGGCTCAGTCTGGTCCTGTCTCAGCACTCAAGCTGTCATTCACATGTACAGTGGAGAAACCACGCTCTCCAGATGCAGCACGATTGCCAATTGCTCTAAAGGCGCCTCTTGGTGAAGGTAAAGAAACTCCTGACAGCCGCAGATCTAGGTAGGGTTAGAAAAGCCAAAGCCCCTCTGGGGTTGAATCTGGCAAGAGTCATAGAGTGACTGTAATCAAGAGACTAGTTAGACTGGGACTCTCTGTGATAGACACTGCAAAAACAGAGAATGCATGCTCTTGAACCTAGGAGTGCTGGCAAAGAAATAACTGCAAAAAATTATATTCTATTTAGTCATGTGTGGGCTCAGACTTTTTCCACATAAACTCAGACTCACTCAGCCCTGGATGCATTTAAATTAGGGGTTGCTTTAAATTCCAACATGGTCAGTATAGATTAGACAGATACTTTCAAAAGATGGCTTTCATTTTGTGTAGGCTGACTGGTCATTTTGCCCACTGACAAGTGGCAGAATCATATCCCTGATATCTTTGTCAATTTTAAAAAATTAGGGTGGATATATGTGATCCTGAGTATATTTCTTTGAGAAAGAAAGCAAAACTGTAATGCTGCTTGCTATTTTCCTTCTGCTATTTTCAGATGATTTAAAGGGATGTGATCATCCTTCAGTTGGAGAAGGATGTACATAGAAAAGTGAGGGAAAGTACAGCAGTAAAAAAGAAAAAAAAAAAAAAAGAAGAGGAAAATAATTGAGTTCTAGGTAGATGGAGCCAAAAGGAATAGAAAATAGGGTTTCTGTGGCCTCAGTCACCTGCAAAAGTGTAACGCCATCTCAATTACCCCTCATCTAAATCTTCCACAGGGAAATGGAAAGCACTTGCCTCCCTCAAAGAGGATTATGTGTTAAAAGGATGGCAAAGGTGATGATATATTTTGCTTTCTCCCTCCAGTTAAATCTTGGATTGCACAGCAATTGTCATATTTTGCTTGCAGACCTCTGGATAGGCTTTTTCTCTTCTGCAGGTCAGGATTTCAGAGACATGCTGAAATACCCATGAGAGCCCAAAGTGTAGGAGTCCCAGTGCTAGCATAAGGTTTGGCATGTAGAAGAGTCTAAGAACAAAGCAGCCAACATCCTTTCTCCAGAGACAAAACACATTTTGTCTGTGACATTCTCAGTCTCCATCTGCTCGGGAGAGGGAAAGTTTCCCATATGATACTGCAGTGGGCTGGTGATTCACTCTATTGACTCACTCCACAAAATGCACAATTGAATGTTAAGTAACTGAAGTCAGCTTTAGTGGATACAGCATATGTATACTTCATGAATGCAAAATATGTAAACTATTATTATGTCACCTCCTCTTGTGCTGATAGTACTGCATTGATTACTGATTGATTCTTAATGGCTTATTAATCAGAGTTATCATTCTCTAAATAACTTGCATTTTGAATTATGAGTTTAGAACCAAAATTAGAAACATATCTGTTTCTCTCATGTCAAATTACATTTTACATTTTTCATATTATTTTCAGTAATATCTTGAGTCAAACACACTAGATAGTTAAGATATTTTAACATCAGGTTTAAATCTGCTGTGAGGGCTTACATTTCTAGAGAAAAGAATGACTTACAGCTAGTCTTGTTCACTTATTACAAATTCTTTCTGTATTTTTAAAGAACATTGATTTTTAAAAGACCTGTGAATATGGGGACCATTCATAAGACAGTTTATTATGAGATAGAGCAAGGTTAAGCAATTGATGCCTATCCTCAGACTGCCAGGCTCATGATACCATAGTGATCTTAGTTAATGATGTACAGCAAACTGCAGGACAAGAGAGATTTGAGGTGTAATACTCTGTTTCTGACAAGGATGTGGGACTGAAACTGAATAGTGAAGTCTGAGGATCATTCCAGAGTTGTGTAACAGTGACAGCATGTGTCAAGTAACAAAGAAAAAAATAATGTAAGATTAAGCATAATGTATACTTATGCTACTGCTTGGCTTTGGGATGGTTTAGTGTGTTTCCTTGGACAACGGAAATGTCTGTCTGATCCATTCAAGCTATGAAGCCTGCTGTCAGTGTGGAATAGACATGGGAAGTAGCGAGATTTTTTTGATCATTAAGTTTTCAGTCATTTCCCCCCTCACTTCTGTGATAGCTGCTACTGAAGCTGAGCAGTGCTGGGTATAGACTCCTCTTTGAGTGGCGTTGGAGAGATTGCCAAGCACTAAGGCCTGTGCCCTTCATGTGCATGGCAGGGATGTTCACCAAGGCCTGTCCATCTCCTCAGCTTGGCAGGATCCCAGCTAACACCATCCCTCAGGCCAGGCTGGGCTGATCATGCCTGGTCCTGCAGATGGGCTCCAGCTTGCCCCCAGCTGAGGCAGGAGGGGTCCTGGCCAGTTCTGGAGCACCCCAGCAATAAGTGTGGATACACGCACTGAAATAAGTCCAACTAACCATGCAGCAGACAAGGCAAACAAAACGACAACCTGATTCAAATTTGGAAATTTCTGTGCTCTATTCACTAAATAATCTGCAAGTAACCAAGCAAAGTCAAATATCTGCCTATGACACCACTCCTTATAAAAAACTTGATATACCTCATCTACTTAGGAAGACAATTTTTGTCCTCTTTACAAAGAAGTTACAGAATTTGCCTGTCTCATGTAGAGTTGTGCAGAAGGCTCTGTTGCACCCTCTGTATCAATGGAAATCATGAGAAATTGCTGATAAAAAGAAGGAAGTTATTTGTTTGTGAGGGCACTTGCAATTAGTGTAAGCATTGCTACAGCTTTTCAGTAAGTGATTGCAGAATTAGGACAATGGTTTGTTTGAACTTGAGATAAAAATCTGGTGCGATACAGCCAGTTTCAAGATTGATATCTGTGTCTAGGGGAAACTAGGGAAAGGAACGAACAGACTACTTTCCCCTAGACTTAAGGACTGAGAATAAATAAGGGAATTTAACAAAAAAGACCAAATCTGACAAATTTTAACAAAGAAAGCAAGCAAAAAATTCTTTTTTTAATTAAACGGGCACTTGTGGCATCCCATCCTTAAGTGAAATTGAGCACCCAAGATTTCTAGATGCTCATAGTTGAAAGGGATGACAAAAGTCAGAGGGTGTGCAAAAACTTTAAAAGTTTTATTAGTAAATTATACACTTGGTATGAAAATTGGTTTAAGTCAGTCCCTTATCTCTTAGTATAAGCATACAGCAGTGTGTTTCAAGCAAAGAGGTAGAGTGAAAGAGAAGAGAGAGAGATGAATTAAAGATGGGGAGACAGAGAAAGGAAGAAAAGCAGAAAAAAGATCACCAGTCCTGACTCCAGTGTTGATCCGGCTGATGGAATTTGTGGGCCACACATGCTTCTGGACTTCTTGGGGTTACTTTTTTATAGATAAGTTTTTCCCCACCCTAGAGATAAGTTATTTGCTTTCTATTAATTTAGTTATCATGTGCAGTCCATTCTTCTAGATCTTTCTGGAAATGGGTCAGAGGGCTACAGGGGTGGTCTTGTTGCCTTCTCCAGCATTGGCTTTTTGTCAACAGCCTGTAACGACCGAGGCATGGGCTCAGATTGACAGGGAATCTTCATTCAAAGAAACAATCTGGTTTTATACACTCCTTCAAGACACATATTTCCTTATATGGTATTTGCCATTAAGTGACCTATCACACATGGCTCTGTCAGTAACACGTTTTCCTGCTGTCCTTATGTGGGGCGATCGTGCCGTTCAGGCATCCAGCAGCTTCCAGCAGGCTCCTCTCCATAGGGCCTGCATGACATCTCCTTCCCCCCAGGCCACACAGAGACAGGCCCCTCTGCACTGCCATGGTGCTCTGCAGACGTATCCCAGAGCCTGCAATCCAATTCCATCCTACCTCTCTCCTCAGCAGCCCATGCCACTTCTCAACCTCATTCTGTGCTTGCAGTGTTGAGTCCTGTTCACTCCAGGGGCCAGAATAAGGAAGTGCTGCCCCACCTTTCCATTCCCCTTCTCCAGCCACATCCTGTGGTTCTCAGAGAGTGTCATTGCCAACAATCCTCTGTTGGCTCCACAGCTATCTGGCTAGCAGTGTTTGAGAAAGGCACATTAGTCTCTTCGTCTTCTGGGCTTCTATAGCACTCAGAGTTTTTTAGAACTCTAAAATGGCATAGCTTTTGCAATTCAGTCATTTAAAATGTATTTTTCAATCTATATAAAATTTGAAATTATTTAATTTACAATCCCAAAATGAAATTTAATTTAAAACATGAAGCAATTGTAATTCCACTATACCTAGAATGTGTACGGTACATGTATCTGTAATCCCCTTGGGCTACTTTATATATGGGGATGCATTTTTTCCTGGTTTTTTCCTGTGGAAATGTCTTTTCTTAAATAACTAAATGATAAAATTTGAAACCTCTCTGATCTCGAAGTCATTTCAAAGTAATTCTTTTTTTTTTTTACTAGTGAAAAATATCGTATCCAAGGAAGAATTTTCACTTTGGTTCATAAACATACCTAGTAGTTCTTCCTTTGTAATGAAAATTATACACAGTGCAGTTCTTCAGGAAAAAAAAAATAAATGTACTTTTGAAGAATAAACCACTAAAATGGAGCACATTTTTTTCCAATTATCAGAATGGATGGGAGATGCAATCACACATTTTTATTTTTATGTTTCTCTGAAGTTTCTACATTTCCAGGACTTGCACATCTTTAACAATATGCACTAGCTTCTCTAAGCTTTGCTGGTGGATCCCCTTAGGATTTCTCCTCCCGTGCATCTGGATTCTTGGTAGAGGCACAAGATGAAGCTTTGTGTTTTAATTTTGTGCCTGTTCATGTGTGTTTGGGCTGTTGCACACACACAGAGCTCGGTGGTGGTGGTGGATCAGTTGTTCTGGTTCCTACCAGCCCTGGCTCTGTTGTAGAAGTGTCTGGGAGTCAGCTGTGGGTTCATGGCCCCTGCCACAGATGAGTCCAGGAACCCCCTTTGTCCCCACTGCCCTGGTCCCCCTGAACCTGATGTGAAGCCTAAACCCTCCTCAGCCACCCTTCCCCAGTTTCCTCCAGTAAGAGGATTTAAAATATATCAGGGAAATGACAAGATATTGTGGCCAAAGCATCTGGATTTCACCAACTCCTGCCTGCACCTATCTCTTCAGTGAGATTTATTGAGGTTTCATTTGTTTCTGCTGAAAAAGTGTCACATTAAGACTTCTTCTTTGTTGTAGGTACTTAAAAATTTAAGCTCCATACACAGATTCTATTGCCACCTTCAGAAAAAATTTGTTCAGAATACCTGACATTCATCCTTCCACCCTCCTCACTCCAGTCAGAAGGATTTGTGGGGCTCCAAAGTGCCCCATTACCAGAAATTGCTTCCAATTTCATACTTATATCAAGTTACATAAGTTCAATTCAGAAAAATAGAATAAAATATTGCAATAATGAGACCTGTTTAATTACAAAATTCACTATGTCCCAGGAAGTGAGTTATAGGAGTTCAAACTCATATTTTTAATTAAATAAAAAAATAAAGCATGCAATGGGAAAACAAACAAACACCCCCCCCAACTAAACAAGAACAAAATAAAATACAAAAAAAACCCAAACCAAAACCAAAACCAAACCAACAAATGAAAAAAACCACAACTCACCAAAACTGACTCCTCCTGATAAACAAATTTGACCTCTTTTAAATCTACCAGCCTATCTGTGCTAACATGCTGTCTCACTGGTTTCAAATGGATAAAGACAGAGAATGTTCCTCCAGTGTCACACACGCTCACACTTTGGTGACATTTAAGTTGTGCAGATTTGTGAGTGGAGATTTAGAGAATAAAGGGAAATTAATGCTTGAAGGCTGGTTTTTAAAACAACAAACCCTCCTCTTATGTTCTGGTGAGATTTTGGGCTGTGCACCTTGTATACCAGATGGGAACACTTTTCTGTTTTCTCGGTCTTGGTAATATTTTTCTATTTTCTCAGCTGGTTTCAGGTTTCTCTGTAACAACCTTTGCCACCACTTAAAAAAATCCAAACACCTGACCCAGGCTACACATTAGGAGGCCTGTTTGGTGAGAAGTGAAGGCTGGAATGTTTCAGTTTTCAAAACTGTAAAGATTCAGATTTATAGTCAGTCTGTTTATACTCTATCATATCATATGTGGTAGCATAGGATATCAAAGCAAGAAAGCCTACGGGGATACCACCATTTGAAATGAAAAATACTTCCTATGTATAGAATAGTGCAACACAGATGGAAAGTTGTGCTTTTCTGTTTTACTGTTTCTGTACATTACTCAGGCAATAAATACTGGACAAATCAAGCAGTCATTTCTAAGGCTCCATATAACCTATTTTACCAGTATCAGCTGCTATAGTTTTAAATTCCCTGGAGAAAAGCTGCCTGGGTTCCCAAGTTTTATAAGGCATTTTCAAGGAGACCTCACAAATAAAAATGGATGGAAAATGTGGCCTAACTTTTTATAACAGTATAGTTAACTCTGCATTTTCTTATGATAGTCAAAGCTCTCACTAGTGTATTGCAGCCTTATCATTCTTCAAAGCATCATTTATTTAATGACTATTACTTTCTTATTTCATCTGCTATGAACTTTACCTCACAGGGCACAGCACAACAGGAATACACTATAGCTGTGTCACTTTGGGTCTGGGCTTCATAAACTGAGAAGAGTTATCCCATATCCAGTGTAGCAGATGTGCTCTGACACCCTCTGAAGGTGGCCACAAAGGATTCCCAAAGCATGTTTGCAAAGCCAAGTAGCCAAATAATATTTAAAGCAGTGTCTGGGCAGTGTGAGACATAGGTTTGAGGAGAACTTTTGCTCTGATCCGAAATACCTGAGGTGTGATGAGGCTCAGGATGGTAAAGTCTGCCACCGTCTCTCCATCACCTCTGCCTGTGGTTAGAAACCACAGAAAAGGGATCAGATCACCCACAACTGCACAGACAGGTGCTGACCCTGGGCTATTGTGCTGGGAGGACAGAGGTTAGTTTTGGTGGATGTTTTTCTATTGCTGAACTGAAAAAGAGCTGTAGATAAAAGAAAATTACCTTTCTCCAGAGCAGGCACACTTGTCCATGAAAAGTCTTTAAAATTAAGGGCAAGATATCTTCCAGAATAAAGGGACACCCCCAAAACGAATACTGAGCAAGCTGTGAGACTCCTCACACAGGGTCACAACTGCCATGCTTTGCACAGCTGTAAGAAGCAATAGTATCAGTATATTTTCTGTAGCTTTTATATGCTAACATGCCAATTAGATAATGGCCCCACAATATAGAAAATCAACTTTCTCTGAATCTTTTAGGACTTTGCTTTATCCATATCCAGCAAGGTAGTTGCCACATTTTTTCTTCTTTTTCAAAGTACCATTTCAAAGGAAATGCTAAAAGTAAAAAGGAAAAAATAATCTCTTATTAATATTTGTTTAAATAGAAGAAATAATTACATATGGGGGTCTGGGCTGCAAGATTTTGCTTGTAGGCTGGGTAGAAAAAACCCTTGATATTGTAAAAACAAAGTCATAGCAATTTTAGTCATATCAAGCTTCCTCTTCTGTGATACAAGCTGACTTCTGTCCACTTGGCTTTTCCACCTCCCTGTTTAGCAGGCGTCATGTGACACTTGAAGCTGAAGCCAGTTCTCCAGATAAGGAAGATAAAATCCAATTTCAGCATCTGACAACAATCTCTCCTTAAGATAACTTTTGGTGAGACAGAAAGTAGTTTTTGTTTTTACTACCTCCCTGTGTGATAATTTCAACTTTTTATAACCAACAGAACTTGCAGAGATTCAGTTTGGAGTGACCAAAGGCTAACCAAGGAAAAATTAATCTTTAGTGGGTTTTATTTGTTAATATGTTTCATATAACAGATATTAATTTTCCCTACTTTTAAGACTATGAATTCCTTATGTAATTTATTATTACAGTACCTGTATTATTTTTTAAATTAATTTTTAGAATGGTTAGATATTTCCTTTCAGTTGATTTCCAGAATCTAAATTTTAAAACATTCATAGTATCATAGAATAATAGAATATCTAAGGTGAGAAAGACCTGTAAGATCATTGAGTCCAACAATTAGCCCAGCACTGCCAAGTCCCCCACTAAATTGTATCCCCAAATATCTCATCCACATATTTTTGAACACTTACAGGGATGATGATTCCACCACTCCTCTGGGAATCCTGCTCCAATGCTTGACAGTCTTTCAGTGAATAAATTTTTCCTAACTTTTTGTCTAAACCTCCTCTGACACGAGGCCATCTTGTCTTGTTCTAAAACTTTAAAACAAAAGGGTAAAAAGGTAAAAAAAGATCCCCAGACAGAAACCAACACAACTTCAGTTGTATATTAAGTCAAGGATTTTGGCTGAGGTTTTGTTTCTTTGGTTGGTTTATTTTTTAAAAATTTTGTTTGTTTGTTTGTTTTTTCTCTGAGTGTTTATTTGTTTGGTGTTTTTGGTTTTGTTTTTTTTTTTTTTTAAGATAGACTACAGGACTGTACTTAAGGCAATTTCACATCTATGGCTGAGTACATAAAACTTAAAGTCAAAAAGAAGCTGATAGACGATTCTATGTGGCCACAAAGGTTGCACCTAAACTAATAAACTAAACCAGGTCAGCACCTGGTCAGGCCTGAGTATAGAATGCAAGCAACCATTCATACTCTGAATCACAGTTTTGCCCTCAGCCAAGTAGTTCTACAATGGAGACAATCTGGGAGCCAGCTCAGGCCAGACAATGCTCTCCATGGGCAGTTTGAGGAAGGGTTAAGAGAGTTTAACTGTATAGATGTGAGCCTTTCCAAACTCTTTGTCCAAGAACAGTCCCAGGAGGTTTTATTTACCTCTACAAATGCAGTCAGAGGTGACAGGGGTAAAAGACATTTTGGGAAACTGCTGTGCCAGAGAAATTTGTTGCACTTCAAGGTCAACTAAACCCATCTTTGGCTTAAGGTCAAAATACCAAGCACCATTTTGAGAATGCAAATTCCAAGAAATTCAGATCCTCTTCTGTAGCATTGCACCCCTCCACACCCCAGTGGGCTTTCCTAGTAAGGAAAGGGGTTTCAGTTTACCTCTAGGCATTTTAGGAAGTTTACCCAGAACTTTCTGTCCCCTGCTTTCAGCCATTGGCCCAATGCCGAGGAACCAGTACCTGTTGGACCCTGTCCCTGTCTGTCAAGACCTGCCCCTGTCTCTATTGGCAGGTTGCCAGTGGAACCATCCTGGACCATCAAGTAGAAAAGAGAGAAGACAAAAGACTCCAACAGCATTTTTTGGGGTGTTGTAGCAGGTGGATGAGCTTGTCTCACTGCTGTGCACAGTTTAGCTTTTTATTTGTGTTATTCTCAGTTTGTTTTGTTATTAAACATTTTGATTTATCAAAACACACCTGATCATGCTGTCTCACTGATTTTTAAGACACAATCCCTGCCGGAAGGAAGGTATCAAAACGTGAGGGAGCTTCCCTCACTCTTCCTGTTCAGAGTTGGAGACATTTTGGAAAAGGTTCTGGCTCCCTAATATAAAAAATTGACTGAGTCTCAGTCAACTTGTCTGGACCCAGATATTTTCAGCCCTAGGTTTAAAGTTCCCTTTCCCCATGTTTTAAGCAGAATATTACTGTTTTTCTTTAATTTACTTGATGTAGAGTGGTTTTATTGTTGCATTCTGCTATTTTTATTACAATAGCAAAAGTATTTTTAAAAAAACAGTTATTGTTTCCAAGCGTTAGTCGTTTTTATAAGCAAAAAGCCCTATAAATGGTGTCTGACAAAAAAACCTACATGAATAAGGGAGTATGAGGCCCTACCCAGTGAGATACTGAGCAGCCTTGTGAATGCTGGGCCAGATGGCTTCGTTAGGGATAAACAAAAAGAGTGAAGAGAGAGCGAGCAATAAGAACCATTTAAGGACTATGGAGACAGAAGAGGCTTTGACCCCTGGACCACCTCAGACTGAGAAAAAAAGGCTTTTTCTGTCAGAAAACATTCTGTGACTCAGAGGAATATATGATCATGAGAGATACTCTTACCTAGGTCCTTACTATTCCTTTGTGACTTTTAAAAGACTTCTTAAAATAAGGAACCTTTTTTTTTTTTCTTTCTATGTCTCAATTCCTTCTTTGGGAAAAAATCCGTTTCAGTCTCATCCTTACATCATTCTGCCCTAATGCATCCCAGCTGGAGGGACTTTTTCTTCATAATCATAATTTTCCCCAGTTTGAGGCAGATCCACTACCCCTTCTTGACCTGCACTTGTCCTGCTTTAATTGAGGTTGGAGTTAGCACAGGGTTTGGGCAGCCCTCACCATGTCAATTCTGCAGTGCTTGCCTTACAAGCATCTTGAGATCTCAGAACAAGATCCAGAGCTCAGAGTCAGTCAAAAGATAAACCAATGAAAAAACAGTAATAAAAATTCTGCACACTGAAGGAAGGTCACTTAAATGCTAATGAAGAGAAATAATCAGCACAGAGGGGTAAAATTCGTCACTTTTCTAGTCTTTGAATATCTCAAGTAAAGACTTTAGACAGTCATTTACATCTCCTGCAGTTCAACATTTGTTTTGAAGAAAGACACCTACAGTTGCTACAGACCATAGACCAGTGTTACCAAAATTAATGCTTTACATTCTTGTTTCTGCAGTTTACACAGAAAACCCATCAAATAATATGTGTGAGTTTCTCCTTCAGCAGGGACCAGATATCTGGATTACTTCTTCCAGTTCAGATTCCATGCTGGAATTGGCCATTTTTGTTCATTTTTGGCTCCTTCCACAAGCTATGAATATTTTGTTGCTTAGAAGGAGAGTCCCACCAGAAGGTCAGGGAGATGCTCTGCTACAGCCAAGAGTGTAAACTTTCTCCTGGGAATGAGGGTGTGAGCATCAGCCCCTTCTTAAAGAGACATTTAAAGAAGCCCTACAGAAGACAACCTTTACAAACACCTGTCATAATTTGGAATCAAATTATTTTCTCAAAAACAGGAGTGAAATGAATTTGCATGCAGGTCATGATTCTCTCAGATGAATTTTTCAATTTCTGCAGTAAGAAAAAAAGATCCCCCAACTCTTTGGGGATATTTTGTCTTGGCTTTGTTTCTTTTTTTGGAAGGGTGGGGGTTGTTGGGGTTTTTTTGTTGTGCTTTGTTCTTACTTGGTTGGTTTGGGTATTTTTGTTTCTTTGGTTTGGATTGCGGGTTTTGTTTATTTAGGGTTTTGGGGGTTTTTTGTGGAAGGTGAGGCATTCTGTGAGTGCAGCTGAGGAGGGGAGGCAAGAATGGCTTCAGCTGGGGTGCAGCATCAGCTCATCAGCTCAGCCAAGTGTACGAGCTTTGGCATACGAGCAAGATGCTGCAGTCTGAGTGTCGACACATGGTCAAATACTTCTCAGTAGCCCAAGTGTGATGTTTAAAAACCCCTTTGTGGCTAATGTCTAGTAAAAGGATACATTACTTGGCTAGAACAAAGCGTGTTACACTACAGACAGAAATGGAACATCTCCAAGTACTCCTGTTGTGCTGTACAAAGCTGCATCTCTCTTAGTCTGCCATTTTCCCTTGTGAGGGAAAAGACTTTTCCTCATACAGGGGCTACAGTAAGCTGTGCAGATAATGGAATAGCACAGAGAATTCACAATAAATTTTTGGCTAGGCTTTGGGCTGTGAAAACAGCTTAGCTGGGTTTAGAACAAGTTTCATTCCTTGCAGTGAGTCTTGTGCCAGCCTTATTACTGCACTGCCATGTGGAAAATACTGGAAATAAAAAGACTGATCCTTTGAAAAATGCTTTAGTGGACTTGATGAGACAGAATAAAAGAAAGGACAAGTTATGATGGATAGGCATAGGGGGTGCTTGCTGACTGCCTGCAGGTCATTCCCAAATCAGTTAGAACAGCTGCAGAGGGGAAAAAAGCGAGTTAAAAATAAACAAAACAGATTTGCACCCATTACAATCACTGCCTTTGCTAGTCTTTGCACTCAAGCCTGGCTTCCTGGAGTGAAAGAAGAAAGACTTCAGATTTCACAAAGGAATATTAATAGAAGTAATAGATGAACTTAAGAAAGAAAAACGACTAAGATGAATACAACTTGCTTTTGGTGCGAACAGATGGGTCATGGAATAGTCTGAGGAGTAACTAATGGGACATTGATGCTTAATTGAACAAAATAGACAATTAGCAGCTGAAGAAAAATCTGGGGAACAGTAAATAAGGATAAGATGAGGCCAGTTCTACAGAGTGATCTGAGATTCATTATAAATAGTACTTAGCAACTCATGTTTTAATATATTCAACTACAAGGAAATTGGTCATATTTATAGGGCAAGATTCTATTTTAGAAATCAGTGGTGCTACAGATAATATGATGTCACTGTAGCCAGACAACTGAGCACCTATTTCCAGCACTATTAAGCATGGAAAGACCCCATGGGAACTTTTGAAGTGGAAACAAGGAAGATTATAAAGTAGTAGTAGTGTGGCTCTCCTTGGCATTAATGAGAGCATTACTGTCAGTTCTGGCGTCTGTGTTAAAGGTTATTAGAAAAGGCTGACAAGAGTTATAAAAACCAGTAGCATACAGGAAAAACATGTTTTCAGCTGAAGGATGAAAAAGTTTGATTTCTTTAGTGCATCCAAGAGAGGGCTAAAAGGTGACTTGTTTGTAATGTACAAGTACAGCCTTTGAGAGATTGTTTTTGAGTGAAAAAGGCTCTTCATCCAAACAGATAACATACAATTTAGTAGTTTGAACAATGAAATTTTAAATAAAAATACCTTTTCACAGCAGTTAATTTTACAGGCATTTTATGCATTCATCATCACTTAAGTTCTTCAAACAAAGACTGGATAGCTTTCAAAAAGACAGCTGCTCTATCTCAACCAGGAATTATGAGTTTTATTCAGGTATTACCAAGCAATATTCTCCTTTTTGTCTCACATTGTATATTAAAGGTAGCAGGGATAACAGTCATTTTGGACCTTAAAATGTAGTCAATGCTGGCAAAGCTCCAAGTACCTTGCAAACATGCAAGTAGCAGCAATCTCTAAGAATTCTCATCAAAATGTCAGTTGTGCATAACAAGCATCTGCCTCCATTGGGTTTTAATACCTTTTCAAGGACTTCATTTTAATTATTTTGCGCCTGAGAGATGCAGAATGAGAATCCAGCTTTATTTTTCACTGAATAGTTCTGCTCTGCTAAAAAGAAAGAGATCTTTGCTTTATCTTTCTGCACAGAATGACACAAGATCTCCATCAAGTACATTTCTCACATTATTACATGAAATCCCTTGACTAGCCCTTGCAGGCTCAGGAACATAGCAGCCTTTACAAGCCCTCAGAACAAAAA
>VWYP01006817.1:0-118845 GCA_013400435.1 Pycnonotus jocosus | reverse complement strand
CTTTTAAAACCCCCAAAAAAAAAAAAAAAAAAAAAAAAAAAAAGAAAAAAGAAAAAAGAAAAAAGAAAAAAAAATAGTAAACTTGTCTCTCTCTCCTTTCTATTATTTGGAAGGGAAAAGCATTCTCTTGTCAATCCATCAAGAACCATGATTTAAGCATTAGCTGTTAAACCAAGTAATGACATGAGCTTAGGTGATTATATACTTGCAGGTACCAAATGCTCGTTGTTAAATGTAAGGACATACCTAAGGAGCTGTGTAATCTAAATAGCACCGAGTCCTTATGACCATCCAGTTGCCCTATTTCTTTCACATTTGATTTTATTTTTTAATAATGCTGATGCCGGAGGTGCTACTTAAGAAGTTCAGAGAGGCAGGAGCAGCAAGTTCCATCAGCTTTATAATAAATGGGTGTGTAAGAGGAAACCAGCCAAAGGGCAAGCATTTGGAGGTGAGATATTGAGAACACCTGCTCCTCCCTCAGCACACTTGTGATTAAACATTTTACTTAGCATGTGAACTGAAATGTGTTATGCTAAACTGGGGTCAGAAGGCACAATGTAATTATGGTTGTTATTATTACTACAGAGGCCAAGCAGAAATCATATTGGGAATGACTGTGTGTGACTGCAAAAAGGAGTAAATCTCCTTGGGTAAGGAATTGCTATTTGGGTGGAGAGGATAAAGAATTTTTTACTGGAATTCTCCAGATCTGTAATAGTTAGGTTTCTCTTCAGGAAAGCATTAATTTCTGTGCTCTTTAAACCTCTTTTATTTAAACACAAAAATAAATTTTAAAAAACCCCAAACCTCTTAGTCCAAATCTACATTCTTTAATGTATTCTTATTTCTTAACACATTTCTGAGTACTTTTGTGTGAGTCTATGCTGAATCGTTCCTTCATTTCCTAAAAAATTTCACACCTTTCCTTGAGAAATACTTGAAGGGTAGGTTTCTCACCTCAGGGCTGGATGACCCATGGCTATTGTGCCTGAAGATAGATGATGGAGCTCAGACATACAAACACGCAGGCACACAGACGCACAGACACATACACACCCTCCAAGTCACACAACTGGTCTGTGCTTAAACATCTTTTATAACCCTCGATCATTTAATGATATATTTTTAAAGATTCAGTCCATTTTTTAAAAAGCAGTTAATGAAGCTAGGTTTCAAGATGTAATTATTTCACACATTTCTTACTGCAACAGCTGCACAGTTTGGAGCCTGTGCTCTCACAGAGTACAGAAGAGCAGGAATTAATGCTCTGGTGTAGTGTGGTTTAACCCCAGGTGATAGCTAAGCACCACCAAGCTGCTCACTCACTTTCACCTGAAAAATGATGAGTTGAGGTAGAGGCAGTTCAGTGGGTAAAGCAAAAGCCAAGCACACAAGCAAAGCAGATCAGGAATTAATGCAATACTTCACACCGAGCGGGGAGGTAGCCAGTCCTCTCAAGGACAGCAGGGCTTTGTTGTCCAGAGTGGTAACTTGTGAAGACAAATGCTTGGGGACAGCTGCCACTAATGTGTCTCCACTCAGTCTCCTGTGCACCTCCAGCCTGTTCAGGAAGTTCCTGTTCAGGAAGTGTAGCCAGCAAAAAATACCTTGACTGTGCAAGCGCTGCTCAGCAATAACTAAAGCTTTCTGTATTATCAAAACTGTTTTCAGTGCAAATCCAAACCATAGCCTCCATACCAGATACTGTGACAAATAGTAATTCTATCACAGAAAAGCTCAATATATTCTTCATTCTTTTTCAAATGTATCCATTGGATTCTGGTTTTTAATAAAAAATTAGTGTTTGTACATTAGTAGGTATGTACAAGCTCTTAATATTTGTAACAAGACTAAACTCTCAAAGTAAATTAAGTATAGTAAGAAAAAATGACTAAGGCTCTCAATAAATATGGTAAATAAGTGCAACTTCTCCCAGCACAATATTTGAGTACATCATAGGGGGAAGTTAACAATTCTGGTTTCTTACCAAAAATTTTCTTCAAAGTTCAGTGACAGAGTACGTTTGTATTTTACTTTATTTATCTTGAGCAGCACTTTACACAGCAGAACAATTACTAGAAGGGGTGAAATGCAGCCAGCATTTTTCCTGTAATCAGTGGAAATAATTATACAGAAAGGCAAGTATAAAATATGGTAGATATTAGACTCCATCTCTAAATGCTCATGTCCTGAATCTTTCTCTCCCTGATTTAAAAAGAAAGGACACTGTAATTAATTTTGACTGTTGAGCAGCCTTGTTACTGGAATCAGAAAAGAATTTTTTTCTGAATTTTACCTAAACTTGACTTTATTAATTCCCTGTGGTGATGTCTTGCCCAGTCTAATTGCACAATTTATAGTTTAAAATACATTTGTTGGTTTTGAAGCTTAGCCTTTTTTAATTAACTGAAAGGTCACTTGCCTATGTACTGTGAGTTAGGTTGTGATGTTTACTATCAGTCTCATATGCTGATTGAAAGGCTTAATTTCTTTAAATTTTATGACTCTGTCTGTTTGCAATTAAAATTTTGGCAGATGTCTGCCACAGTTTGACTGTACAACAAAAAACCCCCAAACAAACAGACAAACAAACCCCAGTTAAAACAAGAAAGCAGTTTCTTCCAATGACATATACCCTGTTTTTAAATGAAGTTTTCCATATGACGGTTTAAATTGAAAAGCCTGAAGAGTCCTTAGCTTTTGAGAAGGAACTGCTCATTAAAATTAAAAGACTGTCTTGGTGTCAAAGGTGTGACTTTATCCCTCCTGTCATAATTATTCCAGGTATGATGAAGTTTTGAATTTCAGGTTTTAAACCAGCTACTCTGTTAGCTCATGCTCTGCAGAGCATATTAACTGAATTCTTAACATACCATCCAGAATTAAGTACAGATAGTTGCAATACAATCTCACAGTTGCAAAAATACCAAATATACCGGAGTTATGTGGTGTCAGAATTGAGCTGACATAGAATTAGCACTCTCCTTTTGCTTATGCAATGATCTTTAATTCTATAACACTCTATTTTATCTTTTTTTTTTTTTTTTTTTTTAATTCTGACAACCTTTAAAGCACAGAGGAAAAGTAAATCATATCAGAATAAACATTTAGCTTGTCTTTTCATTCATCTTGCTAAGGTCAGCATAGTCCTTTTGTATGAGTCCACTACAACCATTTCTCATACTCCCACCATATGACCTTTTTACTTGCTCCTCAAATTTCATCAATTACAATAGGACAGTCTGCCACATATAACAGTGATATCCTCCCTAAAGAAACATGAAAAGTCATAGGCTCATCCTACAGTGTAGAAGTTCTGACTAATCTGTTGGCCTACTCTGTGGTAGAGTGACTGTGTCAGTGGACAGGGGATGTCATCTACACACGCTTCTGTAAGGCCTGATGGAGTCCCCCACAACATTCTTACCTACAAACTGGAGAGATATGAGTTTGGTGGATGGATATTTAGATGAATAATGAACTGACTGACCATGTCCCTGGTGCCAGTCAGTGGCTCACTGCCCAAGTGACAAACAGCAGTGAAGAGGATGTGTCTTGACACTCTGTACTGGGGCCATTCCCACTTGACATCCCATCAGCTACATAGCCGGGGGGTGGAGTGCACCCTCAGCAAGGTGGCAGATGACACCAAGCTGAGTGGTGCAGTTGATTTGCCAGAGGGAAAAGATGCCATCCAAAAGGTCCTTCACTGGCTTGAGGAGAGGGCCCATGCAAACCTGAAGACCAGCAAAGCCCAATACAGGGTCCTGAACCTTTAGTGGGACAACCTCCATGCAATAAAAATTGGGTGATGAAACAACTGAGATTCATTATGTAACTCTTTTCATGATCTATTTAAGCCAGATCTTCTTAGACCATAGTGTAACTGTAACCATGTTGTTCTTACAATGCATCTGAATTCCAAATTAGGATTTTAGAGTTAATTGCATTTAAATAATGGTATACCATTAGTGTTCCATCAACATTAAACTGATAGACTCCACAATAAATATAAAAAATATAACCTAACCTCATATGCAATTAAAATATTCAAAAAATCCACAGATTAACACACTTAATACCAGAAAACAAACAATCCTCAAAATAAAATCAATATTCTCTGGCATTTAAATGAGATTGAAGATAATACTGCATCTATTTTTTAGAAACAGTCACAACTGCAAATTTACCAACACGATAAAATGTTCTTGGCAGGCAAGTTCATACTTCTCTTGCAGAATAAATTTTAATTTATTCTTGTCATCATATAAGCTTGTTGCAAGGAAGGAAAGACTTCAATAACTGTATACACACCTGTGGATCATAGAACAGCCAATAATGATAAAATCTCTAGAGAAAATAATCCATTTTCATTTACACGGAAAGAAAATTATACTTTTAAAATAATATGATTATGAATCTTCCTTCTAAAACACCTAAATATAAAAAAATCTTCTCTAAAATCATTATCATCAGAACTTCTAATAGAAATATTGAGTAGAACCAAGTATTGTCTCAAGTGCCATCATCCTCTGTGTCTGAAAACTGAAAAGTCATCCTTGTGACTTTTGGAGTGAATTCTTAATGAATAAATTCCATCAGTGTACAGATGATCCATGTATTTGCAGGTTGGAAGGTGGAACCAAGGAGTTGAAGGAGTTTAGGTTGTTATAGAGTTGCTTCCAACAACTTCATTGATTCTAACCTCTGGAATCTGCTGTTTCTTCCTGAAATACACTCCCAAAACATGTCTGCTGCTGCCAGCAAAATCAGCTGGAAATTCTGACTTCATGCAGAATGGTCAATAGTGTGCACAGCAGAAGAAATTAAACCATGCTGCTTGCTTCTGTGAAGGTATTTTATTTTAACCCTCTTGCTCCTGTTCCAGACACCATGCAATTGTCTAGTGTGGTTATATTTGTGCTTCTTTTTCATCTGGGTACAATCCTAAATTCAGATTGTAATGAAGTACCCGACCTCACATGGATTTGTGTTAAATCAGAACATTATAAGATTTTGAAAGCATTCTGGAACAGGGCTGTGTTTTGGATTTAGGGTGAGGGAAAGTTTGATAGCACACCAATATTTTACTTGTTGCTGAGCAGGACTTGCACTAGGACAATGGACTTTTCAGCTTCTTATGCTGCCCTGCCAGTGAGGAATCTGGGGATGCACAAGGAACTGGAAGAGGATACAACCAGGACAGATGACCATGACTGACCAGAAGGATATTCCCTACCACATGGCATCATGCTGAACAACAAAACTGAAGGGAGTTGGTTGCGGATGAGGGAACTCTGCTCAGGGACAGGTTAGGCATTAGTCAGTGGCTGATGAAGAATTGCATTTTGCAATTCACTTGTTTTGTGTACTCCTATCATTATTACTTTCCCTTAATTTTCTGTGCTATTAAACTATCTTTATGTCAAGCCCAAATTTTACCCTTTTTCTGATTCTATTCCCCATCCCACTGGAGAGGATTGAGTGAATGGCTGGGTGACATTTAGTTGCTTGTCCACTTAAGTCACAACACTGGTGAACTATTCTGCTCAGATGAATAATGTCATTGGAGCCAGCAAGACTTGGAGGGGCTTAAATTTAGCAAATCACATGTCTCTGTAGGACTGGAGACACAGCTTGTGCAACAGAACCTTTCTAACATTCACCAGGACCAGCATGCAAAATTGACTTGAACAAATCATTAGATGGCCATAGAAAAATGACTTAAGGATGTGACCCTCACAGACATGATTTCCTGTAGGCTGCAGAGGAACAGGAGGGCAAGTACTTAGAATAAAAGCTGTCTGTTTCTCTAGCCTTTGGAAAAAAAGGTTGGGACAATTTTCTTTTGCTTGCATTCTTTACTGGAAAAAGTAGTAGAGAAAGATAATTCACGCTAAAATATCTGCAGGCTTAAACAATTGAAACACTATTCTGGTAAATATTATAAGGTCTAGGTACTACAGATTAAAAAAACAGATAGAAAAACAAGGTTTACAGCCAGTTTTACTCCTATTAGCAATTTGAAGACTGTTATGCAGAAAATACATCAGTGATGTCGATGTCCTTGTAATATTCATAAAGGTGCTGTCTAGGTTCACTTCCATTGTGATATTTGTACCCAGGAGCAATTTTTTCCCCTTATTGTTATTTTTGCAGTTCTAAAACATGAATCATAAAAAGAGCCTTTTGCAGAATCATGTTTTTATCCACCAACAACAGCTCCTTCTATTTGCCACAACATTCCCTCAAACCACCTATTGTTATGAGGGTGCTGCTGTTGGTTAAATGCTATTATACAAATAACATTAATCATATATGCCTGCAGTTAATTTTAATTACTCCGCTCTCTGTTTCTCTTCCCCTTTCCCCTGTCTTTCCTTCAGTAACTCAGCAGAGGAACTGAAGACTCTCTGTTTCTGTGCCCTTCCTGAAGACCAAAGGAAGAACAGAGCAATCCCTCTGTGAGCTCTGACAGCAGTTAAAGGGGGAAAAAGAAAATGCTTTCAACTAAGAGAAATGAGAATCTCTCATTAAAAAAAAAAAAAAAAGGTGTTTTCAGACTGCATTGACAGCAGGAGCAATATTTAAAACAGCACCTTAATTAATTTAAAGTGTCTAAATTCATTTGTGACCAAAGCTCACAGGATAGCTGCTGCTGAGAGTGGCCACACATTACCCAGTTGTGACTGGCTGCAGGGTTCAAAGGTTAGTGCTGAGGATGTGGGGAGAGGGCTTGCTGATAAGCTGCACCATCACTAGACCCCAATTCTCTAGGCTTAAAGTGGTCTCATTGCTCAGAGTTCCCAAATTGTATGTATATTGAGAGTGACCACAGCTTCTGCCCTCTGTAGCCCGGTGAGTGCCCTCCACATGAGTTAACTCTATGCTGAGTAGATCTTCTGGATCCGATGCTCTTGGGAAGCACAAGCACCCAGACATTGGTGGTGTAAGCCACTGTGTCTGCATCAAGAAGCCAAAATCTGAGCTAGTATTGCTTGTCTCCTTTTATAATAATTTGTCTGTTTAATGCTACACCTATTTTTTAAAAAATTCAATGGTAAAGAGGCTCATTTTTATTCTTTGATTACTAAATGAGTCACGTGCCTGGTTTGAGCCACTGGTAGCTCATATTAAGGATATCCACTATGGGCCAGAAGCATCCCAAGCCTCGACTGTGTATGCCAAGCATGTCTGAGTGTCCCTCCACAGGATAATGAGCCAATCACCCTGGGCTGTTGATATGATATAGGATTTAAACTTTTATAACACCAGTGAGTATCATCAAACCATTAACTGGAATTACAATATTACTGTTACTGTCCTCTCTCACATTCTTGATCCATCTTTAGTCCATCTCTTGCACACTGAGCCACTTTCAGTGGACATGTTGACCACTGTGACATCTGCCCAGGGGGTCAGAGTAAGATCAGGGATCAGTTCCTTGCAGAGCTCTGTTTCTTGAGGAAAGACAGCTTTGTGTGCATTGGACTGAGAACAAAGCCCTCTTTCTCTGTGCTTTGCTTCTTGTTGAATTCTGTGTCCCTACAGGCTCATCTTTAATGCTGAAAGTTTGTTCTAAGTTCATACTTTGCTTAGAGTATTTATAAAAATTTGGGGCTTGACAACTTTAGAAGGAGTATGAATACAATCATGTACCTTAATTTTCTTTCTGAAGTCAGTTCAGACCTATGATTTTGCATCATTCCTCCTGCCAAGAATGTAATATTTTCTCCCCAACATTTTGCTGAGGAAGGTGTCTGAGGAGTGGGAGACACATCCCAGTCTGAAGAAGATATTTACTCCTGCATGTCTCTGTCATGTGCAGATAGTGAATTCAGGCTGGTTGTAGCTCTGATAACAGCTAGGTGACTCCTTGACTCCATTCTTGAAGGTAAGGAGTTATGCCAGTTCTCTGGAGGAAAGGTCTCCCTCAAATGATCAGGGAGGCTTTTAAACCTTGGCTTTTTCGAATAAGAGGAGATTATTAGCTGTTCTGGTGCTAAGATATGATTAGGCAACAGTAGTGCCTAGGAGAGCCAAAGTGATAAGATTTTTATTTTTCAAGCATAAAATAATATTTATTTCTAAGATATAGAGGAGTCATAAGTGTGGATGAATTAACAGAACAGAAAAAACAGAGTTGCTTATTTCAAAGGTCAGCTGTTCTGACACCCATTTTTTCCATTTTATAATTAGTGTGAGAACCTGCTGTGCAAGGACTCCATCTCAATTTCCTTCACCTACTGTATTTAGCAGATCTATTCCACTCCTGGCTCACCTGAATCCATTTCCGCAAGTGTCTGTACAATCAGGCATTTCTCCAATAAAATTTTTTTCTGGAACATTTGCAGTGTCAAGAAAGTGTTTGGCACAGAATCATCACAGTGCTGATAACTTCTTCAGATAATCTAATCTATTAATAACTTAGGCTGATATTTATATCTGGAAATTGAATACAACCTGTTTGTATACATGCATATATGTATATGTTTGTATATATGTAGCCCCTCCCCAAGTAAGGACATAAGACACTCAGCTCCCACATTCCCCGCTCCAAATTTCCTGGTTCCAAACAGCCTTTTGAAAGCACTGGGAACCAAGTGGTGGAATCAAGGTGCTACTGTCACAAACAATGGGCTGCAAGAGGCAAAATTGTCCTAAAAATACACCTTGTTATTTTACAAAACTTTTCTTCTATAGTTTTTATTACAATTACATTCTAATATTGCTCAATTTCATATAAGCATTTTTAATGTAATTTATTTTATGTTTATCACAAACGATCATGCTAAATAATTTAAGTATCACAAACTTTCAAAGGTGCTGGAGTAGAGAAATGTGATCCTTAACTGCACCCTTATTTAATTGCTGCACTCTCAATACTCCAAATTTAGGTTTAGCAAGAAAAAACAATCTTAAGCTACAGTCACAAATATGCATTCTGCTTAGAGTGGCTTCAGTCTGGAAGATATTCAGCCCAACCTGATCCTCTTTTAGGTGGGAAAAGTGCAGGATGATTTAATACATATAAATTTTCAGCTAGGTGCATAAAAGTCACCAGTGTGTCGTGCACCACTCTCCAATCTCTGTGTTCAGTGAAATGCTTAACTTTTTCAACAAGATAGGTGACCTTCCCCTAGCTGCCAGTCTCCAACTCCTAAACAGCATTAATCCCTTCCAAGGGGTTTGGTGTGAACACTCCATCTCAGCTTTGTGTCTCATCAGACTGTGTGTCAGGCTGTGATTATTAAAGGATGAAAATGTGGTGTTAAGACATAAGCAAGGAGAAAGGAGATAACCTGTTTGTATGCACACTAGTGTTTGATCTGTGCTGGAATAAATATTATTGTTGGAACACTGAAGCCCTCGAGAGGTTCATCAGAAAATTAAATGTTCTGATGATAGCCCCATATCTCTGTCCAGAGCTGGATGCTCTTAGAGATGAGTCTGCTAGGGAAGTACTCAAGAACCTTTGCAGAAGGTCAGATACAAGCAGCTCCAGATAGTGCTGTGTCCCACCACCAACCAAAAGGGCCAAAAGGGCCAAAAAGCCCGTGAAGCCCTGACTAGCACAGAGAAATGCTTGTGCAGCATATTTTCCCATCTCTTAGCAATGTGAGACTCTCAGGACCTCTGAAGCAGAGGTGGTGTCTCTGTTTCACAGTCCTGCCCTGACCTACCTGGCTTAGCAGGCCAGGGATGGCAGCTGCAGCCCTGCTAACCTGGTCTGAAGTGCCAGCCTGAGTGAATATCTGACTGATTTGCCCTTGCTGAACTTTCTGATGTTAATTCCAGTGCTGTGATATTTGTTACAGTAAGATTCAGGTTGGCTGTGCCTACAGAAGCCACAAGTATCATCATACCTCATGTGAGGTTGTGGCAGGATCCAGATACAGATGATTTTGAATAGCAGTTTCTGAAGAAATACAGATGGAAGTCCTGGATTCAGTAGCTTATTAAGTTACAGCCCAAATTATGACCATTTAACCACCTTCTTGCAGGTGCTTTCAGCAGAAGTCTCCTGCAATTTGGGGGATGTGGGAAGGGCACAGACAGAATTAGGTTTTGTCTTTCTTCATATTTCTGCTCATCACTACAAAGGTACATCATCCAATGTGATATCACTTCACAGGTGAACACCACCCCAGCATTACACCAGGGCAGTTCTCTCAGAGCTCACCCAGCCCAGATGCCGAGGTTAGAGGGACCTTTCTGAGCACAGACTCAGCTGGAGCAGGCAGGCACTGGCTGGCTGCTGGGCCAGGCTGCCTGGGAACACTCCACCCTCCTTACACCACAAGGAGAAAGGATCAAGGTAATGCCATGATGACACTGCACTGCTTGCCTGCTTTTTTAGTCAAAATGATGAAAGCTCTTAGCCTTGCTCTACAAAATGGAAGCAAAGTCTTAAATATTGACATTTTTGGCAAAATGAAATTATTCTTTCTGAGCTAGGCCCAGGCAGGACTGCACATTATATTTCCTCCCTAAAGAATATGAAAATTTTCCAAAATTCTCTTTCCTTTTTGCTCTTTTTATTCACCATGGAGTAGGTTTGTGAAGAGCTGCTGACATCATCATGTTTTCAGTTAATACAATAATAATCTGAAACATATCACTGAACTCTCCTCGTGACAATTTTACAAGCACAAAAAATTAGAATAACCTGTCCTGGGGCGGTTCAATTTTGATGCACAATTTGAAATGTGATTTACTTGCTTTCAATTATATAAGTAAAGGTTTGATATATCTAAATCAAACTAAATACATTGATTTGCAGGAGTAAAGATGATCAGTTTTGAATATGGAACATGTGGAATCAATGTTCTCTAGGAGTCACAGCTTCGTAACTCCAACACATTTACTTATTTTGGGAACTAATTGCCTCTCTCAGGATAATTGGGGTGTATTTGTCATATATTAGTGTCAATTTTTCTGGCCAGTTTAGAAATCCAATCCTTCTATTTTTCACTGAAAACCTACATTAGTAATGCTCATGCTGTTCATTTATTGCAACCACTTATAAACAAGGGGAGGAGAATACCTTTGCTCTAGTAAGGGTTAGGAAATTAAATTCTTTAGTATTCATATTTTATTTATAATCTTTGAACATATCATCAAGAAAAGTGCAGTGTTATGTTTTAGGATAAAAGATATGTTCTTCTTTTCCAAGGGCTCCCAGTAATCTATTACTGACTAAAACCATGTGAATTCCATGTTCATCTTGAAGATACAATATACAATATTTCACATCTACTGCACTCAGATTTCAACAATCAGCTTCTTTCAAAGACACACTGACAACTCAAATGGTGAATTATTAAGTCAGGATAACAAGGACAACACTCACTTTCTTTGTGCAGCTCCAGCTAGAGTAGAAGACTCTATTAATTATCAGACCAGAAATGGGCTGGGATTTGCTTTGTACATTGCTGAGCAATTTAACTGGAAGAAATGGGTTATGTATGGCAATAAATGACCTTTCTAAAAGCTTGTTTTTCCACCAACTGCTTGTGTTGAAACCAATTGCAGAAGTCATTCAAAATGAGCTGTTTATTGCTTCCTAAATGCATTTACTGCATGCCAGATGTCCATTTCAAAACATTCTGCTGTGTGCCTTTTAAGTGACCCTGCACTGAGACACAACTGCCCGTAGCCATTACCCTGGAAATGCTGCTCACTTAGCAGTGGGCTGCCAGCCCAGCAGGCACTGGGGCAGACCGTCTTCAACACCACAGAGATTAGGAAGAGTGAAAGCAGCTCCTTAGAGGAGATGAGTCTGTGTCCTGCTCAGATGGGCGATTGCATCCCAGAGTAATCCAAACTGTCAGTGTTATCTCATGAACTGGCTGATGATAACAGCAAACACATGGCAATGCAAACTCCCGGCATGGGATGCTTGGAGGCTTCCTGAAATTGCTTCCTCTCTTGTGCTGTAGAGTTAATTTTTAACTGAGCTGTGTTTTCTAGGGTGCCTGTTATGCTGAGTACTTCTATTGTGGCTCCTTAAACACTTTTTTCATGTTCCTGGTGTTCATCCTCCTGCCCCACAGCAGCCACCAGTGGCAAGGCTTAAATACATTTACCCTCACTTGGTACTTGCTTTGGGTGTGTGCTCTCTGGGATATCGCAGAGCCATAGAATGGCTTGGAAAAGCTTGGGAAAGACCCTTAAGATCCTTGAGCCCCACTGTTAATGTAGCACTGCCAGGTGCACCATGGAGCATGTCCCCAAGAGCCACATTTGCATGTCTTCAGAACATGGAGCACTGTGCTTGGTAGATGCTGGCCAGAGGAGCCACCTGGAAGGAATGAACATCTTGGGCCCAATTCCCCACCTACTCACATCAGTGGACTCAGCAGAGCACTGATAGCCAGAGCATGGCAATTTCTCCCTTTAATGTTCCTCAGCAGTTTTGTAGGTTTACCACATCTTGAGAATGCATTAAATTTTTCCTTAATTTTTTTCTCTAAAATATTTACCGGGTCCTTCAATTAGGCATGATTTTTATATAGATGTTAGGTGGTTGGTTTGTTTCTTAGTTTCTTTGCTATTCAACTTTTTTTTTTTTTTTCTATTAGCAATTTTTAAAAAAGTTATTTTGTTGTTCTCTCTTTCAGGCAGTTATATACTAACTTCCTCTGCTAACATCATCAGGGATTTCTTATAGTAAATGTTCTTATTGCCTTAGTGATACCCTAAAAGTGAGGCTTGGATAAAAATGAAAAATAAGTGAAATTAAAATAAATTTTCAATCTAAATTAAGATTAAAAGAAAAAAAAAAGTTGGGGAATTTTTTCACGGTACAATATCAAGGAAATTAAAGTCATAGTAATCTAAAGTTGTTTTGAGCAACTTTGACATATATAGCAACCAGGAAGAGAAATGACTTTTACATGACCGATTTCAGTCCCATGTAAAAATGAGGGTTTTTTCCTATAACTGAATGTTAGTATATAAGAAGCCAATATGAAATTGTGAAATAGAATGTCTTTATCAAATGATAGGAATTATATCAAAAGTGAAAAGAAAATCTATCATATTTTTTCTATAAGGTTGAAAACCTTGATACTCTATGCATCATGAAAATAGTTTTGATTTTGATGAGTGGGAATTTTCAACAAAGCTTTAAACCCATCTCCAACTGGATTTATTTAATTTCAGATCAGTCATACTGCAAAGCAAGGAAGCTATCTCCCACTTACTTGGGAGCACAGAGCTCATACCAGGCATAGCAAGGCCACAGAGAGCTCCTCAAGCCTATAAGATAATGTAACATTTGTTTCCACCTTTCAAAATATGTTTATATTCTTTGCCATACCTTCCTTGCTTCTGACAAACGAACAACCAACCAAACAACCAAACCAAACAAAATAAACAAGCAAAAGCCCCCACACAACAAGTTGAAATAAAACATATGAAAGTAATTAACTATGTCTATATTTCTCTTGTTTTTCTTCAATGTAAATTCAGTTAAATCCTGTATTTAAAATTAATCCTGAGCTAACTAAAAATACTTTGACCTTAATGCGGTTTCATTTGTAGTTGTAGAGAATGAAGAAGAATGAGAAAAACAGGCATAAAAGACATATACAGGAAGTTATTGCTATAGTATTGATTTTTCCATGAACATTAGCTATATGTCAGAGGTGGATTTTTTTATTTACTTAGAAATAAAAATGTGATACTTATCTGTGTAAATTATATCTTAATTAATGGTAGCACATGGAGTCTATTTTTGCAATGATAAAAAACAGTTTAAGTGGATCATTCAGAGTAAGTTTGCAACTGAATTGCATAATTTTAACTTCTAAATTCTGTTACTTTCAGGAAATGTACAAGAACACAATTCTTTTGGTAAATTAGCAGTGTTGGAAAGAAAGCAGTTACACCCACGGTGGCAAATCAGTTTTTCCAGACTGCTAAAAAGAACTAAAATTGTCAATCACTCAAATCAGGCTGCAAGGGCTTAACATTGTGCTGGCATGAAAATAAGAGGAGCCGTCTGCAAGAGTAGATCTGTTCTGCAAGATTAACCAAAGTACAGGAAATGGTTTGGAACTATCATTAAAGTATAAGCCCTGGAAATTATATCAAAGGAACAGTGAAAAAAGCACATGGAGAAAAAGCAATTACACCATGTAATTCATGTTGTTTTTAGCATGGTGTCTGAGAGGAAAAAAAGGATATACCTTGATAAAGGGGCAGGGAAAGGTCTGATGTTGAAGTGAAAATGCAACTGGAAATGTTCTTCTAAACTGTTGCTATCAGTAAGCACTTTGACTGTCTGAGGAGGTCTCAAAAGAGCTGTTTCCAGATGCAGCTTTAAGACACACAACATCCAATTCTGTGACAGGCAGTGCTTGTGCTTACCTTCATACTGAAGATTTTGCAAAGTGACTAGTCTTTAAAATAAGTGGGAAAGCGTCTCTTTACATCTCAGAACTAGTCTATAATCTCCTCACATGCTTGAACTACCTTTGTTCCAGGTCAGACTGGAGGGGTTTATCACTTGATTGTCAATTTGGTGTCATTCAGTGTAACCTATTCTGAGGTCTGACCACCACTTTAACTGTACACAGCTCTCCCATTTTCAGGCCAGACCTAGAGTCTGAAATCCTATGGAGCCTGACAGCAATTGCCCCAGCACCTCTGGCACATCCATCAACTGGATGACTCCTCATGCTGGGAGCAAGAGCAATTATAGCCAGAGAAGCAACAATCTCCTTAACATATTTGGAACAGAAATGTTTAAAAAAGCATTAAAAAGTGTTAAAATAATAAAACTCTAACTTGTCAGCTATGTTCCAGGGAGATGCTGGTAGCACAGAGATCTTAAAGACCCTTGATATCTCAGCTGGTATATTCTGTTCTTTCAACTTATGATTCTGTTCTCACTTCTACCGTCTATGTTCAAGGCTTCTAAGGGTCGTTTTCTTTCTATCATGTTCTTCTTTGCCAAGATAAAGTCCCTGTTTTGTCACCCTGGCTTCTTGTAGCCCCCAGCTTTAGCAATGAGGCCAGCAATCCATTGGAAATCTGAGGTAAAAGCCTTACAGAAGATGTTTCTTGTAGTGATTTTTTTCTTGAGTATTTCTGGGGGAAATATTTTTCTTCCCTTTTGTTTTTGCAACAATCCCCACGGTCCAATAGATGCTTATTTTACTGCAGAAGCATGGACATGTAAAGTGGGATTTTACTCACCTAATTTTAGCTGCCTACAAGTTAATTGTCTAATTTAGTCAAACATTGATTCTTTTTATTATGGACAGAAGTAGGTGTTATCAGAGGATGACATGTTCCTTACCTTTGGAATTTACCTGAGAATTGGACAGCTTAACTTTTAAGTACCTAAGATGGTAGAGACCCATCCCACCTGGAGTATTGATTAATTCTGTTCTTTTTAATAATAGCCTTTTGCTTATTATTTACACATTTCATATTTTTAGATATTTGAGTAACAAAAAGAAACAAAATGCAACTCACATTTGAGAGGAAGTCTCTACAGGTCTGCTGGTGCCTTAATAGTTTTTTAATTATTAACCTTCTACTTTTTAATGGTGGTGGTAGATATTCAGCTTGACATTTGTACCTTATGATACCTGTCAGTCTCAGCCCTGCTGGGTGCCAGGCTTGTGGGACGTGGGGGGATGGATTTAAACTGAAAGTGGGTAGATTTGGATTAAACACTGGGAAGAAATTCTTTACTGTGAGGGTGGGGAGATGCTTGTACAGGTTGCCCAGACAAGCTGTTTATGCTCCATCCCTGGAAGTGTTCAAGACCAGGCTGGATGGGGCTCTGAGCAACCTGGTCTAGCAGGAGGTGTTCCTGCCCATGGCAGTGGTTTAAAATGAGATGATCTTTAAGATCCCTGCAAACTGAAATCATTCTATCATTCTATGATTCTATGATTCTATGATACTATGATTCTATGATTCTATGATTGATTCTATGATTGATGTATGCAGCTGCATTTTACAGCATGCAAGACACATGCTGTCATTGGTTGCAAATGCTTTGCAAACTAGATGATTCGTTTTATGATGCTTTATCAACTCTGATTTGTAGAACCCTCAAACATTCAGGTAACTCTTTTATTCAAGACATTTCCCAGGTTCTTAGTCTAGTAGCAATACATCTGACACCAGCTGGTGCTTTTCTAATTTCTCCTTCAGATAACAGGTCAGCAAGCTGTCACTCCATTCTTTTGTTGTAGATTTGGAACACTGGCAAATGCTGAGAACTGCATTTGGCACTTAGGATTATGATGTATTTTCAGAAGCTGAGACTGCAGGAGCCAAGAGTAAAGCCCCCAAATAGGGTGTGTAATGTTCCTGTGTGCAACTTGAATCCGCTGTGGAGCTTTGTCCCTTTGTCATGGGCCTAAGATCTTACCTAAAGAAATAGGATTGATTTGGTTTATCTTCTAGAGTTTTTTTCTGTTTCACCTACTTAAAAAGGATGAGCAACCATGTGGATGTATTAGAATAGTCCAGTAAGTAGAAATGCCAAACAAAACTCACATTAGTGCTACTGAAGTATAAGAAAGAACAAGCTGGAATTTTACCTCCATATTCTAATTTCCATGGAATCCAAACATATTCCAAAATGCTTAATTAGATGTCATCAATTAAAAAGAAACTGTTACCAACTGCTGAAGTTGGTGGTTGAATACACAAGGCATGGAGGTGACTGGGTAAATGTGTCAGTAAGTAGAATTTCCAGTGTTGCTGTCAACTCCAGCATTTTTTTTTAACTCAGAGACCTCTATTCTGCTTTCTCTTTACTTCAAATTAAATGTCCAAAGTGACAGCTCCTGCAGCATTTCTGTCTTTAATCCTCTACTTTTCTATGTATTCTAGTCTATGTGTGTGAGGTGAGAATGTACAGGTACAGGAAGCCCAGAGCAGCTCTTGCAAATCCTACGGCAAAATTCTTCATCACATTGTGCATAATTTAATTGCTTCTTTGCAGTACAATCAAGAAGTTATAGTGGTAATCTGGGAACCCAACAAATCTTTTGAATATTTCTCTTCTGAGGCTGCAGATCCTCATATCTGTCAACAAATTGATAAGAGATTGTGGGACTATTTACAAGGGAATGATCTGGTTTGTGCTGCAAAATACCTGAGCATGTGTTTCCTTAAAGCAGCAGAAGCCATGCAAGTGGTGCTGCTCTGAGGGAGATCAGTGTTAGCTCCCTAGGACACCCTGTACTTTGGCAGAGACTCACATCAGTTGGTTGAGGAAGCAAGAGGGAATAATGGAAAAATAAGCACACACTCCAGGAATCAGGGGACTGAAACAGAGAAATATAACTTTTCTGGTAAAGCAAGCACAAACAGCTGAAGATTTATTGATTGTAACCCATATTGCAATGGTGCCTGAGCTAACACTTTAATAAAACCATGGAAAATGACAACCAAAAGGAGCCCCAGAAATCATAAATTTCAGTGTACATGCAGAATGGTGTGGAGAAAATAATCAGCAAAAAGCCGTCAACTCCATCTCAATTTGGACACACAGAAAGTGTCATTTGGGGAGGATTGAGGTGTAGAAAACCTTGGATTGTTCAGTCTTGCTTATTTCAGATGGCAGCCAGCACCAGATGCTTCAGAAAAAACATGTAGGAAATTCCACAGCAGTCACATGGGGGATAATCTGTCCCCATCTTCTTGCCAGGAAGATCTCATGCTAATCTTTAAAATTAAAGATATACTTACAATTTGAAGCATCAGGTTTTATATTACTCCCAACATTCCATTTAAATATTAACCAGTATAACTAGATAGTAACTTTTTTTTAAAAACCTGTTTAACCTAATTTTTCTTGGAATTTCTTTGCAAATGTCTATGTCTACTTAGCTTTAATGATTACTCCAGATTTATTACTTTTATTTTTGAAATTATCTGAGCTAACCAAATTTTGTCCAAGGAACCATTTCTCAGTGTTCAAAGTACTAGAACAAGAATTATAAAAAAACCTCACTCCCCTCATTTTTGAGGTTACAGCCTACACATCTTTTTCTTGCCTTTCCTCAGTATCCAAAAAGAGAGTATTGATTTCAAGGATGTGGCTAAGTCTGTGTCTGGGGTAAGCTTTCTGTGTAGGATCCAGTTTGTCTGACTTGCTCCAGGTTTTTGAAGACCTAAGATACACTTATGATAGTAAATTAAAAGTCTGGGACAAGTTCTAAGCACTGAGACTTAAAGATTTATGGAGTTTAATTGATGGAATGATCCTAGAAATATTTCCCTCTGAAATATTTCCCTCTGTCCTAGAAATATTTCCCTCTGAAAAGTAGCACTATTTCAAACAGAGAACTTGAGGAATTTGCATGATGGCAGAACCTAGGTGGGATAAAAAATTGCCATTGGTGTTTTAAAGGAAGCTACCCAGTTTTGGAGGGTAAGAGAGCTGACTGCAATTTGCACACAAGCTATGCCCTGACATTCAGCTTCAGTGACAGAAAGTTGATAACCTCGGTATCAGGAAATCTACAGTCACATTTTCCTTTAATTTTTAATCACTCTGTATTAAAATGGATAAGGAAAATGTAAAAACCTAAATCTGAGTTTGCAAGATTTTGTCTAAGTGAAGATGGAAATGTGCTTTTAAATTAATTTCTTTTAGAAAGAACAAGCACCAGTGGGTTTGTGTTGTGGTTGTAGCTAGAGGTGTCAGTCAGAATTCAGGTGCCTCTGAGCAAACACGTACAATAAAAGAGCTCCTGTCCCATGGAGTTTAACTTGGAGATGAACCAAATCATCAAAGAGGAAAGAATAAAACAAAGGCCTGGAAAGTACAGTAATGCATTTGAGATCAAGAAACTGACAAAAATGTGCTTAAAATTAAGAGATTTAGAGCAACAGAAGAATTTAATTAATCAGACTATCAGAACCAACTGCCAGGTAAAATACATCTGCTGATAGATGTATAAGTGTTAATAAAACACATTCTTCTTCATCTCAGCAGCAGAAAAGGAAAGGCTCTGGAGGAGCCCTGGCTCGGTGTGCTCTCAGTTATGTTCTGCAGGCACCGAGGATTGCATATAATAGGATGTGTGTCAGCACAGCCAATGAGCAGTGAATGTTTAATTAATATTTAAGATCACACATACTCATATTCATGTTAATCCCAGATACTTTGTAGGGGGAAACAAAAACTACAGTATGTTTAAAGGTTTCTTGCCTCTGCTGCAAAACACCACTACCGTGTATACCATGCATACCATGGTTCAGCCATTGCATGAAATCCCATCCAGCTTCCATCTCCACTTTTGGTATCATCTGTTTTTAGTTTCTTAATTTTGCTTTTTTTACACTTTACCTACATATCTATTGGATTTTGAAGACTGTGTTCCTCTTATTCTTAAACTTTGACGGCTGTTTTCACCTGAGATTTTACTTTGGTTGTCTTTTGTACTCTGAAATCGTCATGAATGGGTAGCCATATGGCAAAGTTTGTTATTAATCAATCAGGTTTTTTGGTTTTTTTTTAATAAACAGTGGTGTATCTGAAATTGAAAAGTAACATATTCTGGAGTGCAGTTTTTCTGTTTTAAGAAACAGTATTTTATAGTGCCTTATTATTGGACAGATTCTGAGGATTGTGCAATGGTACTGAAATGAAGAGTCTGTTAATCAAACACTGCTAATAGGTGCTTTAAAATGCTTAGAGGAGAGGGAAAAGAGAGATCACAGGTTCACCCCTAAAGCAGAGGAAAAAATTGTGTTAATTAGCAGTTAATGCAGAGAGCACACTTATCTGAAAAAACCTAAGTAGTTGTCTGAGTTTGAAAACATATTTTACTTTCTTAGTCTCTTTCATACAGATTTCATCACTGAAATGAGGAATAAAGTTAGCTCTCAAAATTATCTCTGTGCATGCAATGGATGCTGACCATAAATCCATTGACTATAACATCTATAAACTTCTGTTTCTTGCCCCATGGGCACTGCATTCTCCTTATGCAATCAGCAACCAACAAATGGAAATACTTCAAGGTTTAGCATTTGGATATTCAGGTCTCCTTCCAGTTTAGCAATCTCGCTGCTAGTCTGTGTAGCTGGGCTGGTGTTTGTTTGTCTGTTTTTCTTCAGCTCTGAGTTTTCCTTACCTGGTTCAGCAGCTCAACTTCTAGATGAGACAGGATGGACTCTCAGGTCTAGGTTTGCACACACTTTATGGTTAGGAAAATCTCCTGTAACAAGGGATGTTATATGTATGTATAAACACACTCTTAACTGTTACCAAATGTTGGCTACATGTAAAAAAAAAGGAGGTCACAATGAGAGTCACAAATTACGTTAATTGTCTGAAAAAGATCAGCATATGTTGTATGGATTCCAGCTTATTATTTGAAAAACATGAAATACCTGTAAAAAAATAGAAGGTTATGATAATTACCCAAGATGAACATCAAGTCATGGAAAGTTTCTGCAAAAACTGTAATACTCATCAGCTTCAAGAATGTTTCCCATAAGAATAATTTTGAATCTTGACTTCAGAAACATCAGTATCAACATCTGTATATCTTTAACAGAGTGAACGTTATGAAACTATTAATGAGATCTGATTGCTGAATATCAGAATTGGGACAGAAAGAAGGAGTGAGAAAAAGAAAGTAAAACTGGAAAAAATTAAAGTAGTGAACTTCTGTCCTGCAAGTCACCCTGTAATATCTCAGAAAACTTGTGTGGATTAAACTATACATTGACTGTAAATAAAATTAAATTCTGCTTGTCTAAGAAAACCCCAGCATCAATAATTTGAAGTGAAAATTGCTTTTAACTAATACACCAAAATATATAAACCCAAAAATAATTACAAAATAATGTTATTAATACTTACTCATCCAGAATGTTTTTCTTCAGGGGAAGCATGGCATTCCTGAAGTTAACTGTAAAGGTATACATGTCAGACAAAACCGATTGCAAAACTGTTGCAGAGAAATGCTGTTTCTGAAGCTGGGAGCACTGGGCTGCATTGCCTGGTTAGAGTTCTCACTATTTGTGCTCCTGCAGACTGGAGAGAGCAAAGTTGAGCAGCCAAGGAGCTGAGCCACAGCACTGCACATGTTTATGGCTTGAGAAATTGGAATTGTCCTTTTTCAGCTGTCAGCTGGCAGTTTCCTACATGGAGAGAAAGAATTTAGGAGTCTGTTAGATGGACTTTTGAAAATTTCCCTGCAGTGGTTCATACCTCTACCTAATTGTTTCACTAGCTTGTCAGAAGTTACCATCCCTGTCACAATGGTAACATTTAACAAGTCCTGTTTGTATTCCGTGTCTTTGTCCAGACTGACTTTTGCCCATGCAATGAAAGTTCACGTATCAGCTTGGACATTGTTGTGGCTAGTGCTGCCACTCCTCAAAACCTGACATGAGTTCTTACACAAAAGTGGAAAGGGCAGAAACACCTAAAACAAGTCCTCAAAGTTCACTCTGGGTTTGTTTCAAGGCAATTTGCTTTCCTCTAAGCAATCTTCAGTCCTGGCAAGGATCAAGTGGACAGCTTCAGAACACTTCCTGAAGTTGATGTGGCAGCCTTGCTTGTAGTGCAATTGTCCTATCTCCTTATTACTCATTGATACATTGCAGAAGAATGCTGCTTACCCACTGATTATAGATCGCCTTAATTCACAAAGGCAACAGTTACACAAGTAGGCAAAAGCTTTGAAAATGAATGGATGCACTAGAGGTTAATTTTGAAGCATTCTGAGTGCATCACTCAAAAGATAGTGACATTGATTTTTACTGTGTATATTCCATTAGGAGTAATTGGGTCAGGAAGACATTTATGCATTTAATATACTTGTATGACTTTCAGTGATGAAACTGGGAGTTGGGTTCAGATTTGAGTGTTATTGGAAGTGCCTCTCCACCAGGTCAGCTTCTAAGAACAGTAGAATAAATGTGACTTAATGTGTTGCAGTAAATCTCACATCTTTTATTGACTCTAAAATTCTAACAATATCCAGGAAATGCAGACCTGAGAAAAACTGCTGTGATGTAACACAAGCTTCTTCTATAAAAGTTATGGAACACATATGCATTAGTGTTCCAAAAGTTTTTTCATTGTAACAAATATTCAGAATATATTTATATTCTCTAAGTAGATTTTAATGGACCTTTGAGATTCATTAGGGTGTTTTAGTCATCCTGTCAAATTAAAATTAATGTCTTCTGCCTAAGGAACCAAATCCGGTTGGGGATCATATTGCAGTAGGAGTGTGGTGGGTCTTTCAGCTATACAAACCATCTGTGCCCTGAGTTCAGTAACACAAGAGACTATTGACCAGGTGCACAAAGGAGTGAGACATATTGCTTGACCACAGAAACCTTGGTTTCCAATTTCCAGAATGACGTTGTGTCAAAAATGCCAGCAACAAAAGGTAGAAAGTGAGAGGCTTTCAGGGAGAGGTGGGAACTGGTGAAAGGAATTCTCTGTATTTTCCCAGACAGTCCTATGGTGACCATGGTATTATCTTCCTGAAGTTTTCCCTGAGAGTCAAGACCCTGACACAGTTCTCACACATGTGGGCTTTGCCCTCAAGAGGATAAAATGTTTTCCAATGTAATAAATGGAGAAAGAAAGTAATTGCAGAGTAAGTAGCAGCTGCCCATCAACATCTAACATCCAAATCTTCAATGTTTTCTCTCTCTTTTCATAAACATTTTTTAAGAAAAAAGAAATAGAAGAAAGTTTTGAAAATATTGGAATGTTTTGTATAAATTCTTTCAGGAAAAGGAGATCTTTTAGTAAGATACTTTGTTTCAGTTTTTCACAAATATTGAAAACAGTGTTTGCATTTTGAAACTGAAGAGATTTAAAAATAGAATCACTGAATCATAGAATTGTTTAGCTCGGGAAATACCTCTAAGATCACTAAATCCAACCGTTAACCCAGCACTGCCAAGTCCACCAATAATCCATGTCCCCTAATGTCACATCTACAAGTTTAAATATCTCCAGGGATGGTGACTCGAACACTTCCCTGGGCAGCCTGTTCCAATAACCCGTGAAGAAATCTTTTCCTAATATCCAGTCTAAACTTCTCCTGGCACAACTTGAGGCCATTTCTTCTCATCCTAACTCAAGGCCTATTCCTCTTGTCCCAAAGTACTTTGTGTCCACGTTCACCCTGCCCCATTCAGCAACAGTCCCACATTTTCCTTGTTCCTGGTTTGGTTACTAATACAGTGATAGAAGCACTTGATGCCCTCAGTATCCTACAAGTCTTATCTTCAGCTGTGATTTTACTCTTCCATCACCATTCCCACACAACCACGCAATGTTTCTGAATTCTTCCTTTGTAGTCCACCTTTGCTGCATTTTTGCACTGAAGTGTAGTCATGAGTTCCCTGTCAACAAAGCTCTTACCCTACCAGGTCTACTTGACATTCTGAGCATTTTGATAAACATTCTTGCTGATGGAGGAAGTTTCTAGTGTGTCACTCCACTCTGATTGGAGAGATGGCTGGACCTAATTTCACCATTGCAAAATAGACTCACTTAGCTAAGTCGCAGCAAAACAGAATATTTACCTATTAGTACTTTAAATAATTCACTAATGAAACAGTTATTCAATTTGAAGGGGTTTTTGTCTTAATTTATATAACTATAAAACTATTGCTACTAATACTACCATATTATCAAATCACTAAAATTCTATTTTAGTCACTTGGGCTTAAATCTGGACAAACCCAGGTAAAAATGTTCTCTTTAAAACAGGAAAACTTTTCATAAAAGTACTGTTTCTGCTTATTCACAAGCATGAGCAGGAATGTGTATTTTGACTGTTTCTGCTTCTCTTCCAAAAAAAGTAGATAATAGTATGTTTTAACTCAAAACTTATCTTTCTGCACACAGCCTGTTAATATCTGTTTCAGCTATTCCATCTACTGGAGTTTTACCTCTATTGTCTTCTCCCAACTGAGATGTCATTAACCCCATCAGGATCCCTTGCTGTCCTTGTGCCAGTGCTTCAAGGAGGGATTTTACTGGTGTAATCCCATACATCCTGCTCAATCTGCATGAGCTGTCCCACAGCTCCTAAAATTAGCCCTTTCAAATTTTCACTCTGTAAAGGAAAAAAAATTAGAAAATTTTGGAAGTATGTATCTGTTTTTTTGATATTCATGTTCATTTGTCAGATTTAGTAACTTTTATTCTTACAAATGAAACCCAATTCAGATAAGAGCTGCATGGCAGTAGAGGTGATTACAGCCAGGAATTGCTTCTTATTAGTGATTCTTCTCTTTCTGCAGAACTTAAATGTGCCATCCAAGGCTGCCAGCCTTCCAAATCTTTCTTATCCTTGTGCCTAAACTCATCTGTATTAGCAAGTATATACTTCCAAATGTAATGTCAAAGAGTGTAAAAATAGAAAATTAATTGCTTCACGTCATTTTAGACAGTGTATTAGGAAAAAATTCTTAAAAAGTAGTGTTTTCAAGTGTGGAACAGGCTGCCCAAGTAGTGATAGAGTCACCATCCCTGGAGGTATGTAACAGACATGTAGATGTGGCACTTAGGGATATGGTTTCGTGGTGGACTTGGAAGAGTTGGGTTGAAGTTGACAATCTTGAAGATATTTTTCAATCAAAATAATTCTACAATTCTACAATTTTAATATTTCTGGGTCAGCATCTCACCCAGAATCCACGAGAGCAGAATCCACTTAGATCTGTCCTTTCACAGTCCCGGTCTCCTCAGTATCCCACCTCCTCTTCTGTTGTCATTCTTCCTTCTTCTCATTTCAATGCTTTTGCTCAAATTTCACCTATGTTTTGGACCTTTCCCGCACCTTACTGTAATCATCCACTCTCTCTTTGTCTTTCTTAGGAGAGTCAGCTGTGTTAATTCAATGAACAAAAACAGCTTCTGTCAATAACAGAATCCTGGGCTTGTGGTCTGTTCCTCAGGGCAGAGCCCACAGCCATCCTGGGACATCAGTGTTACAAATATCTGAAAGTTTTGGTAATAATAAATTTCCAATACTGAACAATTTCTATTAGGTAGTTTTCTGGTGCAGGTTTTTTTTGTTTTTCTGGAACTATGTTAAGAGGTTATTGCTGTTAGCATCCAGAAGACAGCTTCTTTATTGCTAATTAACCACCTACAGAGCAGATGCTTAACCTGAACAACACCTTTCAAGGGACTATCCAGAGGCTGAATATACCAGACACCTTTATAAGTATTAAGGACCTACACTTACCACTGAGCAGTAGCAAATTATTTCAGAAATGCTCTAGGTGAAGGAAAATAGCTAGTGGAAATGGAATGTTAATTAGAGTCAGGAAGTTCAGGGCCAGATGTTTCATGGCAGGGAATCATGCTGTCTACATGGTAAGGTATGGGAGCGATGCACTGTGAATCTGTTTGTGTAAATGAAGGATCCTGAGGCTTACAGAGGTGTCCTACTCTCTCAACAGCTTTGTCAAATCTACTGTACTTAGATTTGCAATTTTCCAAGTGTTTGAGTTGCATTCGGCTGGAGTGGGGGTGTTGCATAACCATTTCTTCTTCTTTTAGCCATTTCTTGGGGGTTTGACATTGAGCCCATAACATATTTTGCTGATTTTGGCTGGAGTAGAGTAAATTTTCCCAGTGCCTGGGACTGTGTATGTATGGGGCTGTGTTTTTCATTTGTACTGCATACAGGGTTGATAATACAGAAAGGTTTTTGTTATTTCTGAGCAGGACTTACACAAGAGACAAGGCCTTTTTTGTTTTCTGTACCCCCATCCTGGCAGGGAACTTGGAGGTGCATGGGAAGTTGAGAGTAGATGCAGATAGGACAGGTGACCCAAATGGACCAAAGGGATATTCCAGACCACATGACATCATTCTCAGTGTATAGACTGGGGGAAAGAAGGAAGAAAGCGTGTGTGGGTATTTTTAGAGTGGTGGTATATGTCTTCCCAGGTCACTGTTACATGGGATAGGGCCCTGCTCTTCTGAAGATGGCTGAACACCTGCCTGTTCTAGGGGGGTAGAGATTTAATTCCTTTTTGTTTTGTTTTGCTTGTGTGAGTGGCTTTTGCTCTCCCTATTAAGCTGTCTGTTAATCCATGAACTTCCCAGCTTTTACCTTCCAATTGTCTCTCTGATTCCATTGGTGGTGGCTATGTGGGCCTTGTCTGATGGCTGGGGTGAAACCATGGCACCTGTACAATATTCTCTTATTGGAAGAACAGCTCTGGAACATGACTACTAATACCAATGCCTAACCTTCGCTTTTTCTGTGTCTACAGAGTAACAGTGATCGTCATAATTAGGAAGATTTTTTTGTAGCCAAAGAATTTCTGGTTCGATATTGTCCTACAATGATGTTCTTTTACTTGAGTTCAAACTTTCTTACACCTGCTCTCTTTGTCAGTAAGGATTGTAATTCAGAAGACAGAATGCACAATAACCCTGCAAACAGCTCTCCTCTTCAGTGCTCTTTTACAAAAGAGAAGAATCTTTTTCCAACAACAAGGCTCAGTGTCTTGAGTTACATTTGCATGTGTAATTTTTTGCTCCATTGCCCCTAATGTGCACTTACAAGGTATTATTTTTGAGCACAGCTATAACGGATTGGAGCACAAACCACTGGGTTTATCACCTCTTGGACTTGGATTTGTGTGTTATCCTTAGACAAATGCATATGGAAAGCTTTGCTCACTGCATTGCATATTGCAGTTTGCTTCCCAAATGTACAATACATAATTCAGCAGAGTCTGGTGTAGTTGTCAGCTTTTCCTCAGAAAGAAACTAGCTGTTTAAAAGGCTGAAGGAATAAAACATTTTTGGAAGAGCTTCCCCTCATGGATTTCTACAGCTCCTCTCAGCTCATATTACTAAGACAGATACAATAACAAATTTACAGAAAAGAGCTGAAATCTGGACTTAAAGCCAAATGAAGATTTCTGCCTCCAGTGACTTTCCTCATTCTCTGATTTATGGTTATGTGTGTGAAATGGAGTGAAAGAGAGCAGCTTTGTGTTTCTTGTGTTAATTTACACTTTCTGTGTCTGGAGCACTCAAGGACCTTTGTGTGACGATGAGTGAATCCCCGAGACACAGACTTACAAAAATCATTTCATACACCCATAACATGAAAACCTAGAAGGTATTTAGGATATACCTTCACTATCATACCAGGAAGGAATCCCTGGCCCCCAGTGCTGTCAGAGCATCTCATATGTGTCCGCTCAATGACTTTACCTTCTGGAATGCACTGTCTTTCTTCATGTAGGGTATTCATGTCATTAATCTTTGTTTGATTTTTTTTTTTTGTCTCTCTGTACATAAGCCTCACATCTCTCATAATTTCTACATTTGTGTCCTACCATAGTTTGTAGTGCTGGGAGTGTCCCATGCATGCATTCCATGCTGGCACATTCTGTATTATGGCACTTCATGCCATACATGCTGAAAGGCTTTCTTTAGTGCTCTTCAGTGCTAAAACCAAATTTTTGCACATGGCTAAGAAAGCACAGCCAGAAGCACATTTCTTGAACCCTCATGGCCATCAAAACAGCTGCTAAACACAATATAGACAAACGTGATGTGTAAGATATAAAAATGCCCTTCTGAAATCTTCTTCACAAAGGGTAAAATACTGATAAAGTTCCTTACTCTCCAACTCCTCTTACATGTAAAATGCAGAAATATGAATTATGTTTCTCTTGTGTCTTCCTCTCATATTTCCTTACTATAAAATACCATGCAGATAAACTGTAAATTAGCTCTCCCAATTCTCACAGCTATTAAAAAATAAATACATGAATTCACATCTCTCTTTCCTCACCCACGTGTACAATAAACAATTATATCTCTTTAAAGCATCCATTACTTTTGTGAGACGTATAAATGAATCTTTCCCATCTATAATATCTGTGGTGTTATAACTGAGTCAAGCAAGCAAAATGAAAAGTTTCTCTAAGGCCAAACAGTTAAATTCCTTATGTGAGTAGCCAGAACCTTCCAGCAATTGTTACCCTCCCACAATTTTGTTACCTAGATATGAGACACTGAGACAGTTTGCGTCCTCCATAGTGTGTCTATAGAGAGAAAAATATCCAAGGACCCCAAACTCTGATGGGCATATAGAAGACCAGGTTATCATCAGAAATAATTTAATTGAGAAACCACTATAATATAGAAATATATATGTGGTCAACCTGATTCTAATTTAAAGAAAGACCTTCTCCTGTTCATCAGTGGGCTGAAGAGGCACCTTGGTGACAGAAAGGAAGGGGGAAAAGGTGCATATGCTTCTAGCTTCTCTGTTCAAGGCTTCATTATGGCAAAATTGACCTTTGGGACAGAGTATCTTATTTGGGCATAGCCATGGATCAAGAGAACTTTTGGGAAGGAAAGGACAGGGGACTCCCAGGAGTTTCTTTCTTGCTATCAGCAACAAAACTGTAACTTTATTTATGGGTACCTGAATTAGATATTTACTTGGCAATCCCATGTGGATCCTCCCAGGCAACACAGGCAGGAAAGACTGTGATACAACTAAGCATTAAATAAGCTGTTTGCCAGCATCATGGTTTTCATTCACCTGAGGGCAGAACTTCATGGTGTGTCATGAATCAGAAAATTAAGAAACATACAAGGAATAAGATTAGACAACAAAGTTGGAGGATAGTAATGTTGCTAATCTACTTTGTGACTGCAAGCACCTACACAGAAATGTAGAAAGGACCAGGGGTGTAGCTGCATAAACTCCTCTCTTCCCTGCTCCAGATGAACTTGCAGAAAATCCAAACTGAAAGGCATTGGTGTAACATGAGTGTGAACAAACTCAAGACTTTTCATCTAGAAACAGTGGAAACACTTAAAAAACAATTTGGTTTGGTTTGGAAGGGACCTAGTTCCTTCCTTCCTGCTGTAGGTAGAGATACCTCCCACTAGACCAGGATGTTCAAAGACCCATCCAGCCTGACCTTGAACACTTCCAGGAGTGGGGCATTACTGACTTCTCTGGGGAGTTCCAGCCTTATCATTCTCACAGTAAAGAATTTCTTCCTTATATTTAGGCCTATCCTCTCTCTGTTTGAAGCCCTTTTCCTACCACTGCATGTCCTTTGGTGCTGCAATGCTGAGCATAATATATGGCTTGTTTGTATTCTGCTTTTGCCAACTATAAAAAAGACAAATACAATTGAACATGACTGCAATGGCTAACTTGTTCACATTTGTGCAATATTTTGACTGAAGATACAAATTATCAAGGCAGAGAGACTCTGCAGAGGCACTCCAATAAATTAGAGGGCTAGGCAACTACTAGTCACATGAATTTAATAAGGACAAGTGCTGGATTTTGCACTTGAGACAGGGCAAGCCTTGGATGTACAGACAGACTGGGGAATGAGAGGCTGGAGAACAGCGCCATGGAAGGGGAGATGGGAGTCCTGGTCAGTGGCAAGGTGAATATGAGCCAGCAGTGCCCTGGCAGCCAGGAGGGCCAACCCTGTCCTGGGGACATCAGGGACAGCATCAGCAGCCAGGCAAGAGAGGGGATTTTCCTGCTCTGCTCTGCAATGGGGAAGCCTCACCTTGAGTGCTGGGGCAGTTCTGGGTGCCACGGTATATAAAAGTCATTAAACTGTTAGAGAGTGTTCAAAGGAGGGCAGCAAAGATGGTGAAGGGCCTTGAGGGGAAGCTGAGAAGTGACTGAGGTCACTTGGTCAGCTCAGCCTGGAGGAGACTGAGGAGAGACCTCACCGCAGTTACAACTTCCTTGTGAGGGGAACAGGAGGGGCAGGCACTGATCTCTGCTCTGTGGTGAACAGCGACAGGACTGGAGGGAACGGCCTGCAGTTGTGTGAGGGAGGTTTAGGTTGGATATTAGAAGAAGCACCAGCTGTAGTAACAGCACCGGCCTGACACAGCAGAAGAAGCATTTGGAGAACACTTTCAGGCACAGAGTGTGACTCTTGGGGATGATGCTGTGCAGGGCCAGGATTCTATGGATGGTGGTTCTATGTTTATTGTTGTTATAAGAAACACTGCAATTCTAGTTGTTCTAACCTTTACCCACATCCACTTACAGTGATTACTTTTTTATCAGTCTTTAAAAAAAGATAGCCCATTCTGAGATATCACTGCCATTTTCAATATATCAGTAGTCAGACAGGCTTATCAATTACCTCAAAGTCGAACAGCTTAACAGCAAAAAATAGAAGTAGCAAGATTTAATTTGAATCCATCCAATCAGATCCTACCGGGAAAAGACATACAACTTTAATGTCTGCTGAGACTTCATTTCTGCTGCTGGATAGGTTGTTCCTGGAGGAATATATAAAGACAAATTTTGCTTTTCATTGCTTCATGCAGTTCCATTGACTTTAATGAGACTAGAAAGATTACTTCAGAAGCAAATGTTGTTTTTAACTTTATCTTCTTTCCATTAGCAGGCCATAGCACTTTAATAAAATATAGGGTGAAAGTTCTTTAGGAATTGCAAAGCACCTGGACATTCTCAAACTGCTGTCTCTGCCTGACTCATTTGTTAGCCATTATTTTCACTCAAATAATGTAAATGATGATGTGTGTCTGTGGCACAGATCTGCTATGTCAATTATTAAATTCTTCATGTTAGAATTATCACTTTATATTAACCAACAACTTAATAGTGTTTTTGCGGTATCTCTTGCATCCATCAACATGGTACTGCCAACTTTCCTCTTAAATGAAATTTTTGAGACCATTTCTTCTAGTTCAGATTCCACACTTACTTAAAGTACATACAAATTTTTGTTCTCCTTTGTACTGTGTATGAGGCATGAAACATCCTTGACAGCTGTGGAGAATGCATAAGAATAGTTTATACATTTTACTATCCTGTTGCTAACATTTCTTTTTCATTAAGGCCAGATTAAGCATGGATTCTGTGAAATAAAATTCAGTATTAGAGCATAGTTTATATATAAAGCTATTCTAAATCAAATCTACAGCAACTATATCATGTTAATACAGATGGACTGAGGAATTATTAATACTAAAAAATGAAACATGCATCTATAGTGCAAAGTTTCTCTCTGTTTTTCTGATTTTTTCCTCTTCTCTATTTCCTACTTTGCTTTAAAAAAAAGTGCCACAGTAGACTTTTCAGCATTCAGTTTGTAAAAACTCATAAAAGTGACGTGATTGAAATTCTCCAGACACATCTTGGCTTCAAGATGTAAATAATGTTCTGATACTGATTTCCATAGGCTGACTAAAGACATTAAATTTGCAACTTCACTTTTCTGGGGGAGAAAAATTTAAGAGAAAAAATGAAAAGAGAAAAAAAGGAAAAAGGGGGGGGGGAAGGAAATATAATTCAAGAAGGGATGAACATTATTAGTCTCAGCAAGTTCAATCTTTTAAAGCTTCTTCCCTAAAAGACAAGCTTATGTTTGCCTGAGCATTTTCCCAACCATTTATATTTGAATTTACTATGTTTTAGCAAGATTTTGCAGTCTATTCAATCCAAGCTCAGACTCAGACACCAATCAAAATAAATGCTGATGGGTAATATTGACTGGAGGTCAAAGTAGCATGAAATAATAAGATCAAGTTAGTTATTTTATTATTTCTTATAAAATTATTATTTTTGCTTCCACTTGCTATCCATTTAGATTTTTTTTTAAGTATCCATTTATATTAGTGGTATACACAAAAGGATGTTACACAGCTTCAAATATCTGACAGTTCTGAGGATTAAGAGAATAATTTAGTTTATTGTGACTGTCTGAGATGCTTGACCTAGCTGAGATGTGAAGGAGTATGTATCTGGTATGTTATTTTGCTCTGGAATTGCTCTAAGTGGGCAAAAAGGGCAAAAAGTATGTTTCAGTAAGAACATTCACCAGAATTATTGGGAGCAGGAGGAAAAAGAAAATAGTGGTGAGTGAAAAATGGGGAAAAAAACCAAAACAAAAACAAAAAAAACAACCAACACCATTTTTAAAAATAAATGTACATATCTCCAAGCACTGATCAAAAATTTTTTGTGACTGGTTTCAGAGTCAGCATGGTTATTTATAGGGTTGCCCATCTTTAAAGAAAGGGCAGGCCAATATCATCCAAAAATGTTCTGTATAGCAGGTTGAGAGTTAGCCCATTTCAGCTGTCCACACCTGTTCCTCAGTTAAAATGTAGGGATGGGTGATGTGGGTGTTGAAAGTCCATTTCTGTGTGAAATATGACAGACTTTGTTCAAATACTTCTGCAAGACTGATACTGTAGGTATCTTTAGGTGCTCCTTTTTCACTCTTGTGTTAGAAGCAAATTAACCTGGAAAAGTAGAAACCTCCAGTGAATTCTCTCCTTCCTTTTATCCTCTTTCTCACTTTTGATTTTTCCATGGAACTTAAATGACCAGTGAGGGAGAGGTATTTGTAATGACATACAAAAAGTGTTTTCAGATATAGGGTAGTCTGACAGTCAGTAATATCTGGATGTACTGAACTTAATGCTTAGCTCTGAAGTCCTGATTTTCTGTCACATACAATCTTTTTTTAGTATTTTCACAAGTGCAGGTGAATATCAGTCGCTTTCTTGCCTGTAAGCATTCTGGATCCTGTTATCACTTGCTATGTAAAGACTATTCTCAGTGGTGGGACAACAGTGAACTCTGCACAGAGACATTATGTCGCTAAACCTAACTCTGTCTGTGTTTTTACTTCTGTTGCTTAAACTGGGAGGTAAATCTCTGGGTATGGCTACACCTCCATTTGCTGAAGAAACAAATTTCTGGGTTCCTCCTGAAGTCTAGCTTCTTGCATAGAACCATCTGGCCAATGATGAAACCTGCAATGTTGACGGTAGTGGCTGGGCAAACCTTCTTACTGTACCTTCAGGGTATATTGTTTCCATGATGTGATTCAATTCACTTAGTCCTAAACTAGACACCAAAGGAGGTTAAATGAGTTGATGCTCTACAACTGGTTGTTTCTCCCCACAGCTCTAAGAAGAGCCTTCTGCTATGACCTCATTCCTCTGCAAGAGTTCAGATTTAGGCTGATAAAAATCCCACCAGATGTGCTTGCATCTCTGTTTTAGGAAGGCTGAACAAAGATTTTCAGAATCTCTGTCTGTCCTTTGGTAGGTAAATGGAACCCTCCTATGGGGGAATTGAGACCAGCCTGTGTTGAGCAGTGATAGAGCTGCCATCAGACCACGCACAGCTAACCAGGGCACACACACAGGGTAAGGAGGGGTTGCTTAAAGTGCTCTATAGGGAATAGACTGCACATGAACTTTTCCCTTGGCACTGTGGATCAGCCCTGGGGGATTGTCCCAGGAGGACATGAGGAGCTTTTAGCTGGTCCTTGGTCAGCAGTGGGGACCCAGGCATTGCACCCAGACAGGGCTCTGACTTTGTATAAGTTCTTCCTTTTCAAGTGTAATGAACAGACTGAACACAGCAGACACTGTCAGGGACAAGGAATTAGTACAAAGTTTCTTATCTTCCCAAAGAACTGTTTATGCCATAAAATTAACGGGTTTAGGGAAAGTGAAGAAGCAGATATCACACTGTAAACAAAATGGTTTAATTTATTTTTTTCTTGTGGGGATGAATTATTGGCAAAGTAGAAACTTTCATTCACAGTAGAAGTGATGTTTTTCTTTCTTGCAGTAGGTATGTTTTCAAATTTTTTTTGAAGGCAAACATCACTGTAATTAAAGAAGAAAAAAGAATTAAAAGTTTCCTCATAACTGATGTTGACATTTGCTCATTGTAAAGGAAGAGAAATAGAAAAGAAGGGTCTTTTTCTCAATATCCATCTCTTTCATAATTGATATTATTTTTATTCCTGACATTGCTCTATTAGCGTGTGTTCATCTCCTGTTAATATCATATCAATACAAAAGCAACAGCCTTCACCATGTGCTTCAGTCCCTAATAGCACTAAAAACAAACAAATCCTGAAACTTAAGATTATAGTGGGGAAAATGTACATATCTGCTAAATGTGTTTATTGCGGGAGTACTAACTTTTCTCTTTTTGAACAATTTTTATTTGGGGTTTCTGCACTGGACCACCAGCATACTTCCTCTGTTTTACTTAATCTTTCTTTTCCCTTCCAAACATAATTCTTTTCAAGGATCCTCAAGCGCCATTCCCCTGCAGCCTGAAATTCAGTATCTGAGTTATATCCTGGGGATTGCAGTGGTATTATATTGTCAACAGGGCTGCAGCTGTTACTATCATGTGCAACACATGTTTAGAGTACATTTCTTTCCTTCTCTCAGTTGTTTGGGTTTGGGTTTTTTTATCTTTTGATGGCTTCTTGGGAGAAAAGGAAAAAAAAAAAAAAGTGGAATTAACTGGGATCCCCAAGCCACTAAAAGTATAGCTACAAGACTTCAGATGAAAAATATTAAACACTTCAGTCGAGCACTGAGTGGGCAAAGATCCACATTAAAAAAAAGGCTGCTGTCACCATTGCTCTACTGAGAAAATGTAAGAAGGATTGAAGGAGCCTGGGGATGAACTATGAATGTATCATTAAGGAGTCCAGCTGAAGTGCTCAAACTGAGCAAGTTACAGCACTCTCAATCCCGTTCCCCTTCAGCTTTGTCCCTTTTTGCTTTCCAGCCCAGGGCAAGGAGCATGAAACTTCTGCCATTGCCATGTTATGCACCAGCACTCCTCTAAAAAGGAGCTTGTGGAAACCTGATCATTTTCAAATGATTACTAGCACAAGTGGAAGTGTCTGTGAAGCCAAGAGAGGGTTCCATTTAAATGCTAAGCGTGTAGAAAAAGGGACTAGAGGATGACTTAAGATTAAAAAAGTGAAATTCTCCAACAGCAATACACTGCTATAGAAGCTTATCTTTCTTACAGAAAAGTAATTTTTAAAATGTGGTCTACCAGCAGTCTGGCAGTAGTTTCTTGAGAGATGTGAGAGGTAACTAAGAAAAAAAAGAAAAAAAAACCAAAAACATATTATAAGAAAGCTTACATTTGTTTTACAAGGATTCATGCTTAAAAACAAAATATTTGGTTGAAAAAAGTGAAAGTCACCGTGACTCAGTAAAGTGAAGCATAGAACATATGAAGTCCTTCTATTATGATTTCCTGATTATGAATAATATCTGGTCAAATTTTCCTTTATTTTCTCATGTGTTTAGTTCTGATGGCAAGAAATTTCTCCCTGGCGTGGAGAAAACTTTAATGGAACTGCTCTGACACTGGTGAAAGAGACAAGAAGAAGACCATCATTTTGCAGCAATGGTATGATAAACTTGAAATCTGAAAATCATGTGACTGGACAATAATAAAACAGTAATGGGTATGTGACTGGAAGCCATGTCAACCTGTAATAAACAAACATAAACAAAAATAACATCTATCTTTCCAAATTCTGGGTTTGTTTAAGCCAAGATAGAATTATTGTTTTCTTGTAAGACATGGTGGATGTCAATCTAAGTGTACAAAACCAGTCTATCTTCCTATATCAGCAAGAATAGGGAAAAAAAAAAAAGGCAAAAAAAAACCCCAACAAAAAAAACCCAAACCAAAACAGCAACAACAAAAAAATCCCTAGGAAAACAAACAAACAAACAAACAAAAACAAAACAAAACAACCCAACAAACAACCCCCCCAAAAAACAAAACACTGTGACAGATGATCTCTTATTTAATTTCTCACAGTTAGGTGAAATGGCTGAAATTCCAGAAGGTAGGGTAAGAGCTCTATCATGAGCCTTGACTTTCCAAAAGCAAGCAGACCACAACATTTCACTAAGGAGGCTGTGAGGAAGAAAACTTTAATGAACACCAAATTAATTTTTAAAGGAGGCTTAAAATAGAGTGGTAGTTCTGAGACACTTAGAATTATAACAAGACTCTTAGAAGCAGAAGCAATTATTTTCAAGCTACCCAGATGGATGAATGAAACTGCAGAAATGTAGCTTTATTTTAAAGAAAAGATCTAATCATAGATCTAATCCAGAAGTCTATTGCTCAGTTTGGATTCCCCGAGAACTCACTGCATCTGCTGTGTCTCCCCCAGGCTCACCAATGCACTAAAGCACAACAACCCCCAGAGACAAGAAACATGTACTTATTTGTTAAAACACACAAAAGCCCCCCAAACAAAGATGAAATAAAACAAAAAACCTATATTATTTGAACCATCAAGTTGCATTACCATCAAAATTAAGGTATGTAACTGCAGGATTTTATTTTTGCTGCTGTCCTTCTCCAGCACCTTGAAAACTCACTTTTATTTCATGGACTCTGCCAGTCTCAAAGTTTTGCAATTCACACCAGTTTGCAATAGCTTTAGGAGAGAGAATATGATTTTTTTCTTTCCAGAGATGGATTAAAAATCCCTTAAAATGGGACTCTGGACTTTTATGGTTAACAACAAGGTTAGTAAAGATAATATATAAGATACAGGAACTGTCTTGGGAGCTATACTCTTTATTTAGTGTTTCTTTTTGAAAGAAAACCTGAAATAGTTAGGAACGATCAAACTGTGTAATGAAAGCTATTTACAAAAGCTACATAGAGGAATATTTTATTGCAGTGAGTCAGTATTGTAATCAGCAAGTAATAATTATGCATTTTTACTTTCATTGGGGTTCTAGTGATGACAAAATTGGACAGCAGGGTTGTTTTTTGGGGGATTTTTTCAGACAGTATGCTGGATCTCCTTATGGCTATGAATGTTGGAGTCAAGAAAATTAAGTTCTTGGCTCAGCAGACTGAGCTGTCTTAGTCTCCATTCACTCTTCAGCTTTCCCAAAGGATTCTCCTGCCAAATAAGATAAAACCAATATTTCTAAAACCACTAAAATTCCATCTTGTGATGTGTGTGTAGTAACAGATTCAAGCACTTCATTTTTTTTCTTTCACATTTCATTTTCTACATGCAAAGCAGTTTGCCAGTAGAAATAGTTGTAACAATGGAAAATGAGCATCAAGAAGCCTACACTGAGCCTGCCTTGAAGCCAAAAACTTTATTGATTTTTTCCATCTCTGATTCTTTGAAACTTAGCACTGTAAGAGTACAAACTTTGATTTTTTTTATTACAATTAATATTAATATGTTTTCTGTAACCTTGGTAAATAAAGGAGCTGTGTCTTCCTTCCAAACATTAGACCTCAAAGTATTGTTTATATATTTACTGGTATGCCTAGCAAATAATCTGTTGAATTGGTTTAGGCTAGAGCTCGTATGTAAAGACTTCAATGAATGGACTGTAAAATTACCAAAAAGAAAAAGGGGAAACGGGTGGATTGGAACAAAACTGACACATATGGTACATATGGTGTTCTTTCTTCATAGGTTTAGACCCACTAAAGGTCTGTCTGGGAAAAATAGATGGAAAAGAATATCTCAGGACAGCCATATTTCATTAACACTAAATGAATTCAAGAAAATGGGACTGACAATGCTGAGCCAGAACTAGAACCCACCCACTCCAAGAAAGCTGCTCTTGGCTGTTGTCAGCAGTGCTCAGGGAAAGTTCAAATCTGGCTCTTGCATTCAGTAGCCACCTGTGAAACTTGCCCAGTTTCTTCTTAAAAACATTTATTCTGTGGACTTTTACCACAACCTCTGTTGATGAGTTCTGCAATTTACCTACATGCTTAGAAAAAGTACTTCCTTTGGTTTATTTTCAACCTGATACCTGATAATTTCATTGACTGTACCTGTTTTTTGACAATGCCAAAACTAGCAGTTGTGACAATTTTTTTCTGTGATGTCAGCTGTTCTTAAAACTAGCAGAGAAGGTTTTTCAGCACAGGCAAAGGAAAGAAGCCTGCCTGAATTAGAAAAGGTGGGTTTTTTTCTGACAGATAACAGTTTGAGAGAGGAGAGCCAGAGGTACCTTAGACTAATAACCAGAGTAATATGGAAGGAATCTGGCAAGACATAAATACATGCCAGCTGCCATTTGGAATTCCTCATCTCGCTGCATTTTTCTTTAAGAGGTTAATTCTTGTTAGCTGACAAGAACAAGGTCCTTTAGTTTCAAGGACACTGTTCACTGCATGCCATTGCTACAGATTGGAGAGTTGCCTGGTACCAGAAATTGTGATGACTGAACATTGTGGTTTCACACCCAGTATGGGTCCAGCCTCAAGGAGAGAACTCAAACGTTTGACTGCCACAGCACATCCTGGAATTTGATAAGATCTACGGAAGGAAACCAAATAAGAGAGAGAGGGAAGATAAATTTGTTAGTAGAGCAGCAACATGCAATGAAGTGTAGCATAAGCTTATGTCTGTACTGAGGTAGAAGAAATTTTTATCTCTTCTGCAGGTTATTGTGATCCTGAATACAGTTAGACTTCTGACTGACTCATGTTTCCTAGGATACAGTAAGGAAGAACCAGACTAATGAATTTGCTGCCTGACACACGTTGAAAAGTAACATATGATGGAATTTTTCGTATTACTCTTTTATTTTATAGTCCCAAAGACTGTGTATATTGAAACAAACTGCTGAGTACAGCAAATGAAGCTCAGAGAGCTGCTGTGTTTAAAACAGAGCTCTTGGATTTTGCTCTGTCTGCTTTTTATAACAATTTTAAAAGAACTTTTTTGCAACATTTGGTTATTTTTACTTTTTTTTTTTTCTGTTTAGGACACTTTTCAAAGGACTTCACAGATGTTCATTGAGAGATTTATATGTCTATTTTTGTTTCAGGAATATATAAATATCGTGATATAAGTACTTGGGCACAAACAATCCAACTGAATTTCAACACTGCTTCTCACTTATTTGCATGGGAAAGGTTCACCACATGTAAAATTACCTGCTAAAAAGTGTTTAATCTGTGCTTCTTATACAAGATGCACACATGAAACCCTGTAGAAAACAAACTTTCTCACCACTTTTGGGTGTGTATCTTAGGACAGGATAAACTGCTCCTTAAAAGGGCCCTTTTCTCCTCACCAGCAGTTGGGTGAACTCAGGGTATCACCTTCCAGTATATATAAACAGCTAAATGTAGCTAAGGTGACTTCTGTCCCTTGCTCTAAGTTCTCCTAGTTCTGATTTTCCTTACCAAGAACCCTTAAAAGATATTGAAACCAAATTGGTGAAACAAATAAAGAATTAGGTTAGCATACAAGTAGTCTACAACTGTTTTTAAAAATGTCTTTTATATTGTGGCTTGCTTTAATCATAAACTCTAAATCTGGAGAACACAAACACAAAGAGCTTCATATTCTTTGTATATAACACAAGGGGAAATTAAAAATGGACTTTCAATTCTGCCCTTGTGTTTTGGGGCACATCTTAAAATCATGATATTCATGAATTCAAAATTCTCTTTTTAGGAATTCACACCTGAGGTTTTAAAAGGCGCCACCACACAATAGGTGGCTTCTGCATGTCATGGTGGAGGTCATTGTAGAAGACTTCAAGGAGAGTACTGACACTAGAGATCTATCTATAACAACTTCTACCTACCTTCTCCATCACTGAGGGGTTTTCTTTCAGTAGTTCACGGAAAAGATTAAATTGAAGTCTTAAAATGCTGAAACAATGCCTCCACTAAATTTGTTTCTAACATGTTCTGTTTGGTGTGATTTACTTGTTTTCAAAAAGAAATCTCTCGGGGATGTTGCGAGCACTGTGATGTCAATCAGTCTGCTCAAGACAAGTGTACCTCTGTAAAAATGTAAGAACAATTATCATAGAAACATTGCATCGGAATTTACTCTACTTACAAATCATAATTCTCAGAAATGCAGTACCCTGAAAGAAGCCTTTTATTCAATGACAAGGCAATGTATCTTGGGAATGGCTTTATGTAGTTTTCATCACAGGTCTGAAACAGTTTCTCTCCTATTTCTTGTAATTCCATGTCTTGAGTAGAAGGCAGAGCCATTTCCAGTGAAACCAGAGTAGTGATGTGATCTGTGCAATTATTTACATTTGATCAATGTCAGTACATGGTCCTCTACCACATAAAATTTTGGTGTGAGGTTCCTCATGTTTCCCTTGAGGAACCGAGGCTGCCACATGCAGCCATCTCCTCTGCATCGCCCATCCTTGGCAAATGCAAGGAAACTGCAGGCTGGAAATGTCTGGAAATGTAGACTGTGTGCTATTAAGAGCACGATTTTAATTATTTTTAACATTAAAAATGGATTTTTCAAAGCAATTCCAGAAAGAATTTTTTGTATACGTTTTGTTCACAGCTTTGAAGACAGGAATATCATTACTGCAAGCAGCCCTTCACCTGCAGTCACACATGAAAAGGGTGGGGGGACAGAAAGAAGCTACATGAAGGGTAATAGTTACAGACTCGAGCAGACTATCAACAGCTGCAAGGTTAATTACATATCTTACCAAAATATATTAAAAAAAAAAAAAAAGAAAATGAAAAGAAAATGAAAAGAAGGGAAAATCTATGCTTCAGAAATAAAAGATAAGAAATTCTTTAGAGTAATTATAGGCTGTTGAGGCCCTATGGTAATAATAAAGAAAAACATCTGACTGGATTGATGCTGGAGGAGACAGTGACAAGAGGAATACAGGTTGAAAAAAAATAACTAAAATCAGCTATCTTGGGTAAGCTGTCATTCAGTCTCGAGAAAAAAAGAAACGCTAATAAAATATTAATAGGATCTTTTTAAGATTTTTAATAACATTCTTTTATACACAGGTAGCACTGCAGTTTTTTAGTCAAGAGCATCAGACCCAGAAGTACCAGAAAAACAAATGTGTGAAAAGTGGGAAGAAAAGAAAAGCTTTGGGCAGTAGGGTTTGACCTCAGAAATAAACCACCAAGATATTCAGGCAGGAGCTGTTTGGAGAACATTTTGTGGAAAATCAATGACTCTGCTTTGCTTCTCAGAGGAAATTATAGCAAGGAGGAAAAGTTATTTCAGACTGACAGACACCAAATGTCAGCAATCATGATATAATCAGTGCAGGCTTTATTATATTTAAGTGGTTTGAAACTTGGCAGATTTCAGACAGCTTCAAAATCTAGAGGAAGAGTGTGTCTAAAAGACGATCTTATGAATATTACATACACATGCTCTGTGTAGCATCACACATATTTTTATGTGATAAATTCTTTTGCAACTGTCTCTGCAGCTTGTTCTTCAGTGGCCCCCTAGCACTGAGTGCCTTTCTTGAGCTGGCTTGCAACCCCTCTGCCCTCCCTTCTTTCAAGTCTTTACATAAAGCCACATCTTTGCTGCTGACCCAGCCCTGCTTTGTAATGAGCTCTGGAGAAAATATGCTTTGCCAGGCCAGAAAATCACTGAAGCCACTGTGCTCAGACAAGTTCAGGGAAACTTCTCAATATTAAAGATATGTTGTGGGGTTTTTTTTCTTCCTTGTAATGTAATTAAACCTTGCTAGAAAACCTTAGGGATGGTCCTCAATCCAGTTGGTTTTAAGCAACTGCTAGGACAGGCTTAACATCAGGCCTTTTTCTGTGCACAGATAAAGCTGCTGAGGTTGACACGCCCTGGGTATGTGACACAGGGACACTGCACTGCCATGCAATCTGCAGCTGCACTACATCTGTCACAGCTGTCGCAGCTCCTGCACACCTCAGCGCAGATGCCATTAATTTTAACTCTACACCTGCAGTGTGCCTGATCTCTTAAAAGACCTTTTAGCAGTCTCTTTCCTTCCAAATCAGCACACTTCCAACTCAGCCAACTAATTAAACTGGCAAGTATTCTAAGCAGATGCAAAGGGAAACTGAGGGAAATAATTAAGGTCCTGCCCATGGAGACGTGTTGTGATTTGTGATTGTGGTTTGTGATTTGTGGTTTGTGATTGTCACTAATGACAGGTGTGTATCTGTGGGTGGAAGGGGAATGGATATTTATTCATTACTGGAGTAAACTGCCTTGGATATAATGGCTGTTGATAATAATGCCTATTTTAGGATTGTCTGACTGTTCTCATCAAGGGCAGAAAATGGTAAATTCAAGCAAGTCGTTTCATTGGAAGGGAGCAGGGTGAGGGAGCAGTGAATGTCAGAGCAGAATTTAGTTGTGTCTGAGAAAAAGGCTGAGGGGAAACACATTGTGTTCCTCATGCTGAAAATTTCTGGTGAGCATCTCTTATACCACTGTGATTCAGCAATTTGACAAAGTGGCCATCTTTGTAAGACAAAAGTGATGTTTACTGCCAATGTGAGAAACCAATCAAATATTGCTAAATCTTAAAACTTGTAAAACTCTCAGGTGGGTTAAGATCTGGAGCTAAATATTTCTGGAAATGATACCTTCCTTTATGATATATGGCCAGGCTGCCTCAGTAGTGACCAGAACAGATCTTGATGAGAGCATGGACATCCTCCACACAAATGTCAGCTATTCACCCATATCATCCCACATCTTCTGCTGACAACAGGCTCACGACATGCATTCCACACTAAAAAGTGGAATATAGTCCCCTTCTAACCAAGAATTACATGCATGGCTGGATACATAAATGATGATGAAAAGAATTTTGTATATGTGTACATGCAGAGGTCAGAGTCATGAGGGGCAAATAGGTGAGAAAGGCTGTGGTGACACCACACTTTGCGTGACACAGAACAAAGATGAATGTTCCAGAGGCCTCACAATAATTTTGCATTGCTGTGTCCTCTATGGATAGGATCTCATCTGTCAGGGCCATATGCAATATCCTAAGGTGGAGCAAATCATCTGGGCACCAGAAGCTTGGTGTGGCAATAAAACCTTTTCAGCCTCTGGTCCCCAAGGCCTAAATTCACAACTGAGTCTTGAGAACATGCAATATATACAGAATTGAGTCATTGTGCACTGAAGGATGACAGAACATTCTACAGAATTTGATAAGAACATATATGAGTGTTTAAATATTTTGATACAATGTCCCCAGTTATTCTTATAGGTAAAAAAATTACTGCTTGAAACACAGGACATAATGAAAAGGCATTGAAGCAGCTAAGCACAGGTTGAAGGATGAAGCATTCTGGTGAGGGTAGCAGAGAGCACAGCTGCTCTCTCCTGCTGAATGCCAGCACAGCCTCCAGACCCCCAGCCCTGCATGGAGACTGCTCTTGGCACTTGAACTGCTTTGAGAGGCTCCTCCAGCTGTGGCCACACACCGCAACAATCTATTGGAAGTTGACAAATTGCTCTTTCTCAAAACATGGTGAAGGAATGGAGGGGCCAAGTGTCTGAAGGCAGCTGACTGGACTGGCCTTCAGCAGAGGGTTTGTGGTGGCCTCCATTTCCCACCTGCAAAACAACCAGACCCATGTCTACTGCTTAGAGACAGCAAACAGTATCGATAAAGGGGAGGATCAGGTTCAGAAATTACAGTACTGAAAAATTGACTGTTCTGAGCTACCACATGTCTTGGAGGGGAATAGCCACAGAAGACCACTTGAAATGCAGAGGGTCAAATTAGATGCCAGGCTGTGATTGCAATGGTTTCTGAAGCCTACAGTGTGCTGATGTTCTTCATGCAAACTGCCAGACTGAATCAAACCAGTTCAATGTCATACTCAGAGTCTTTTCACAGATCCAGGCCATTTCCTCCTGATTCAGATACAGGTGTTAGAAAAGCAAACAAACAGACAAACCAAGTAACAGACTCTGAGAGAAGCTGCTACCAGGGTTGGGATTTCTGTTGCCTCTTATTGAACATTATTTAGATTTTGAAGCTTAGAAGATTAAGTGCTTTCCAGAAGTAGTAGATTTTAAATAGCATTTTCTGTAATAGGCAATGATGATAAACAAGCAACTGACAAAAGTCTCAGATAAGCATATCTAAGATTTTTTATATGGCAGTTACAAAAGTGGTATTTATGCTATTGGATAAGATGACATCCAGGAATAACCAGTACCAGAGACAAAGCACTAGAATATTCTTGTCATTTTTTGTAAATGTACCTCTATAATTTAGAATTCTGCTCCACTTAATTGCTATAGCTATTAGAAATTCAAATATTATTTCACCATTATTTACATTGATGTTTGAAAAGATCACAATAAAACATAACATTACTATGATTACCTAAGCAATTAAGAAAGATGATGTTTAAACCACACTCTAAATAATGTACATATATCATCCACATATCTGCATCACACTGATTTTTCTCTGATTTTGATTAATAAGATGTGCTAGAATCCACAATGAGGATTCATCTCCCCACATGTAGCTGTTTATGGATTAGGCATCTATACTTTAACTATTCAACTTTGGCCACTTTTGAGACAATAAAAAGGAACTCATCCTTAAGCATGCATCTAAGGTGGTTCAAATCAACTAGACCCTTAAAATATTTCTTTTTCTTTCATTAATTTAAAGGGGACTTAAGAAATATATCTGTTGACACACACATTGCATGAATATATTGGACAATGACCCTCTGAAAATAGCAAATATTTTACTCCTACTTCAGTTCCCCATATATTTCCAGAGCAAAGTAGAAATCTCAATGAAATTTTAGTTCTTTGTTGGATTGGGTCTGTGCGATATCTGAAAAAAAAGTTTTACTATGTGCAAAGGAATGAAAGAATGTAATATTACTTTGTGAGCCCCACAAATGAGTACTTGGCAGGCATTAAACTTGTAGCAATGAACCTGCTAGCTGAAAGTCAAAACCTGCTCCAAGTCAGGAGAGGTTCTAATCAAAATGGAATGTGTCAAATAGCAGTACTTCTGGGTGAACTAAGAGGTTTGTGATGGCTTGAGGCTGCTTTAGAAAAGAGACACTCTCTTTTTCCCAGTTTTGTAAAGTTTTACCTTCTATAATATAAAATATGGTTGTCAATTTTCTTGCTTAGGAGAACTTGCAATGTCAGCTGAGTAATTACTGAAAAAGTCTGTGGATCTGGGATTTCTGCAGGAAGTGGACAGTAAACTCTAAAACTTCTGGATGCAAGGAAGCTTCAGAGCTCCAGATTTGCCCTCTGGTAAACAATGCAAAGACTCGTCTTCAAAGAAGAAAAATTCTCCCAGTGTTTAGTAGCCTCATGATGGAACACAAGGACTGCAGACTGATGCCTCCATGACAGTCAGATATGTTTCATTTCTCGAGAGATTCTCTTGAAATTTGTTGAAATTGAATTAAACCAAACAAAACCATTTATAAGTTTTTAATTTTTTTTCTTATACTTCTTTCTTAATAGTAATGTGAGAGGAACAATGGGGATAGTGAAACCCAGCAGACACAGCAAATTGCCCTCAGGATGTAAATACATTTCTACATCAAATAAACTATAGAGATGACTTTTTACATCTTCTATGTTGTTTTATTATCCAAAATTCTCAAAGCTTTAAAAGAGATAAAGGAATTTTTGATTTGTAGCACAGAAACGGAGTCTCATACCTAGTCAAGGTCAAAAGCAATGCTCTGCTGATCCATGTTATTTACTTCTACACTGATTTGATGCCTTGATCCTCAACTCATTTTGTCTGGAGAACTTGCTGGAGTGTGTTCTGATGGGCATGGCTGGGCCTCATCCTGCTGCAAAGCCAGAGAGCCAATTCAGCCGAGTCCCAGCTCCAGTGCATGAGTGAATAATTGCACCTTCCAGGGTGTTATCCAAGGTGATCCCAAGACTCAAGCCTGGCAGAGCACAGAAGATATTGCTGTTCTTGTGTGGAAGAAAATTCTTCTACTCAGTTATATTTTTTAAAATATCAGCCAAATTGACAGATTAATCACCAACACAGTTATCTTCAGACTTCCACTGAACCCTCAATCAGAGCAGGTTTTACGAATATATAAGAAGAAATGCTGGTGTAACTAAACTCAATGGCATTTCTGTCCTTTTTGATGAGGGCAAGTTTTCAACTGTGATCCAGGAAGGCATTAAAACAGCACAAGAAGTAGGATTATTCTCACAGCACAGAGGACTTGCACACATAAAATATGTCAGAAGAGATGCCACCAATCTGTTTTATAGCTGCTTAGATACTACAAATGACTCTAACAGAATTTAGAAGGATGCATGTTCAAAATGTCAAAGTCAAGCTTTTATCCCTGTTAGTAATTATCTCATACGAGATTCTTTCACACAGTGTAGAGTTTAAGTTTAAACAGAAGTGAGCATGCTTTATAGATGTTATTGCACGTAACATATTTGTAAAGCTTAACATTGCAGTTAATAAGCTATGCCAGAATTGCATCATAATAAATAAACAATAAATTGCATTTATTTTCAAATTAAAAGATATTTACATATAGTGTGGTGTTTCATTTCTTAAACAGACAATCAATGTGTGATTCCAAACTGTATATTCTAGATGTGGCTACAAAGCTGCAAAGTTTAATAAATCTGGCACAGAGAATTCTGAAAGCAAATTGAAGAAAGAAAAATTTTACACAGACAAACATGAAGGAAGAAAATGTGAGAGAAGACATTTTTCTAAGGTTTACCTCCTCTAAACTGATCTCTGGGAAACTGGAGACAGCAACCCAGGAGAAAAAGAAATTGAGCAGGTCTTCAGAGTCAGGAGCTTTTCAACACACTCCAGATGTCCTGAGGTATGGCAGTGGTGGTGTTTAATCCTGGTAGGCAGCTCAGTCCCACACAGCCTCTCAATGACTCCCCTGGGGTAGGAGGAGGGAAGGAATCAGGAGGGTAAAAGTGAGAAAATATGGTCTAATACGTAAAGAAAAATCAAAGAAAAGGAGAAAAAGAAATTAATTGACTACTTATCAGCAGGCAGTTATTCAGCCATCTCCAGGAAAGCAGGGGTTGTAATGTGTAATGGCTACTTGGGAACATAAATATCATAATTTCAAATATCCACCCTTCCTCCTTCTTCATCCAGCAGTTATTGGTGAGCAGTGACATTTGTATAGAGCATCCCTTTGGTCACTCACATATTTTGGGTTGTTAACATATTTTGTTTTAATCACAATTCCAAAACATTACACCATACCAATTACTACAAAAAAAGTTCATCATGATCAAAGTCAATACAGGTGCAGAGATCCTGTGATTCATCAGCCTTACTCCTCACTTCTCATAACACAGTCTTTGAGGAAGCATAATCCCATTTTTTGTGAAGGTAAATATCGCAATAGGACACGAAAGGACGAGGCAGGGACAAGGCCCGAGGTCAGCAGGAATGCTCTCTATTTTAATTTTTCTGTCTCCAATTTATATACAACTGTACAGAGGACAAGAGATTGGCCAAAGGTGTTGCCACCTCTTCAATCTTGTTGGTGAACATCAACATTACTCAAGAAACTCCTCCTAGAGGAGAAACTATGTAAACATTTCTTTATTTACAAGAAAAAGCATGAAAACTGAGCTCCAACTTCTGTAAACACCAGAAGGCAAAATTAAAACATTAGAAGGCAAAGTAAAAACTTGGAAAACCAAGGGGGACAGGTAAATGTGTGATGATATTATCCTGCCCAGTACACACCTGCATCAAGCTGTCTCCACCTAAGATGTAGGCACAAGATATAGTGACAGTACCATACAATGCTTTGTGGATGAAATTTGAAACGTAATGTGGGAATCACTTGTACTTTTGTCAAACTGTTTCATTTTCTGAAGAACAGAGTTAACCAGCCTGGCAATTATGCACTGCCTTGGAAATCACTTTCTCTAGAGGACTTGAGCAAACTCTTACATCCATCCTACAGAAGTCAATGCCATCACTCTACTGATGGTGGATGTTTCAAGTTTCTCCATGAGGAGGCGATCAGGAAAATACCTTGTTCTGTTTCTTTATGAATGAAAGAACTAGAGGATTTCAGGATATTTTTGTCTAAGCTAAGAGACTTGCAAATATATCTTCAATGCTTTCTAGCTGATGGTTGATCTCAAGAGAAAGCTGTGTGGCAGGTTGGTGCATGTGCATGTGAGTGTGTTTGCACTTTCATGTGGGAATGTTTTCTGTATGCCAGAGCATATAAATGTCACATGTTTAGGAGAACAACATTGTACAAAGTGAGAACAGTGTAGGTTATTCATCATCAAGAAAATACTAAAAAGTTAATATGTAGTTCTTTTACTTCAGAAAACATTAAAAACCTACCAGGACCTTTTAAAAGACCTTGTTCTTTCTCTTTTGTACCTCTTATATATATATATATATTTTTTTTTTTTAATTAATGTTTGATCAGCCTTTACCTATCACTGTATTCCTGGGTGGGCCAGCACAATTGTTGCTGTGTGAGCGCACAAATGCACAAGAGCTCTGTAGAGCATTCAGTTAAACTTCAGTGAGGAGAAAACCTGTTGAAATTCCTTTTGAGTTTTCCCATGTTACCTCCCAGTAATGTTACCTTCTAGTAACCCTACAAGTAGCCTCTCTGATATTATACCATTACTGCATGACACTGTTAAAACAGACAGCAAAGAAAGATTCTAGCAACTTTTGTAGAGTTCTGATGAAGACAGACCTCACTAAACCAAAGTAAGGGCTACCCATGCTTATGTGGGGCCATGTTGGTATTTTTGTGCTCTTTTTTTTCTGCTTATAGACATGTTCAAGATGGAAAACCAAAGATTACTAAGTTATTCAGCCAGTACTAGCTGTTCCAGTTCTGATTAACTCCAACATCTGTGGATTTTCATCACCAGCAAAATTCTAGGCACATGAGTATCATGGTGATGCTCATGTTGTTTCCACAGCTTGGTGTCTCCAACTCTTCTATTGATGACCAAGACTGACATTATGCAAGAATAGATGGCAAAGAGCACAAATATTTTGCTGAGGATCTCATCTGAAACATGCCAAATACAGCTGAGACTGAAGTACATGCAGTTTTTAAGTTCTGTAGAAAGTGTTTGGAAAATTGCCTGTAGTAGTGACGGAAGAAGTGACTGTGCTGTCTTTCCAGCAGTTGTGTGAGAAATATGCCAATCAGAGACGAAGTACCTTCAAGTTCCTTGCTCCTTCCAGTGTATCTGCATGAGAAATCAATACTCACAACAGAGTACTGTAGAGCAGGACAAAGCTTTGGAAAAGCAGGGTCCCACAACTCCTTCAGCACTAGACCCCTGCACACAACAGCCTGAACATGGAAGGGGAAATACTAGAGCTGCCTCATTTCTTACACCTATCTCTGAGCTCTTGCTACTGGCTGCACAGCACATCTCCAATTTCTCCTTTGCCAGCACTGGGAGCATGTGAGGCACAGGCTGATTAGGGGAAAGCATAGGGCAGGACTATACCTACCATCATCCCAGCTCCTATGGGGGGCCTAAATAATTTTCTGATCAGCTCAATCAAAGAGTGAAATATGTCCTGCCTATGGTATGCTTGTTTCAGTAACAAAGTTGTCTGAAAGGGTCTGTGAAATTATACATTAGCACTTAGAAAGGAAACAATGTCAGAGAGATGCCAGCTTTTAAGTGGGTGAACAGAGACCCTGCTCATAACAATCATCAGTGGCACTCAGATCATGTGACTTTTACTCATAAACTCTATAGGCATATCAATTTTTTCAGAAAAAATGGGTAAAGGCAATAATCATTTAATAATTTCCCAAAGTTGCCAGTGTTTAATTCTGTCAGCGAATCCCTACTGCTCTGTGATGAGTTTATTGAAGGTTAGATAGAATAGCTGAAGTATTCCCACTCACCCTCACCAAATCTATAACATGTTTCTGTCCAGAAGATGGCAAGGGAACCACTTGAGGTGCCTGTTTAAGAAGTGCTGCAGGAAATGGAGTTTTAGATTTATTCTTATTTAAATAAGATTGCTATTTTCTTTTAAAATAACACTTCTTATTTTTGAAACTCCTCAAAGTGCCAGTCATGTCTATCACTTGTCTGTCCCTGCTCAGAGCTTAATGCAAAGTCTAGAAACTCTTTGTATGAAAATTTCATGCCTCCAGGTGCTCCATTGATTATTCATGAAGCTTTTGGAGCTGTCACCATGGGAGCCAATTGGCTACAACTTATTTAGCATATTAATGACCTATATGAGTTAGTGCATGAGGAGACATATCACACCACCTGGAATGCAAGTGGCAAGCTGCTGCTGACTCAATCAGCTTTGCAATGGGAAGTAAGGAATTGGAAATATTTTACACAGAAACAGCAAATCTCTTGCACGTCCAAATGCATTTGCTTAAATTAGCATGCACAGCTTCAATAGCTTGTTTTCATAATATGTTCCTTTTATCCTCTGTGCGTTTGGCCTCATTACAAGCTCTCTCCTCCTGCCAGAGCACATGCCCCTGGAAAGGTTTAATAGGTGAGTCATGTGGTTTGTGAGACATTACATCAGAATGATTTAATACACCGAGGGCAGGGCTGTGTGTCAGGTTCAGCTGCTGTTACCGCCGTTACAGTTTGTGTAGCAGGTAACCTGATGGTCTCCAGAAAGCAGCTAGATAATGATAACAATTAATTTTATGGCAGCAAGAGAGGGACTTCAGCTGAGCTAAGCACCTTTTTTTATTTTCCCCCATTTGCTGCGGCACTTTTACACTCAGTCAGCAGGTGAAGCGCTGCCTTAACATTTTGGCAAGATTAAGACGTTAAGACTAAACAAAGAAATCGCTGAGGGGGAGCCAGGAAACAACGGTATAAAAAAGCTGTGGCTAAACCAGAGGCAGCTCCATTAAATCGGCAGAGAAGCAGGGCAAGCAGCAAGCTCTGGCAGGGCTGTGCTGGACCCTGCGGGCAAGGAGCCTCCTCCTCCTCCTGCCCCGGGCACTGCAAAGCCAGCGTGGCTGGGGACAGCCACCATCGCCAGCAGAAAGACTCAGCAGCCAGGCTCTGCCTCTCCTGGTCACCACTGCTGTTCATCACTTCCTGAGCAATCCTGCTACACTCACAGAAAATAGCTATGAGTCAGGGTCAGTCAGAATAGCACCATCTGACCTTTACGTGTTTGAGATACAGAAATGCATTACTAAAGATTTATTAAAATTATTTAAGGCCACCTTTGGAGACAGAAGAGATTTGTTATACAGAGTACATGGCTTCTGCTGGCTGACAGGGATTTAGGGTTCCTGTTCTCATTCTGCAGGACCCTGAGTCTCTGGGTGAGGGCAGGGTGACAAATGAGAGTGAAATAGATGCATGGCTGTGAAAAATCAGTCTCAGCAGAAGTGGCAAAACACTTAAGCACATGCTCGACTTATTTTCACTTCTTTCATACCTTCTGAATATTTTCTCTGATCTGGTACATTCATTGCTTAAAAATATTTCTTGATACTTACAGTTAATTTATTTAGTAATTAAAACAAGCATGAAGTGAGGCTGTTGCTCATGGGGATGTGTTACACGCCCACATAATGTATATAGTTTGCAAAGAAAATGCATGCCCTAATACCCACGTAGCTTCTTCCTTGTGACTCCAGCACAGCTATAATAATCATTTTGCAATGAAAGATCAGTGTAGAGAACCACAGACTAAAGTACAACTACAGCTGGGAGTAGACCCTAATGCAGAGCAGTTCAGACTGATAAAAATACATGTGGGAGAAAACTCCACCACCCACAGGACCTCTGTGCTGCCCCATCCATGCTATTGCTGGCCAGAATAGCAACATGGAATGCTGTGTTTCTCTTGCACTAAAGTGTGTTGAACTTTTTCAGGATGTGGGAAGTGATGTGTTGCCCAAAAGGACATAATGTCTTCCTTGCCCCATGTACTAGCAACAAAAGAGTTTATTTGTAGGCACTGGAGAGAAAAGCTTACTTCCAGGGATCTGTCAGATTCAACTGGACACCTGTTTCCTAACCTTGGGAAATAACAGGTTTTCTGATTTAATTAATTTTCTGATTAATTATTTAAGTGAGCTTTCTGTGATTAGTTCTCACTTTGATTTTAATTTTTAAATGCCTAAATTGGTCATAGGCATAGGTTCCTCTTAGAAACTTAGATTTTGGGACTTCAAATTTTGCTTATCCAAAACTAGGCAGCTGCACACCTTTGATCACAGTCACTGATTTATTAAGCACAGACAACCCTCAGGGAATAAAGCATGCACACAGACACCATGAAGACTCTTGGGGTCTCATACACCTAAATTTCCCAACACACATCTTTGTGAAATGAGAAAAAGATGACAACAATTAAAAGCTCTGTTCTGGGTTTTGAAAGTTTTATATCATTGCCCAGGGTCCAGGATACTTGTTTTCCCAGAAGACTGAGCACAACAAACCTGCTATTCCTGCTGCCCATGTACCCTGTGTTCTGCAGTCACACAAATTTCATCCAAAATTCTGAAGAAACCTCAGTGCCAGTAAGGCAATTGTCCATCTAATTGGCCACCATTTCTTCAAAACAATAGGGAGAGAGAAAGAGAGAGCACACAAGAAAGAATCTCAGGGCCAAAAAAGAGGCATAGCCACAAGAGCCCATAATTCATAAGCCTCAGCCCTTTGTTTTACCAACCATCACCAGTACCCTGCCCAGTGGGAAACATTTTCTGGATGTAATAGAAAACATCACTGCAATGAGCTATCGGTGGCCCACCTAAAGGTTTAGGGATGGAATGGAAGGGCAAAATTATTAGGATGTAGTTAGAAGGCATTTGGATTGCCAGTTTGAACCAATGTAGTTATGCCTATTTTGTAGTTGCTTTAAAAAAACCAAGGCTGGTTTTCTTTGGTATTCTTAATTGTTTGAATTTAAGTAAAGATTGCGTGTAATCCAATGCATATTGGTGAATCCCCAGAGCTTACTTTGTTCCAATGTAATAAAAGCTTCTTTTTGCCTGTTCAGACCTGTGGGGAGATGAGTTAAATTTATATATTATGCAAAGAAGAACCAATTTTTCTTTATTTGGTGGTCTTCAATGCAAGGATTAGAAATAACTACAGGTACTGTGCAGAAGCAGAGGCAATGCAATGACATTTGGATTTAAAACAACTGCATAGAATGGTCTATGATGGCACTGATAGCAGTATAGAGTTCAATATTGAAATATTAGCCTGGTAAATAACCCTTTATATCCAAATAAATTCTGATTGCCTATTCACAGCTTAGATTTCATGAGGCCTTCTTCATTACAAAATGAATAGCTGCTAATTTGTTTCATCTCTAAGTAAAGTTCCAGTAAATTATATTTAAAGGAGGGAGAAAAAAGGCCTTGTTATGAAACAGTCACCAGCTGGCCATACCATTGCAAGTGCTATTTTCTTCTGTTTTTTGAAATTCAAATTTTTTGTAAGACTTCAACTATGAGCCTGTAGTGATGCATATAAAGATATATGAATGCTGCACTCCCATATACAGGGATTTGCATATTGAGGACATTGGGCTTAGGCTGACTATAACAGAGATAATCTTCCTATATATATTGTATAGAGGACCCTCATTGTAAATATTGTTTCAATATCACCAGAAAAGTAATAAAATTTAAAATGGAAACATTTAGAACCAAAACTTCTTGAGACCAAATATTGCCCTGTAATGAGGTCCTGTTGACTTAAATGTTTTTCTCTTTTTTCTAAATAAATCCCCAGATTGTATCTTGATGTCTGGTTCAGCAGTACACAGAGCTGTTGAAAGGGGCTGCTTTCTCCCTGCCACCCTGTGCCTGTAGCTCTCCTTGTCCTGCTCTTATGCTGGAAAGGTAGACTCCCACAACTCCTTTGTGCCATTTCTGCTATCTGTAAGATCTTTTATCAGTTCAATTCATTAATTTAGTAGACAACAGATCAATGCACAGAACTGGGAGAATTTTTTTTCTGTGGCACTGAGCCATTCTGCTAATAACTAAACTATCCCTCAGAAAAATCACCTTGGCACCAAAATAAAATCATCACAATCCTACCTCTTTAATCCTGCTCAAATATACTTCAGTCATGTTACCAAATGACTGAAGAGTGAAGAGTTGCCACATGCAGTATGTTTGCTATCAAATATGATGGTTTGTTTACTTGTCTTAGTATCTTCTCTTACTTCTGCTAGAAAGACAAAGCATCTGCAGCGGCTAAAAACACTTGGATCTCAACAGACTGTAGTGTTTCTTTAAGATTCAATTCCCTGTATATTCTACTAAACACCTGGCCTGAAGTCTGCAGATAGAGACCAGGGAAGCTCCTAGGTGTCAAATGAGCAAAGACATTGAGTATAGAAGTGAACATGAGACTTAGATTCTGCTGAAGACCTTATGCTCAAATGTTCAGCTTGTCAGTCAATGAGGCCACTTGACTCTGCAATCTGTAGTGGATGTCCCATTCTAAAAGACCCAGACTTCTTTTTAGTAATACATTTCCCAGATGCAGAATTATGCCATTACTTTTCTTCTTCACATGACCTTTCATGCAGTATTGTATCTGCATGTTATCCTACAGGTGCTGGAGGGATGGAGGGAAAGATCTACATCACTAAATTTTAAAGACTATATCATTAGATGTGTTTCAAGTAATTTGTTCTACCATTCATATGGGCCATTAAGGTGGAAAATTACATAAGGAGGAAAATTCTTGTCAGGTTAGTGGAAAAATGCATCTTGAGTAAAGGATCTAAAGAGGGTATTTTCTGGGCAAATGTTAGCATGGAAGACAGTAGGAGAAATGAGATGTTGGTCTGAACAAGGTGGTCGTGATGATGGGACCAAACAGCACTTCCTTAAGCAAGATCAGAGGGGAGAGGGAGGAAAGCTCTTCCCCAGACTCTGCATCTGAGGAGGTCTGGTGGAAATATCTGTAGGAAGGGCAAGGTTGGAAAAGTGAAGGAAGACAGGGGGAAATTCCTGGTCTGCCTCTGTAATGAGGAAAAATCAGAAATCAGCTGAGAACCCAGATTTATTAAGAATGTATAGGGATTTGTGAGTTGTGGGATTGAAAACAATAAGTGAAACTCTGTGAGTGCCTGAGCTCACCCCTTGAGCAGGGTGAGATGGAAGAAAGGAGTGTGCCAAGACCATCATTTATGTGAGAGGAAGTTTTATGGTTTGCAATTTTGCTGACAGTGATAGAAAGCTTTGTATCAGCCTCACCATACTAGGGCTCTTCTGTAATGAGTTTATCACCCATACCAGGTTTATCACTATAATGAGTTTATCACCCATAATGAATTTATCACCCACACTGTTTGGTCAAAGCTTTCATAAAACCTGGTAAAGATACATCAAAGAGTATCAATTTAATCCTTTTTAAACAATCACACACATTCATCTTTAGAGGAAAATGTGAACAGGGTCAAAACATCTGTTCCCTAAGGAACATCTCTTGGCAATTATGGGAAGGGTCCTATCAACCTATACTCCTCACCAATATCTCCTAACACCTGAAGCCAGAGGAATAAAATGTTCTTCAGGATAAATAACAATGCCAGATATTATGGGAGGTTTTCTGACACAAAGAGGCAGAAACCTGATCTGCCCAGATCTTGCCTCTCCTCTTCTGATCTGTGCCAGCCCCATTTTATCCAGGAGTCTCACTGGTGCTTTCAAATGGCTTAAGTGGTCATTGTCCACCCTTGAGACAGTGTCCTGAGCACAGCCAGGCTGCCAGTAGTCAGCTCTGATGAACTCATGTTAAAATGTAACTCTGCTGTCTGTGAGATGATGTTTGATGGATGGACTCTGGCTGAAGTGCGTGTTCCCATTCCATGGCATTTGCTTCTGTCCAGCTCTGGATCTTTGCACAGCCAAAGCAGCATGGACTTTTAATTCAGGCAGTAATGTCACCAGATCAAGTCTCAAGAGCTGCCATTAAGGCTGTTACAACTTGTAATATTCAATCTTTATTTTACTACCTACTTCTGGTTTTTAGGGTTTGGAAGTTTTATGAACACAGGTGGCCAAATTAATCAGTAGTGTAACTCCCTGGATCCTTATTTGGCCCACAAACTTGTATACATTGAGATTTCTCAGCTGAACTTCTTTTACTGAAGCCATTTTTACCTATAGATGCTGGGTACATAAAATCTCATTTCACCATTTCATCTACTATACTATCTCCAGTGCCATTTTTTCTGAAAATAAAGGGTTTCAACAGTTTACTCCTTTTATTGGATAAAGAACAATTAAAAGGCAACCCAATGTTCTTTTATGATTTTTATTGCATAGCAAAAATCTAAACATCAATGGCAGCTGATTTTTCTATTTCAAAGAGCTACATACTCATAATTGTCAAAAAAAATTGACAAAATATTCAAAATATAAAATATTACTATATGAATGTATATGCCAGCCTTCTTTACCTGTTTTGTGTGCTGGTTATTAGAAATTAATGGATCAATTTTTAATTATCCCAGGGTTGTATTTGATTCAGGAACTAACATTCAAATTGCAATTCCCTAATTTCAAGCTTTTGCTACAAGGTCTGTGGTACCACCCAAAACTTCTTGCAAGCCCTACCAAGGATGCTACTTTTTTCACATCTTTACATTGCAGGCTTTTAATAGAGAAAAATGCAGTATAGGTGTAATTTCATAGAGGAAATTTGAACAAAACCTTCTAAAATACTTTGGAATTGCTCAGCATGGAAGAGTTCAGATTAAATTGTTTACCAAAATAGTTATTTTGTAATTTGGGCCCCCCAATATGCAATCATTTACATCTTACCAATCTATCATCAATTTTCAGCTGGCATTTTCTCTGCAAATAATAACCTGCAAGTGATGTTTGCAGCAGATAAAGACAGAAAAAAGGTAAAAGGAAGAGATAAAAAAAAGAAAATAATGGTTGGTAAAAATGAGAGAGAATAGTATAATTACTTGTATTTCAACAGTATCATATCTTCCCAGAATTCAAGCTGTGCATAATAGCTGTAGTGGAAGGGCAAAACAGAGAAGCCCAAGGAAATGGGATGCAGAGAGTATTTTTTTAACCTTCCTGAAGAGCCTTACTCCACAAAGATTTAAAGCTTTTTAAGCATCATGAGAACATGTTGGCTGGAAAGCAGTGCATTTCAAAATGAAAATGCATTAATTAATGTCTCTTGGAAGAGGACAGTCTGAAATATCTTTCTCTGTGGGAGTAACTTGCAAGCTGATTATGTGGGCTGATAGATATTCCATGGGAGAACGTTCAGGGAATGTTAAGGTTGAACGGCTGAGCACACGGAAGTTAGGAAGTGCCACATTGCAGGATTCAGGAGCATCCTTAACTCTGCCTCTGGTGTGTATGTGGTATAATGTATTCATTACATATAATCTCCCAGACACTGCTATAAATATATACTGTCGTCCCTGATCTTAGATTTTACACATATCAGTGCATGCATTAAGCACTGTGTACAGCTCTCCACCACAGCTTATTAAAACCTTCTATAAGACAAGTACATAATAAAATTTGTCTCAGCAAAAAAAAATGCAGATTAAATATTACATTTATGATATAGAAAATGGCAGTCATTTGTTTCAATAAATTATCCTGTGAGCTTGAAACACTGAACGCTGCATGGGTGCATGCAAATCAGCCATGTAGTCAGCTCCTTCATTTCCTGCAGAGCTCAGGGGGGCTGCCTTTGTTTCTGCTTGCAGAGACACAGCACAGGTGCTGCAGCAGACTGAGGCTTTGGCCAGCCCCAAATCAAGCAGGACAAACAGTGGGAAGGAATCCCTGTGAGCCCTCATGAACAGTCAGCTGGCATGGTTTTCCCCCTGATCCACAGGGCTTTGTTTGAGTGCAAGAGGAAGCTGTGATTCAAGGTGGCCAAAGTTGGGGCAGGGGATGCATTGAAGAGCTGACAGCAGGGCATTCATGCACAAAATCTGCATGGCATTGCAAGTGAAGGAGTAAAAGGAGATTGTGAAGTTTGAATGGTATTCACAATGAAAACAAAGTGCACAATTTGTAAGGTTAAAATTCAGAGAATCCAGAGAGAATTGAGGTTTTACAAAACCCTCAATATATATAAAACCATGGGGGTTTTTTTCCATTTAATTTATTAAAAATGCAATGAAAGCATGTTTCCCTAATTAAATAAATGTCTTGTGGTGTGCAGAAATAAATACCAATGATTCTTAAATCATGGACTTTGATTCTGGACAGAATATGGGGTTTTTATTTGTCTTAAAGAATGTTTTTTTACATTGTTGAAATTTTAATGGGTACTTCACTTTGTCCTGTGCTTTACCTGTCTCTCCAATGAGGATCTGGTTGATTTTATTCAAATTATTCCTGTCTTGCCCTTTTTCTTGCTGACACAGTGAAGGCTCAGTTTTTCCCTCTCTCTCTGCTGTTTCTCCTCTCTCTTGGAGCAGCCCTTCTCCACAGCTGCAGTGGTGGCTGTACCAGCTCACTCCTTTCCTGGCCAGCTGGCTGCTGTGTGGAACTTCCCAGAAAAAGAAGGGCTTGGGCCTTTGCTCCCACACAGTCTCCGCATGAGACTGGTGATGTCTCTCTTTGTTGAGACCTTTTCACCCATTCTTATTCAATGGAGTAGGCAAATGCTGCATATGCTCAAGGAAGATTTTGTGACTTTCCCCAGCAAAGCTGAAATCTGAGGAAGATGTAGCCCTTCTCTTGCTAAACTCAGCCTACTTGATGAGATTTATCAGTACTGTCCTCACTAAAATATCCTGATTTTATTATGAACTTCTTCCTTTCAGGTGTTTTGCTTCCTTCTAGCACCAGAAACAAAATTTTTCTGCAAAATAATCTCCTACAGAGTGTACTTTTCCCCCCCTGTTCTTTAAATACTTTTATTTTCAAAGTGATTCCTGGACAAGTAGCTGGTCCCTCTAGTTGAAAGATCAGCTGGTGTACCAGTCTCCTGTGTAAAACTGCTGTTACTTCACCTTCTGAACACTTCAGAGAACATCAACACATCATTCTGCGTTTAATGAAAGATAGTTGGATACAACAAGTTATACAAGCTTTATCCCCAGATGCAATTCTGTTTTTCTTTTCAGGACTTGCCAGCTCTGTGGTCAGAGCAGGACTGCAATGGGAAGCACTGCCTTCTCCTCAGATTCCTCCTCCTACAGAAAAGCTAGAAACTATTTTTGTTTATCCCAAAGAAATTTCTTTTATTCAAAGTACACAAATGCCATATTGGAAAGGTGTGCTTTCATCACTGAATGGGATTCACGATAAATACATGCCACTGTGGAGCCTAGAAGGGTGCTCTAAAATTGCTCCATTTTGGACATCACTGTCCTCAAACCTTGTGAAGGCTTCTTCAGAACATCTTCAAAAAATAAGATTTAGATTCAAATTGACTCATGGTGGAACACTGGAAGAATTTAGCGATGCCTTTGACCCGTTCCCTTTGTGCATCACAGTGTGGGGTGTCATTCATTTCAGCATCCACACTGGAGGTGTCTGATTCTCTGCTGGTCACCCCCATATCTCTCTGTAGTCAGGGGAGGGTGGTAAATTCTTGCAGAGTGTGATTCAGCTCAGTCTGAGCCCCTGTGAAGCAGAAAGATTCACACCTAACTGATCATCTCACACAGCATAGAAAAAATGGGTCAGGTACAAGTCCCTATTATTCACAGAATATGGACAATTTCAACAGTAATAGCTAAATTAGAAATAATGAAATGCAAGCACCGAGTTAGCAAAAATGTGCCTTTAACTTTTGCTTTAAAGTATAATTCTGTTCAAGTCAGTTTTTTTCATTTGTTTGTACACTCATGTTTTTGGAGGTTTTAACTGCTTACTGGTTGACATTGCTCCAGTTTACATAAAAAACATGCTTGAGGACTAGATATAATGCAATGTAGGACAGAGATTTTTTTTAATCTTTAGTGCAGCATATAGAATGAAAGATCTGCTTACTTTTCAGTACATGCACCAGGAACATACATTTTGTCATAGTTTTTAAAAAAATCCAATTTATCAAGTTAATTTTAAGGAAAGACAACAAAACATTGCAAAGAAAGAAATTTTCTTTAAGGTAAACCTTTACTGTCTTAGTTGTGTTCACAGTCATCATTTGCATTTCCTTTGCCCTTGTAGTTCTCATACATATGTTAAGTATCCATTAACAGCCTTTCTGCCAGTAATGATCTTAGATCCCAAAGGTGGACTTCTTCATGGATTCATCTCCATACTTATTATAAAAATCTGTTTACTCTACAGCCTCTTGTTGCACTTATTACAAGTATGTCCTTCCAACCTATGCTCAAAAGGACACTCTTTTAGGTCAAGAAAGAGGAAAAAAAAAAGATACAATATTTTCAGTTAATTTATTTAATATTTTAATGCTTAGTACAATGGATTATTTTTTGTCCATTCCTTTTCCTTTTGATGAAAAAATTCTTTATCTTAAAATACAGCTCTATCTTATTAATCTCACTTTTCTGGCCACCTTTAATGTCTAGGAAGCACTCTTCATCCATGATTAAATATAGATTTTCCTCATTCTGATTCTGAAAAACAAGTATTTTCGCCATCCAAACCCCAGACTACATAAGTCATTGTAGTTTTTAAGTTAGAACTGGACATACTGCTCTTCAAACACACCTGAAAAGCAATTGTGTCATAGGCCTCATTCTTTTAATAGTAAGAAGAAAAAAGGTTAGAGTTGATATCTAATAGAAGCTAGGGAAAAAAAACCAACTTACAAAAACTTGGTAGACAAAGCTAAGTAAAAAAACCCAACAAACAAACAAACAAACAACCCACAACAAACCAATAAAACAGCAACGGGGGAGTTCTGGAATTTGTGTCAGAAATGCAGCTAATTTGTCTACTATTTTAATTATACTTTATCATAGCAGAAGAAATGGGTACAGAAAAAGCTGTGCAATTGTTGCCACTGCAAACTTTGACCAGTTTCCTTCCCAAGCTGACACTTGAAGGTCAAACTGAAACTCTTTTGGTGCCTTTGGCTTTGCTGTGCTCCAGGAAGATCTAGATCTGCCAGCCTAGCAAAGCACATATTTGGCACACTTATTGCCAAGGGAGAAAGAAATGTGGTAGGCTTTTCTAATGTCTCATTTACACCAGAGATGCTGGCCTTTGTCGCTGTTTCTTTGTTGTTTCTTGATGACAAGTGTGGTGTGTGCACACATATACACACTGGGCAGACTTAAATAACTCAAGATATATTTAGATCTGCTGGGGCAGGGTGATGGGGAAGGGAGGGCCATGTGGGTGAGCCAAAACCAACACTAAAACTCTTGTCTGAGTGTCTGTGCTGTTCAGATGACCTTTTATGATTCTTAAGTTTCTCTTTAGTGATTCAAAGATATTTTTCTTTCTCAGCATGCTTATTCTCAGTCTCAATACCACATTCTCCAAACATTCACAAAGAGATGCTCCTTCTGATACAATTTCCATAGATGGTCTCTCTCAGATGAGTCTCCACTATGTTTTCAGCCTCATTGTCAAGTACCCCATACCTAAGTTAAAAGCTTGCCATGACTAAATGGTTCCTCATGCTGAAGATGGTACCTTGTACAGGTCTCCTGGCACATGGAGGGGGAAAATCCACCTCTTACTCCTGATTGTTCACTATTTGGGCTGGTAAAATAATTTTTAGTAGCATAGCAAAATTTCTGGAAGACTGAGAAAAACGGCATATGGGTAAGGGCTCTCCCGTATCACAATCAAAATAATGGAGAAAATAGAATTCATGGTAAATTTCAGTATGCGTTGCAAAAAGCTGTACTCTGAAATAATTTCTAAAATTTACATTCTGCTGTGATTTAGGCTTAAATAATCCATAATATGAAAACACAACCTCCCCCTATTTACTTTGAAAAAATGAAGCATTTGGTGAGTTTTATGACCATTTCTAACACAGAAATAATGAGGGATGATGAGGTGATATTTGACAATTTAATAGCCTGCATTGTGACAGCTGTGGAGCTGAGAGTGAAGGGGACAGGGCAGTATTTGTACTCCATTTCTTGTCTGGCTTGATTTTGTCTTTTTCTTTAGTCCTCCTGCATTTCTTTCAGCACAGTGTGCTTTGCAGATTGGAGATGATAAATCTCCCTTGCCACTGGTTAATAGCACAGAGCTTTGGGCCCATTTACCTATGAGGAGGAGGATAGATCAGGTCCTGTACATTACTCAATGTCCTTTGGTATTTCAGTACTTATAATTTGCTCTAATTTCCTATTTGGTGTGTCACACTCAAAATATTTACTGTCAATGCAAATTTGTTCCACATGACAGATTTTGAACTATAGATTCTGCAGAAAAAGAATAAAGAACTGATTTCATTTTTCTTTCAGTCTATTGTTCTCAATATACGTGTTGATGTGTAACTAACAATATAAATTGTTTTATATGGTGTAACCTTGATTCTCACTTGACATCTCTTTGCTGCTGAAAGATGTGGAGACAGTCTGACAATGAGGGAAATCTCTCTAATTCTCATGGTGCCATATTCTGCCCATTGTCAACGCCATAAATGATGAAAGTTATTTGGGTGTTGTCCTAGATTTTGGCATTTCATTTCTGTGGGATCTGCTCATATTTTACCCCCCAAGATATTGCCTCATCTTCTGGTGAGACACAAAGACGGCTGATGTAGAGTCTGATCACCTTTGTCCAATGGATATTTGCTCTGTTTTTATGAATTTTCAGCTGAAAATTTTGTGCCAGACAATTTCCTTCCAATATATTATTCATTATGTCACCACAAAGAAACATTTTTGAGATTAGTAGCACAGCACAATCTCTCACGTGTGGAGATTGATTTGTGACAGATCAAAGCAGCTGGCCTGTGCGCTGGGGCAGCCCTGGTACCTTGGTGGACAGGCACCTCCTGAGCTTGGCACCCAGGTCTATAGCCAGCACAGTCCATCTCCACAAGCTGCAGTCACACCACTGACAGTACAGATATTACCTCAAATGTACTTGTCCAGGTCTTTTCCAGCTCTTTGTATATGTAACCCTTACATATAATCTTACAAAGAAGTATGAAACAACAAAAAAGTAGGAAAAATGTCTGCATTTCCTCACAGAATAACTTGTTGAAAAAAAGATGTCAGTGTGTAAAAAAAATCTATATAAACATATTTATCTCTTAAAAAGAAAAATTTCAGAACAAAGTGAGAACTAGATAGAAATAATGCATCTTTTTTTTTTTTTTGTCTTTGCATTTCACTCATGCAAGATTTTTTTCTAAATGGTTTTCTTTCTAATGGTAATATCCTCTTTGCAAGGCTTTCAGCACATCCCCAGCTCTAAGCTGATGAAGCCAGTCAGAAATTATTTGCTTAAAGTCAGAGATACTGTTTTTGAACTAGTGCCACCATCTATTTATAAAGTGATGTGGAAAATGTCACCATAACCTTAGACATTTTTTCTCTCAAATTCTGTAAGATGATTAAATAGGACTTATTTTGTAAAAGTGGTCAGAAGGTACTATTTCCTCTCAAGATTAACTTTTCAAGGTCTCTTTGTTTTCTCACAGAGATACAACATTCCTTTCATCTGAGCTGCAGATATATACATTTTCTCCTTTGAACAAGAAAACTACAGGGAATCAATGAAAGTGTCAAATTCCTCAGGGATCTCCTTCTGCAAATTGAAAGGTGCCCACTGTCCCTGAAACCATTGGAATAGGGAGAATTGTGCTTCAGTGGATCATAAATGCAGGCCAGTGATTTCTGTTCATAGATTTCTGTTTTACATGCACATTTTGTTTTGAAATCAGGGGATCAGGCCATAAAGATCTCATTCTCTCTGGTTCTGAAAGGGTTAAAAAGGAGACCAGAGGGAGAGTTGTATGGAATGTATTATAGATACTTAACTGTAAAAACAACTCTGTCAAGGCCTATCAGGAGCTTGTAGTCAAATTTTCCAGGGGAAAAAGTCAGTGATAGAAGACACCATATATAAGCTTAGTATGAACTTGGTGATGTGATCTCTTCATGTGTAGGCAAGAGGAAATTGAATTAGACACATATAAACATGATTCCAAAGCCAAAACAAATGATCACAAAGGCCATTCAGGTCTGTCACAATTTCTGTAAAACTCCTGTGATCAGGGAGCAATTCTGCTGTGAGCAAATCAAAAGGCAAAAAGCAAAAACCTCTTTCACTAAATAAGTCCTTACAGCAATGACTACTCCAAACACAAACAAGACCACCTGTTGAGGCTTCCAGTGCTCAGTGTTTATCACAATGCAGAAAGAAGAAATGCTAAAAAAAAGACAGAGGACGTTGATGACATTTGTCAGTTAAGATTTTTCATGACTGTTACTTGTAAGGGTTTTGGCTTTTTTTCTTCCCTGCCAAAGCCAGGATGAATAATCAGGAAATGTAGAGTCAAGTTTGGACTTGGAATGTTCATTATATCTTATCTATTTACAGTATTTACGGGCTCATGAGCCGTGAGCTTAACTAGCAACTTAGAGAAATGAGGTAAAATGGAGAGCTCCTAACTCTCTCCAAGATTACTTAAGTGATAAGTACCCAACATCAAGGTGACATCTGTATTATTTATATTTCTGGCCCAATAATGACTACCCAAGGCCCACAGTGCAGACCTTTTTCACCCAATTAGAGAAAACCATTTAAAACCATGAAGAAGACGGAAGAAGAAGGCAAAGAAGAAGGACAAAGAAAACACCCAGAATCTTGACTCATATGTATTACTTACACTAAAATCTGAAATTCTAATTTTCTAGGATTCCAAGAGTTATTATATTTTATTTGTAATTTATGACCATGTTTTACTGAGATAGTCGTAAGAATCCCAGTTGAGCTAAAGCCTCTGTGTGCTGCACCCTAACCCATCACATAAAATGGGTGAGGACTGCTTGAAGATCCCACCCACCTGCAGGAGCTGTTGCTGGGCTCTGGCTCAGATGGTAACGTTAGTTTTTGTGTGCTCTTGATCTTCCAGTAGTTCAGTGCACAATCATTGTGAATATGGCAAGAAAATAAACAGTGAAGACAGGCAGTCATGTTCTAAACAAATAGGACAAATAAAAAAAAACGTTGGAAGGGAAATGAAAAAACAGAGAAATAAAAGGGTTTGTCCAGTATCACAATAATGATAGCATAGGGTTAAAATGTTTCTAAAATAATGGAAATAGATTCGAATGGAAAAAGGTTGGGCCTAGGTAGGCCTGGGAAAGGGAACCAGAGCCAGTAGGTAGTGGAATTGAAATTAAGCTTTGTTTTATTGGAACATGTGAGGCTGCATCTGTGTAATCATCATATGATAAATGTAATGATTGTTTGTTAATTGAATTATTGTTTAATCATAACAAGAACCATGAAAATCAATAAGAATCATGAGAAGTGATGACTGGGGGGGCTTGATGATAATTATAAGGATTTTGACTTGAGCAAAATCAATGTATACAATAGAACAATATAAGTTCAATAATAAATATATATAATGAGAAGTGTATAAAACATGTTCATCCCGAATTCATGTTGGAGCCTGATTTGGATTGGTACCCCAGACTCCCAGAGCTCTGCAATAAAAGCATCTGCATATAATCAAGCTATGCTGTGATTATGTGTTTTCTGCGCTAACAATAACACTCAGAAGTAGAAATCCATTTCCTTTCTCTGTGAATCAGTTCAGAGCATTGCCACAGTCCTGGGCAGATATAGCAGAAATTCCACATAGTGCACATTTCTTTCTCTTTTTTATATATGTTTTCTTAAAGGCAGCTGTGCCTGGGTGCTTCAGGGTTCTCAGGGGCTTGTCTGTCACTGACACACAGTCAGTGCAGTGGCTCAAGAAAGCTGCACACAGAAAGATAAAGGAAGGAGGCAGACAGTGCTCTGCACTATGTCTTTTCTGTTGAAGTACAGAGATCCTTTAGGTCCCAAATAGAGGTTCTTCAAAGCAATGAAAAGTTGTTTTAATTAAAATCTTGTAATTCAGGCTGATAAGAGGATGTGTGGAGGAACTGAAAAGAGCATGGACAACATTCATCAATGGTGCAACTTCATTGAAACCCAAAGAAATTTGTTGAAGGTAAATTGGAGCCCAAACATTTCCATATAGAAACATTCGATATCTTTTGCTTTTTGCTTGATAAAAAGCATCCAGTAAATTGTAAAAGTTTTTATTTTAACAAGCTTGAAATAAACAACATCCCTTTCTACTTTGCTACTTGCTTTCCCTTATTACTCTGCAGCTCTACTCAGTTTCTCAAAATCTTCAGAGATGCATGAGGTGGTTTTACCCCCTCTTTGTTGTCTTATGGGAAAATAATTGTGGTACAATTTCTTCCCATTCATATTTTAAATCCTGATTAGAGACATGCAATCTGGACTTCAATAAATTATATAATTTTGTGCATCACGTTCAGCTATCTAAATTGCAGCAAATTGTTCAATTTTTATTCTGCGAACTTGTAGTTACAGCAATCAGCTTACCTGCTCTTCACCTCAACATATGTTATACTGCCCTAAGTGATGAATGTCATTTTAATCAAAAGTCTTAGAGAAATGTGATCTAATAGAATACTTCAGAAAACCTGTTGCCTCAAGAAACCACTAGGAATTCAGACTTTTTTTTAAGATTACTCCAAACTAGGTTAAAGCTGAGGATGTAACTGGGTTTTTTTAAATCATGATGACACAGACTCTCAAAAACTCTAGTACTGTCCCAATGAAAGAAAAAAGGAAATCAATGTTAAGATCGATTCATTTCAGACTCTATATAAGGAGATCTAAATCAATGCAATTAAAACATAAATCAGAATTAGTTAATAATTAGTACATCTGGTAATAGAGGCTTTCTCAGACCTCAGTTGTGAAGGCAGCAGAAGGAAAAAGAAAGCACAGTGGAACAGCCTTCAGCCTTTACTCTCCAAACATTTGGGGAAGGCTAGAAGGAGCTGTGCCATATTGAATGGAGAGTTTATTACTCAGAAAGACAAATTCAAAGAAAGCAAAAAGAGAAAAAAAAAAAAACCCACAATGCAACAAACAAACAAAAAACCAAGGGAGTGAGTTGGAGCATGGGAGGTTAGACCAAGTAAACAAATGATCTGTCGTGGCAAAGCTAGATCAGTATATAGAAGAAAGAGAAACAGTGCTGTGGTAAACTCCTCTGAAAATTTTGGAGAATCCAGGTTGTGTGTACAAATCAAAAATTCTTTAAGCCATGCAGATTTTATATTTTTTCCTCACTTTTTTGCCTTTAAAATATCTACAAAGTTAAATGTAACAGTATTTTTTTTTTAAAGGGTGGAAGTTGCTGACACAATTTGACTGAAACTAGATGAATTATACCAATAGATGTTGCCTCTGAAAGTCAGGGAACACCAAAGTCAGGTTGAATGTCAGGCATTGTGACAGTATTTTTGCAATACAGAAAGCAAACTTATTTTCATTCTCAAACAGCTTGAGTAAGCTGTTGAGGAATTTGAAAGGGTTCTCTCAACAGTACTTTCCAGCTCCCAAGATAGCCAGAGAATATCTCATGATAATACAAGTCACCAGTGTGCATGAGCTTAAGTGAGTACCACATGAAAGGATGAAAATAGATTTAGGCTATCTAAGAAGTAACAGTAGAGAAAATAATCTCTTGTTTTTCTACAGGCATATACATATGTGCCCATCAATATCTGACTGCAGCTAATTCATGTCTCCCTTTCATGAACTGATGTCATTGCCTTTGAGTCAGTAACCTTAAGATCAGAAAAATCCTTATGTTGCACATACAGAAAGCATGTCTTTGTAGTAACAGCTTTTTAGAAATCAGAAACTGGTAGAAATAGAAAGATGATTAAAACAAATTTCTAGGGGTTTAGACAGTGCTCACTGGTATTTGTGGGAACCAGTACAAGCTTTACTTCTTCCAATTGTTTTATTCTTTATTTTGTGCTTGATATTTGGAATTTTTTTTATGCTCATCCCTGAGATAAAATACCACCAGTAAAAGCTACTAAGGCCTTCTAAAATATCAAGGGCTTTACTGTTGTTGCATTCAGTTTTTATTGCATACAACAGTTTGTCTTGAACTGTGTCCATCCCGCTACCCAAAACTAAATCTCTACTCACAGTTGAGGGGCCATAAGCAAAAACTTCCAATGCCAGAACAATGCTAACTGTGGAGCTTCAGGCAGCATAAGCCTCTTGAACTTCCTCTGTCAATGGGATCATGGAATGGAAATCTGCAGCAGAAAGAACCATTTTCAAGCACAGGCTCCTGCTGTGCACTTCACCTACACCCAGGAATTGATGCTCCAAGGAAAATACAAAGGACGTGGGCAGGAGAAAACCTGGATTCAACTACAAAAGCACTCCGCTGAGAAAGTGAAAAGCGCTTCCTGGCCATGGTGTGCATGATGGAGAAAGAATAAATGCATGTTCTGAAAATACTAAGGGCTGGGTAGGGCCTTGTCGTTTGACTGGTGGTGAAAGTCTAATCCTATTGCTGAGAATGGAAAGTAGGATGGAAATCGGCTGTGAAGGACCCTGAAAGCTCAGGCAGTCGCCCATGATTTACATGATAAAGGTGTGTCAGGAGATTTTACCTCTAGCATTTGTGCAGAACTGTCCCTGTTCCATTTTAAGAACTGTGCTTTGTATCTCTGGGGAAAAATAAAAACTCCAGGACTCAGATATCACAGTTGTACTGCCTTTTTCTCATTTTACCTGCTTTTATTAATTTCTTATGCCAGCTGCAAATCTTTTATAATCTCCATCACAAAAAAATATTAAAATTTTCCTGGAAAACCCAATCCCAAGAATTTCTGTTGTTAATTAAAATGTCATCTTTTAACAATTAATTAAACGATTTCAAGAGAGACTGTAGAGAAGAGCAGATCTCTTGTGACTCATTTTTAAACAGCAATTTAAACTGCCTAGGGCAAAATCAGGTGAGTTTCTCAGTGACGAACACCTGGGTTATTTAGTGTAGCAAGTAAAATGCTTGTTCTCAGTGAAAATTCTCTTTTATAAGGATGAGACCTTCTTTATGATTCCTTGTCAGAATTTTTCCCATGTCTAGTGTAAAATCACTTTTCTACATTCATGATCATCTCTGATGTTATCCTCATCTCTCTGAGCCCGAACATAATCAGAAGAATGAATTCTTTCATGTCATTCAATAATACATGTAATTTAATTGCATTCCCACTTGACTTTCTTTTCATTTTGTATTTCTACTTACAGCAGCTAGCTAGCAATATATGTTTCTCATCTTTGTTCTTTTGATACCCTCGCACCCACTGCCAACAGATGAATATTTTAGCTCTGTGAAATAGCCCACAATAGAAATCAGTAGCTAACATAGTAGTAGATGTATAGATTTTTTCAAGAGCACAATGTGGCATCATTGTGTTTGGTGCTCAGAAAAAATCTTGCATATTTTTATATTCTCAATTCCTTAACAATTTGTGTAATTAAGGGAATCAGTATTAATAACTAACAATTAATGTTCTGAAATTCACAAAATTCATACATTTGAATCCTAAACCAAAAATATTTTCCCTCTGAACTGGGAATTTTCCAGTCTAAATAGTAATTTCCTTCTCTCTGAAGACTGGAACAAGTATTGTTCTCACTTCCAGATGAGATGTAACTCATGAACTCCACCGTGTTTGGCAAGATACAGGCCCCAGCCTCTCCTGTTCCCAATGGATACAGATACTTTCCAGGTCCATTCTTAGTCTGATGGGATTTTTGCATGTTGGGAACGTGGACAATTACTTTATATGTTCATCCCTGAAATATCTACATTCATAGTTTCTTGCTCTTCCTGACGGTTGGTTTAACATTTTGTAATTAATTCTCATTTTCATTAATTGTTCATATCAAGTTTTTTTGAAATTATTTTTATATTCCCAAAATAAAAAAGAGATATCAGTAACAGAATGAAGGGACAAGCATATTTCTTTTGAAGTTTAATTTTGATGTATTTTGCTATACAAACAAAACTTCAGCAGGCAGTTTAGCACACCAGTGTAAGAATCTGACCTTGCTATAAAATTCCTTGGGTAAAAAACCAACCAATCAATGAACTAACCACCAAAAAACCACCAGGGTTTCTATTTCCACAAGTTCTTTCCATGGGAAGGCTAGTAGGAGTTCTGGCTACGGAACATCAAACAAAACCTGTCAATTTGCAAGTTATTGCTTGACAGTTTTGGGGAACTCTTAGGGAATTTTGACAACAACAGACTCTTGATATATAACATTTTTAAGGCACTTCTACCACAGTTTCCTAGAAAGACAAAAGAGAGAAAAAAAAGGTGTACACCTTAAATTTAACAAGATGAATATAATTTGCTTTCCTTGATAGCCAAAGTAGAGTGAGAGGCCACTGTTGAAGCACTTCTTGCAGAAAATCACCATAATTTGGAATTTGGAACAGTTTTTCTATTCACAAATTAGAAAATCTTGGAATCAGGCCTCCTTTTCAAAGTGCCTTTTCATAATTTAACTGCTGTGGTGAGAAATCCCACATTTTGCTCCTCCCTGTTTTTAAGTGGGCTTTCATTTTTTAAAAACATACTTTTTTCTCAAATACTCTAAATTATGATTTAAATGGCAGGGGAAGACACAGGAATTCTTCCAGTTTGAATATCACTACACATTGCAAACCATACAAATAAATATTTTTATTATATTTTGTGCTTGTAACCAGTGACAGAAAATCCCAGTAAATAGCTATAATCTTGATTCTTAACTGGTTTTCAGTGTCTTAAGCCAGGAGATTTTTTTTCTGCTAAATTTAATAGAGCTTCACTGGTTCTGAGCCAATATTAACTATATCAAAAGCAAATTAGTGGTCTGTCAAAGTAATAGAGATAAAATTATCTGCTTTTTTTACCAATGGACAAACCAGATGGCCCCCAAAACATCTTATATCAGCGTCTCTGCTAGTCACTGAGAATAACCATATTAGTGAAATTTTGTCAAAACATCCAGTTTAAGATGTCTCCTAGGAATAGCTGATGAGTTGTGACTGAACTGTTTGTTTCGCTCGTGAAGGACAGCATTTATAATTCCCTTTTAACATCACTTTATCCTAATTGTATCACTATATCATATTTATCACATTTTATCATCATTTTGCATGTGTTATTAATGCTTTCAGCCCAAGTCATAGCCCACATAGATCCCAGAGGTCTTTAAGAGGTTTCAATGTGGAGCCCTGAAAGTTGCCCAGACCCTTCCAGATCTTAGGCCAGAACCAGGGAAGAGTGGCAAATGGACAACCACACCAGGGCCTCAATTTTTCCTGGGCAAATTAGAACATGAGGACATGAGATTTTATCTTGAGATGGATTTGGGGTTGGGAAGAGTCCATAGCTAAGGGAGAGCTTGGAAGAGTCTTTAATATTTTGTATTATTTAATGAGGCTGGGCAAAATATGTTCCTAACTATAACGTTATCCAAAGTGCTTCAAAATTAGAGAGGGGAAAAAAAGTGTGTGGAGAAATTGTTTGAAAAAATAAACCAGATGAAATGAAAAGATTTTCCATCCTTTTTAATTAGTTAATATATATATATGTTTACCCATTTGATTATCTAATTCTTTTAGAACAAAGATTAATCTAGACACAGGACATAATTTTGTCTTCAAACCTTTCCATGTGTAGGACTTAGATAATTTAAAAACTTTGTTTATACAACTTGGATCTGCAAGTATTAAAATTGCCAAATTTTGGCTTCAATCATCCACTAAAGTGACTTTCTCCAGCAGGAAAACGTGCAAATAAAATTTCTGAATTTCACAGAAAGTGCCAGAGAAGCTCTCAGCTATGAAAAAGTACCCGACAGGAAACTGCCCATCTCTCGATGCCTTTCCAGGCTCCTGGAAAACCTTTATCCTGAGACCTCCTCTGCCTGCAGGAGGGTGCTCTGCAGGGCACGGAGGGCGGTGCTGTGGGGGAAGGAGTTCCCCAGGACATTGGGGAGTTATCGCTACGATTTGGGAGGGCTCACATAACAATACATAGAACTCTGGTTCTTTGGAGAGCATTATAGCCCCAGTGTACTGAGAGACAGACTCTTTTATGCAGTGTTTTGGTACAATCAATATGATTGGCCATTTACAGCAACACCTCTCAACCATTTTCTTACAAGTAAACAAGAAGTTAGAAAAACATGAGGTATCAGGAGGAGGGTATCTACAAGGATTGTTTTGGGTTCCTCCTTATGATTTCCCAGGCCAGACTGAGAGAATATTGAATTCCCACAAGCTTCAAGCCATTGCCTGGACCCTAAAAATCCATGTTCTGACCACTGTCAGTTCCCACAGGGAGTGAGGCTACACCACCTTCCAAAGGGTTCCATCCATGGCTCATAGCCCAGCTGAGGACAAGGGAGACCAGAGGGAGCAGAGAGGGCAGAGAGTTCCTTCCCCCTCACCCTGCAGTCACCAGGCACATTGGAGCACCCCTGCTCAAGAAGGACCTCAGCAGGATTTGCTCAGGAAGGACCACAGCTCACAGCCTCTTCAGTGGCCAGGCTTTGGGGTGGATAGGAGGCTCCTCACCTCTCTGCTGCTCCTTTGTCGCTCAGCAGAAACCAGGATTTGCCTTTTTTTTAATGCTGCATGCTGAACAATAGTCACGAGTCTGTACTCGTGACCTCACCCATAATCTCTGCATTCTCTCTTCATTTATGCTTGCTCTGCTGAGGATCACCTTCATTTGCTGTAGCAAGCACAGACATCCATAATTTCAATTCCATAAAAGAAATAGAACACAGTAGAAACTCCATTTCCATGAGATAACTGCTTTTTTCCACTAAATTAAATTGTTTTGTTTTCCAGATTTAAGCCTTACATGCTGGCAGAACCTAAAATCCTGAGATAAAAGTTGCTCTGTAAGAGATAAGTGTTATTCTTATTGATTATATAATTATCTAGAAATACACCACCACAAAGTCCTCCAGGTTTAACCTATGCCACATTAGAGCTTTATTACTATTGCAGTCACTCTGTGGTACAGACAGACTGAGTAAGCATTTAATCAGAAAATGATATCTAGTTTCACAGCAGGGTGGGTTTGTGAGTGTGCATGTAAGCGTGAAAATTTTTTCATTTGACTTAAGGGGGCCAAATGTTGCTCTTGGATATGTACATGCTGCTCCTGCTAACATCTGCATTTTTGCATATATATAACATTTCTCTCAAGGGCTCCAAAGGGAATGGCTTTTGAGTCCTAAATGCTTAAATTATTATGTATATTATAAGCAGTTGTTTAAAAATACTGACTTACTAAGCCTCAAAGCCATCTACTGAATAAGCTGTTGAAACAATAAGGCTTTAGAAAACAAAACAAAACAAAACAAACAAACAAACAAACTAAAAAGAGAAGTGTAACTGAGAATTTAAGTGCCTTGCTCAAGATCTTACCCAATCTAGGATTAAAACCCCCACCTAACACTAATTTTCCTCTGGAAGGAGCCATTCTGGAATGGCCAGGCCTGACTAACTCACTATATGATTTCTCATATTTTAGAGAAATCCTAATTTATTCAGAGTTCACTTACTTTATTTTAGATTTAATTGCAAAATATGCCCTTGTTCTAAATTAAGTGCATCAGTTCACAGTGTTGCAAGAAGAGCTACTCCTCTTTTAACCACTATGCCAGAGTCTGAAATGGTTTCTTTCTGTAAATATAGTGGCAATGAAATCAGCAGAATTGCAATGAATTTGGATGACTCTGTAGAGGCCACATGGCCCCAGGAGTTGCTTTAACTTCTCACTCTATCAAAATCTACTGCTGTTTATTTTTGTGTCCATTAATATTTCCAGTTAAAACCTGGTGCTACTTTGGCATATGTAAATGAGCCTGCTGTGCACACGGAGTCTGCCTACACATGGACAGGAGTCTCAGTGCAGATGGCCTGGGTTTGCAGCATGCCAGCAGAGGGGTCTGAACCCTGTGCACAGGGGCTTGACCTTCCTGCAGTTTGGTGGCCCCACAACATTTGGGATGAGCCCTAATGTGAGCAGGAAGTGAGGGTGACAGTGAAGTCATTGGACTCTGTGCACTGGGAGCAGCCCTTCCAGGTGAGCAGTGACCAGTCAGTGACTCTCTGAGCTGGCACCTAACACCTCCCAGGCCCATGGCTGGAGAGGGGACCTATTCCGAGAAAAGGCAGAATTGACAGGTCTCAGACTAAACAAGAAAGTTTTCTTTTTGACTGCGTAAAACTTACAATTTGTTATCATCTCAGAGAAAATAATGTTACAAAGGAGGGGAAGACAAGGTACCTGCCTTGCTGAGATTACAGGGAAAAACATGAAAACAGGCAGGCAATGATAGGCAGAGACACAGAAGTAGGACATTTCAGTTTTGGGGGATTGATTGTTTTGATTTTTGCTGTTGTGAGTGGAAGTTAATTACAAGTCCTTTTTCTTCCCATGGTTATTATCTTCAGTCCATCAGTAGTTATCATCTTTCTATCAAGACTTCAAGCAATTTCTAGAAAAAATGTGAAGAAAAATCGGCTGTTAAATCAGTTGTTATCTGTTCTAATTTTAGCTTTTGGACAGCACAACATTTTTTTTTCCTAAACATGAACAGCTCTACATATAGATGATTCCTTTACACAGGACTCAGTCCTGTGACTCATTCTGCTGTTATAGGATAAAGCTGGGCAGCAAGCAACCTACTCTTTACTTGCTATGAGGCAAGTAGTAAATAGGTAGGTAAATAACTCTAAGACAACTGGAAGTGTTTTTGGGACAATCACAGCAAGTGTCTCAAATGCAGTGAAGGGATTGACTGAAGGGGAAATACCCCAAGTTTTCATCAATTGCAGAATAGACGACAGGACTATCCAGAGTAGCCAGAGCAGCCTAGCTTGACTCATCAAAGTGATGGTCTGAACTGTGGAGGGCAATGATGGAAAAAGTGCACCCATTCTGGTTCTGTGATGGAGAAAGGCTTGCAGAGAATAGGTGAGTTCATAAAAGCATTTCTTCGTTGTAACTTTTGAAGCTTGTAGAGTAGAAGTTTTTATATAAATTAATAGAGCTTAGTTTGTTTTATTATAATTTTCTACCCAAACATACAAATTTAATTTGGTTGGAGAAGCGTTTGAAGAAATCAATTTGGGACATCATGATTCTGTAGTGTCTTTCTGATGTGTGTTGTCAAAAAAGAAACACTTTAACTTTATCAGAAAGAGGGGTTTTTTTATGTTGTGCCCAGCATGAAATTCAGTGAAATGATGCTGCACTTACTGAAGTTGTCAGTAAGGAAAATAGTATCATTGATACATGAGCAAAACCAACAACTAGAGTAAATGAGCATTAGTAACACTCCCCAATCACCAAAAACAAATATGAAGAAATCGAATTTGTACAGTCAGAAAAAAAAGACAAATACTGAGTCCACATACAGAGCTATCCCTGGGGATAAATAAGAGAAAACAATAGCAAAAATCTCTATTGAAAATAAAAAGGGAAAGAGGAGAAATACATGCTACTGCTACAAGTGCTGGAAGAGAAGAGTATATAATGCTGTTTTGTTTTTTGTCATCACTTACCGGAAAGAAAGACACAAAAGAGGAAAGATGTTTCAGTTGCAGGGTGAATAAGGGTGCCACACATGTCATAGACTGGGATTTCACCATTAGGCGAAGGAATATTTGGATGTTTTTGACCTACAACTGGAGCTAAAGGAAAATAGGAAGCTGAGCAGAAATGAGTAGATAAATATTGTGATAAGACATCATAATCCCTGACCTGTAAAATGGCTCATTTGGCACCACTGAATCAGCAGTCAAGTATAGGCAAAAAAACTCTAACAAACTGAGCATTTGAGCTGTCTCCAAACAATCAAAAATACTCTGAGAAAACACTCAGTACAGGGGACTCCTGCTTTTAACTAAACTTTTCATTTTAGTATCTATCTGCCTTAAAAGTTTACTCACTTTATCCATGTCAAAAGTAATCTTTGATTCATGAAGTCAGGATGAACAGGATGGGCCATTGAACCCTGCTAACATTTGTAATACATTTGGTCAGGTATTTTTTGGTTTGGATGCTCATCCCCAAAAAAGATCTGTGTGGCCTAAATAGGACACTAAAAGGATATTCAAGAAGGTGGTAGGGCAAAGTTATTTAGAATGCAGTGTTAGTTTATCCTGGAAGTTAAAGGATGCCTTTGGGTTCCTAATCAGGCAGCAGCCAAATTCCACCATGAGCCTCTTCCAGTGTTGCCTGCCTGGTGCCTGTACTACAACACAGTGCTGGTGGTTCACAAAAGTCACATGCAGTCCTCTCACAGCTCTCACAGGCTGCCTGCCCCAGAGCAGAGGTAAAAACTCTGTGTTCTGTGCCATGAAGCATCTGGGCCAAACTGTCCTCTGCAAAACAACCCAGGCACCCAGAAGCCTCAGCAACTTGTGTAGAAATAAAGACCAGCATTCATTTTGTATGCAACCTTTAGGATCCAAACATGTTGTACTTATCACTGATTCCCTTTCTGAAAGAAGACTTAAAAAGTTATTTAAAAAGAACAACTCAATTAAAAAATGTTTACGTTACATTTTCAATGGGATGAAAACAATGTTTTCATTTCATAGGTGACTTTCTTGGAAGCCATACCCACCTACCAATTCCATAAAAGAAATTATATGAAATGAAATGTTCAGAGACTCCAGAACATACATGTGAAAAGCAAACTGTAAATGAGGCACCATGCTCAGGCTTCACTGTCTAGGCACTGAGGCCTGAGTGCTAGAATGGAAGCCTCAGAGCAACACTGATGTGAAGTCATCAGCCCAAAACATTTGCCAGTGCAAGCGTGACCTGGGAAAATTTTAGGGAGAGAGGAGCTGCCAAGCGTGTTCTTTGGGACAGAGTGAGTCCATCAGTTCCCCTTCAGAGGAGAGGCACAGTGTGGGGCTTCCATCAGACAGCATTAGGGAAAAGCCTCTGCTGGCTGCACCTGAGTGAGCTCAATTTCAGTCTGTGAAGCACCAGTGCTGCAAGAAGAGGATGAGAAAGCAGCTGAAAAAGTCACTGCCAGTGACAAATACACAGAGCAGAGACCTGTCAAAGCACAGTATTGGGTAGGAAAAAACTTCCTCCATGTGCCACCATCTGGCTGCATCTCTTATGGGAGGCTTGGGCTGGTACAACAGCGTAAAGAGCAGAGTTGCTTCAAGGTTTCCAAGAGTGCATGTTAAAGGGATTAGCCCTTGAATTATTTTTTGTGTCATAAGTTTTCCTTTTATTTAGTCCAACAGATTAACAAAAAAGTGTGTTACATCATAGATGGAAATACAAAAAGTTTCAAATATGAGCAGTATGTTTATTTTATGTACAAATCTGTGTTTTCCTCCAGTGTCTCAGGGATACTGGAGTGAAGAGAGGTGTCCTCCTCAAAATCCACCTGAATCTTCTTAAGAACACAGCAAAATATCTTGTTTTCCATACTTTACATTTCAGTGTATTAATCCCTGACATTCAAGCTGTTTTTTTTAAAGTCTGATGCAATCGAGATGTAAAATTAATTACCTCATAAAAATAGTCACAGTGCTACCCTTCATTCCAGGTTTGGGACAGCAGCTACATGGCATTCACCCATTCTCTTTGCATTTATAGCATCCTCACTCTAGAGAAAGTACTGCAAGAAAGTGCTTCAGGTAATTCTAAAAAAAGTCATATCACAATGTGTTTGAAAGAACTTAAAATTGGGGAAAATAATGAAAAGACTTTGTGCTCTGTCTCTTCATCTTCTGACACAAGTAGAGGATATTTTATTTTAAGATAAATGCACTCTTTACAATAAAATGTTAAGATGCTACTGTAAATTTGGATAAATAAAAAGAGGTGTATAAATAAATGTTCCATAAAAGAATAAAATGTGTCTACACTTTCTGTTGCATTCTGTAGCATGCTCCAGCCACATGCTAATATTGCCCTAAGCCATCCCTGCTGTTGAGTAAGCAGAGAAATTTTCCAGGTAATCCTATAAAATGTATCTACTATACTTGGTTGAAAATGCTATATATTTTCTCTGAATTGTTGTAATAGACTAAAAAGTAGGTATCTTTCAATCTTTTAGTATCCTTATGTCTCTTTCTTTGCATTTTATTTTTTAAAAAGCATTTTTTGGGGAAAAATGCATTTTTTCAATTATTCCTCTATGTACTTTATTGTTGCTTGAGCAAGAGAATGCAAAAACAACTTCAGAAGGTTTTTTAATACTTCCAATTAATTTTTGTTTTAAAATAACTCTTCAGCTAGATCAAAATATTTTTCCTGTTTTTTTCAAAGGTTTTTGTTTGTTTGTTTGTTTGTTTCCAAAACCTAAATCCAGATATTTTTGTTTTCTACAAAACAAACCATTTCATACAAAAACCTTGCATATAAATACTTTCTGGTGAAAAAAGTTCTAATCAGTACACCCAAAGTACATTGCTTGTACTGCATCTTTACAACACTTATGAAAGCTGTTTAAATCTTGAACACAGGGCATTTCAAGGACATGTGATCTCTTGTAATCATTCCAAAATAATGCAATGACAGTTTTCATCTTGAAACAAGCTGAAAGATCCCCTAAAAAAGCCAACAAAAAACTCACAATCTCTCATAGCCTTTCCTTGGCCACAAGGAGCATCTGTGAGTATATTATGAGATATTATGAGAGAAACCCTTAAGAGCACCAGGTATTATAGGACAAAATCTTTATAACTTGACATTGATAGCATCGTCTGTTTTTTATGCAGTCTGTTGACTGAGAATACATAGAGAATCAGAGTTTGGAAAAGAGTTGAAATAACCACAGGAGCAGTTATCAGAGAAGTATCCATGAAGATTCACGTTACATACATGGATATTTGATAAGACAGTGTTTTGATAAAGTCTGACCAGATTTCATTGTTCTAGCAAAAGATAATTCCAACAGAGCATACTCAAGATGATTTTCCTCACTGGAGCAAAAATCAGATTTTCAATGGACCATCACAAGGGACTGACGGGGAGGATTCTTGATCACCAGCCATGGCAATCACAAGCTTTACTTCTCAGCAATCTCCATTTTGCTTTCTGTGTGTTTTCCTTCTAAATTCATGTTTCATGTTCAGTGGTACATTAATGTGGAAAGATTTTATGCTATCTCTTTCTCCTCATGATTGTTTTTCTTTTCAGATACTTTTTCATTCTGTGTCTTCCAGTCCAGCTTTTAACTTTACTCCCATCTGACTAGCAATATTTAAATTTCTTCACCATCTCTGCTCCCAATTACTTTCATAAGGGCCAAGACATAGAAAATACATTAATGTCAACACTGTATTTCTATTCACAGGTAATATGGGTGCTGGAAAGGTGATTTTCATGCTTACCAACTGCTGGCTCACACATTACATGTTTATCCTTGACCTATCCATATTAGCAAGGGAATAATCTTTGTTTCATTTTACTGCTCTATGCCTCTTTCATAATATGAGATAATTGGTTGTTGTCTTCTGGTGGGAATGACAAAAGGGAAATATATTATCTGGTCTTTTATGCCTTCTTGCAAAAAAAATTTTTTTTGCATATTTAAATTAACCTTTTGCCTTGGAATTTATCATTACCTTTTCTGTAAAATGCAGCATTTATGTAATGCATTATGCATTTTGCCAGGTCTCACCTGAACATGCTTCTTATCAACCCTGCCTGTGCCTGCTCAGGAACAGCCCAGCAGTTCTCACTCTGAGCAGCTGATCCCAATCCCACAGTGAGTCCTTTGACTCCTTTGGCTGCTCATGGATGTATCTCCCCAGCACCAGCCTCCTAATCCCATGCTGGCTGTACATTTCTTTGGGCACCAATCCACCACAGAAAGATCAGCTGCACCTGTGCTGCTGCCCCAGCAAGGTGGAAGGATCTGATCCGAGGGATGGCTCTGTGCAAATGGCCTTCGTGTGTTCAAACCCTCACAGCCAACCTGGCAGCAGATAAAATGAAGTTGCCCAGAGGTGGTTTAGTGGTGCTCTTGACAAGGTGGCAGGGTTGAATTTTCAGTGCCCATCCACCCACGGTAATTTTGACTTCATTCCCAAATGCCAGTCTTGGAGTGTAATTGTCTCTGGAGCCACTGAAGAAAATATGGGGAAAACATTTTTCTTTTAAACTGCAGCTTTAAGGATGGAAAGCATTTTCAGTGTATGGAAATGTCTTTTAACCTAGCTCTGCTGGGTATAAAATGAACTTTATTTTGAGTGACAGTCTGCTATTTTCTTCTCAGAATCTTCAGTCTAACTCTATTTCATGGTGTGTCGACTCTCTATATGATTACTCCAATATTCAGGTGCAGAGAAGTAAATGTTTCATGAAAGTGATGTCCCTGTCAGTAGTGTGCATATCATCTGGCCCCCTGAGCTGTCAGTGAACAGATTGTAGAATTACCATTAGAATACAGGAGCCCATAGCTGCAGGCAGTAAATGGAGAGCCGGTAAGCATATGTCACCAGCGTGATATTTTAGCTTCGTATGAATTTGTAAAGTGGAAATAAGCCAGCAGTACCACAGCAACTGCTAACTGTTCTGACTATCCATGTTTCCACATTACACCATATGTTCACAAAATTTGCAGCAAAAAGGAATAAAAACTGCTTTCCACTTTTGTGAAATATAACTTCATGTGATAGGGTTTAAAATTTCATTGGTTTAATGCTTTAGAGATGTGTTTACCCTGATGAAATTTACTTTTTAAGATATCGCAGGATTTCTGTGGATGTCTACCTAGGAAATTATGCTTAGCTGCCAGCAGGATAAAAACAAGGCACATCTGGTTTGATCCTCTAGGGAGGAAGGTGTTAGATACATTTGGATTTCAAAGTCAAATTATGTTTTTAATCATATTCAAGTTGCGGTTGGATAGCAGTCCATCCATGCAGGCAAAAACAGAGTTCAGTGTTGGCTATCACTTTTTGTTATTCACCTTGGCAAATTTCGTCTCTCAAATTTGCCACAAGTGTTTTGAATCAAAAAGAAAGGCCCTGGGTCATTGAAGAGGTACTTTTGCTTTAAATGTCAATTCTTTGTTCTCAAATACTCATTTGACAAATTACAGGAAGACACAGCAATTCTGCTAGGTCTTAAACCACCATGAAAAAAAAAGAAGAAAAACTAGTTACATTACTTTCCAAAGCACATATTATACTTTTTCTCATTAGTAGTAAGATTTATATTGAAGAAAACCAAGACTCCTCTTTCTGACTCACAACATTTAGTGCAAAATAGCAATTGATAAAAATGTTATTATTTGGACACATATTAAATCTGAATTACATTCTGCAGATATTTGTCTGTCTGACTATTCTGAGATAGGAGATGAAAGGGACACCACGTTGGGAGGACATTGTGCTTTCAAGAGATGCAAGACAATTAGATCCTGAAACAAGATGGTGTAAATCTGGGATATAGAGATCAACCAGATGAGAGCCCTGTTTCTTCAGCGGAAAAAGCGAGTGATGGTCCCTTTACCCAGGAGCTTATCTGAGCCTATAGCAAGACATTATTATTAGATGGTGAGAAATAATTTTTTTGCCCTGTACTTTGACACAGAACATTAGTGTTGGTCACCCATTCCCAGTTGAATATGCAATTATTCATCACCCATTGTCTTGTAGAGGCTAACAGGCAAAATTAGCACAACTGTAATTATTGATAATGATTCAACCAATTGATAAATAGGTGGCTGTTTTCTTGGTTGGAATATGATAAATAGTAGTGACATCAGAGATATTTGAGTCTTGATAGCTGAGAAGGTCATACCTTCTGAGACATATAGCATACGCAAAAACTAAAGATGTGTTTAATTATTTTCTTTATGAAAAAAAGAAACAGACCATCCGGTCAAACATCATGACCTTCTGAGAATCATTGAAGAGTCATTTATATGATAAAGCATTTGAGCAAGTTCAGATTTTATTTCTTGGAGGTGAAAAAGAAAACATTGTTTCTTTGTTCTGATTTATTGGCTAGCAAGTTAATTTGTTCTCTCTGTGGGATCATTGCTAGGCTGTCTGCTGGCCATCATTTGGAATTGTAAATCTAATTAATTTTATGTGTACCTATAGGTTTCTATGGCTGTCTTTATACAGCTTAACTATACATAAATATAATAATAATAATTTATAAAAATAAAGGAAGACTAGGAAGACTTCCAAAATAAGATACACTGAAAAACCAAAATTATGAAATGGCAAACAAAACCAAATCTTCAATTACTGGGTGACCTGTGAGGGAATAGTCTCACTGAAATCTGATTTTTTTTTTTTTTTCCTTCTGTATGTGTATGTATGTGTATTCTGGTCCATGATCTATAACTGCACCAAATTTGAAGGTTCTACTCAGTGGTATTGTGAAAAATCACCAATGTGCCTGAGGCATACTTGCTCGCTTTCAGCAATTTTCTTGGCTACAATCAGATAAAGAGATTTGATGACCTTTATTCACCTTAATTTTTCCAAATGGAAGGCCTGCTGCACCTTAGTATAGAAAGGAATTGGCTCACACACCACGGCTGACAAATGGATAGTTCAGATTTGAGGAAAATAGCTGAAAGGTCAGCTTTTACTGTCAGGGTAGTTTACCTTTCTCCACTCATAATGATTGCATAAATGAACATACCAGATCTCAAGACCCTAACTTGGAGTATGGAGACTAATCACCACGAAACACACTCGACAAACAGCTCTATTGTATGTATAATAAATAATGTGTGTTTGTTTGTGGTTTTGTTCATTGCTGCAGTTTAAAAGCAAGGACCTGCCACTTTGATTATAATCTCAAGAACATAGCTGGGCTTTGTTTGTTCTTCTTGAGCTAATCAGAGCAAATTGGTGGTGTTGGTTTTAGTTAAAGGGCATTAGTCCTAAATTCTCATGCTGTATGAAAGGAAAACCTTCCATTCAAAGAAGTTTTTAATATAAGAGGAGATTAGTGCTTTCCACTCTATCTTTTCAATTAAACTTAATGACAAACTTATTAGCGCATCAGATAGCATGAAGGAAACTATCAGTAAAATCTACATTTTGAATCAATATATTCTATTATTATTACATTCATGCATAATGTGGTTATACAAAGGATGATTTGTAAGATTTTTTTACATCTATTTAACTGTGTGTATATATATATATGTCTGTATTTCTGGTAAAGAATCATGAAGTTTTCCAAGTATGCTCTAATATTTCGAGTATTCTTCATTTAGACATTCCACAAAACCCTGGCTGCTGCTGGATGATTTTTTTTAAACCATCAGTTGCCATTAGTACCAGAAGTTACAATAATAAGCTGGTCTCAAAGGCTCTTTTTTACATACAACTCCAGTTTAAAGTATGACCTCTCTGATATCATGCTTCTCTCTGTATACATAATTGAATGTAAAGAGGATAGAAATCTTGAACATGCTTTTAGGTCAGGCTGACAATACTCACTTGTAGCTTTGCTTTACCTTTCTTGACATATTTTTAGATCTTTTCATTGACATTGAGAATAAAATTAGTATTTGGTTAAAGCTGCTTGGGTTCAAACTTCAACTCTGCTAAGTAGGAACATAATGTAGAAACATAATTACATAATGTAATTTATCTCATTGGTTTTAGGTGGAATTCTTTTCTTGATGAAACAAAGATTTTTGAGGAACTTGATATGATAATCTTTTTTTTTTTTTTCACTTAGAGATTCAACTAGCAGAAACTGTCATTTTGAGCATTTCAAAACAAAAATTGTGATTTTCTTCATTTTAGAATCATATAATAGTTTGGTCTGCAAGGGACTTTAGAAGATCATCTAGTTCAACTCCCTTGCCACAGGGGTTCATCCCCACACTCAGGACTTCATCCAACCTGCCCTTGAAAATTTCCAGGGATGGGGCATCCACATCTTCTCTGGGCAACCTGTTCCAGTGTCTCCCCCACTCAGAGTAAAGAACTTCTTTTGTCCCACATAATGCTGCTGTCTTTTAATCTGAACATGCATTGTCCCTTGTCCTGTCACAACAAGCCACAGTAAAAGTCGTTCTTCATCTTTCTTCTAAGCATCCTTTCTATATTCAAAGGCTGCAATAAAGCCTCTCTGAAGCTTTCTCTTCTCCAGTCTGAACAAACCCAACTCTCTCAGCCTTTCTTCACTGTAAAGGTGTTCCAGCCCTCTGGCCAATTTAGTAGCCCTCCTATGGACCTGTTGTAATAGTTCAGGTCATTCTTCTGCAGTACTCTTGATTTATCTCCTTTTTTTTTTTTTTTAATCTAAAACTTAATTACAACAGTTTTGGGGTTTTCTTTAATTCTAGTAAATAATCCCCAAACCCCAACTATCTGCCTAAATCCAAAACTGGGAAAAGTAAGTAAGAATAAAACCATCTTTAAGTAGCCCTATGTTCTTGTACTGGAGCTACAAGGTGAGGAGCAGGGGACAGTAGGGTGTGTGTGGGGAGGATAAAAAGAGCAGAAGGAAAGTTTGCTATGAATAACACCTGCCTAGAAGGTGGAAGGCACCCCATCTTTCACAGCCAAACCCTTTCACAGGCCATGTCCATCTGAATAAGGGTCTTTCCACCAGCTGTGGTGGAACACAAGAATAAAGCAGGATCTGATTATTTAAGTCCAAGCTCCAACAGGAACATGTTATATTCCCTACCATGTCTGCAAAGTGTTGATATGTTCATGAAACATTATCCCATGTGCAATTTCAATATCAAAAAGGATTGCTGTACATCAGTTCTTGCAGTTCACAGACTTCTGGAAGCCTGAACGAGCCAAAGAATAAAAGAGCAGACACAATATTTCCTCACTATAAAAAGGTAAAAAGAAACCCTGAAACACTGAAAAAAGTAGACTATGCTGGGCAAAATGAGTAATTAATTTATTTCTCCTTTTTTTTCCTTTTTTTAAACTTAGGTACTTCCATGAAGAGAATTTCTTTTTAAACCTACACTGGTTTTTAAGTACAGCATCACAAATATAAACTTTGCAAACATTTGTCTCTGTTTGTATATGTTATTAAGCAATACTTTAAAAAATAAATCTATAGAAAGTTTGCTGCCCAGGCTGAGGCCTCATTCACCAAATCCTATCTGAGGTCTAACCTATAGCTGCATAATAAATCCTGAAAATGATGTTTGCACTGGAAATGCTGACAGAACTGTCACCATAATTATGGCATGTTACTATAAATACACGTCTGTGCAGCATATATATGTACTATATCCACATACATGTGCTGTATGCAGTGGTTTATTAGTCATAAGGCATTCCATGTTTGATGAGTTTTTCAGAAATAGAGATGCTGAAGCTGTGTCCTGAACACATTCTAACAACAGAGACAATAATAAAGTTATTACTACATGTATTGTGACAGATTCACATAACTGTCACTTTTGATGATGTTGTATTGATACAACGCAGTGCAAGAATAAGCAACTGAGTAATGTATATTGCAAAAGATAAACCTGCAATAGTAGGAATTTTGCTTTATTTAAAGGAGAAGAAGACAAACATGCAGATGACAGAACTATCTCAATTACACATTTCCTAGCATCTCCTACAACTCTATCCAAAGCAGGTTTTAAAAACATTTATGCTTTCTAAAAAAAAAAAAAAAAAAAAGAGAGAGAGAAACCCACCCACTCCCAAAGTTATTTAGAAAAAAAGGAGCATCCACTCAGGTGCTCCAGCACGTATCACTCCTGCTCTGTGTGAAAAGAAGGCAAGAGCTCCATTACTGTATGAAATCCCTTCAGGGTATTGTCGCTGTTGTCAATCAAAACAAGTTTTTCACGAACACATTTACTAAGAAAACCTTGTCTTTTTGCAGGTGGCCACTGTCAAGACTTGTTAAGAATAAACAAGGCAAGACCATTCCCGTTTACATTTGACATCAGAAGGATGCACATTTAGCTGTTTCTCTGGCTCAGCCTCTCCAGTAGGCAGAATCCTGGAATATGCTGAAGCAGAAAAGCCTGATATATAAAGACAGGCTTGGAGTGAGTCAGTGACATATAAAGAGAGCCTACAGGATAAGGAAACCACAATTACTTTGGGCAGGCTAGCAAGGGAGCTTATGTGTGAAGTATTCTGAAACACTAATTGCAGTTTCTTTCATCAAGATGAAGACATCTCAAAAGATAAACCAAATAATTCCATATATGCAAAACCATAGTAATTCCTGCTGGCTAATATTCAGCTTACTGGTCTTATTCTACAGCTCTGGAAGAGCAGAGCTTATTCTAAATCACCAGAATTGTTTTTATCTTGAGTTTTAGTAATAATCAGTGCTTAAAGACTAAATCCCCAGAGTCATGAGTTCCTAAGATAATCTCATGCTTTATTACAGTAAAAAGCAAGATTTTTGTTGTTATGGTCAAAAATTAGCTTTAGCGTTTCCTCAGGATTCCTAAATAGAAAGACAAGTAAAAAGAGATAGAAAGCCTCATTCAGTTTTAAGTGAAAAAATGAGTTTTCTCTTCTTTTAGTACAGGCAAACAAAATCATAACTTAGACAGTAAAACCAGAAGAGAAAAATAGCAGAAGGTCATGGGAAAAAAATTTGAAATCAAAGTAATTTTTTTCCTAACTATCCTACCTCTAGGAAGATAAGAGATATGAGAATGACATTGCTGTTGTAAGTAATGCCTGAAGCATGGAGCAGCTGAGCAAGGTTTTTGATAAGTCCAGACAGAATGAGACTACAGAAATATCAACTAATCAATTTCTTACTGAATCAACTTGGTGCCTTAGGTCACAGCATGGTTATTTACAAGGTTTGACCCCTGGATCTCATTCTTACTACCTATGCAGATACCTAAAGCTTTTCCCCTCTCATTGATGTAACAGTACCATCTCATGGAAAAATGCAGGAAAATATGACATCATATATGTAGAAGACATATAAATGCAAAATATAAAAAAATTCAATCATATAAACCTAATCTTGTACATATGTCCTTTAAAGCCATATTCCTAATTATACAAAAGAGATCACACCTTCAATAACCACTATATCTCACTTTCAGAGAAATCATCCTTTACAGATATTTTTCCATACTTTTTTTTAAAGTATATTTACACTGGAAGTATTCCAATACTTTACTTAATTATGTATGTACTTGTATATAAAGGTGGCAAACTGTATTTGCTTAAATCTGCATCAATCTTTAATCAGTAGATAAAAGCACTATTGCACTATTTTAGTTAAAGCAATTATTATTGATTCTGCATTTCTTGCAAAATGCCATCACATTTTTGTGTCTCATCACTAGAATTAGTAAATAGATATTGCATTTGATGATTATAGTAAATCTTTCTATCACAGCTGTTCTATGAAGACCCTTACTGACACTAAAGGATAGAATCAGTCTGAGATCTAAGTTATCTTCCTTTTGTTTTACGAGGTCTTATACTGTGACTACATAAGAAGCGAGAACTACTAGAATATTTTTGCTTTACTTTGTTGTTTTCTTTCATTTTATCCAGAAACATCTGAATAAAGACTGAACACATATTCAGAACTGGAAACAATGCGTGTAACTTTATAGACATTAGATATTCCATAATTGAATTTAGGATTGTCTCTGGGAAAAAGTAGTCCAGTTTGCAGAAGGCATGCTTGAGGGGTACAGATCTAGAGAAATGTCTCCAAACAGCAAGGACAGCTGAATAGTTCAAGGGAAAAAGGGCCAACATAATAATAGACACTAACAGAGAGCAAGTACATCACTGATTGAGCTGAAGCACCAATGCTGAACATGGTCCTGTACTGGAAAAAGCAGTGCAAAAATTAGAAAGCTTCACATATAGCCTATGAGGGACTGGGGAGAATTAGAGGTAAGAGAATTGTTTATAACCTAATCCCATAATATTTCTGAAAGACATTCTGTAAAACACAGGACATATCTATGCTATTAAATGAGAAGTCAGTGAAGTTGAGCATTGGACGGGACTGCCAGCCTTCTGCAGTGTATAATTGCTAGCATATTCCCTGGCAGGGGTTTTGCCTTTCCCAGTTAAGAGTTCTCCAAGACAATGACTGGGCACAGTTCAGGCGATAACTTGTGCCAGGACCATTCCCAAAAGGCCACATGGAGAAGAATGTAGTGGTTTGGGTGTCCCCCACCCTCACTTAACTTTGCAACAGTCAGCTCTGTACCCTCAAACACTCCTCTTGCCACGAGACACTTCATGCAACACATTCCCACAGCTTCATGCTCTAAAAACATTATTGTGGTAGATAACAGTCTTCATGTCCTCTCACAATCTACAAGCAAAAAAAAAAATTAAATATAAGAATAGTATTTTTTTTAAAGTTCAGGTAAGTTACAAGAGTCAGAGGACGCCCATAAGACCCTTGGGCCCTAAGACTATGACAGTGGTCTGTGGCTTTATTTTTTAGTATATACAAATCAAATATCTATGATGCATGCTACCAGATACCAGAGCTCTCAATACACATATAGTATGGAAAATACTATCACACATTTTGTTTTTTTCTTTTGTAACTGTGTGATTACATCAGTAGCCAATTTAATTAGACAAATCAGCAATATTTGATACGAAAATTTTGATAAAATATCAATTACATGCAAAAAGACATTCTGAGTGCCACAGGCTTTTAATAAGAAACCCACAAAGTTCAAGTCATTATCACCCGAGGTCCCTGGCAGCTGACAGATATAAAACCAGCTCTTCAGGACAGCCTGGTAATAAAATCAATACACAGACTCACAGTAGTGGCTGTATGTTCACCTAGGGCTATATGGCCTGCTGTGTTATGATGTGTAATATTTCCAATTTCGATAGCCACTGGCACATGAAGGAACAACGTGGCTAACAAAAAATTCAGTGCTCTTTGGTTCCCCAGCTGAAATGAAAAAGAAAGCTTTTCCTAGCTGCTTCAGTTAGGTAAAAGGAAACTAACACTCATAACAAGAACTCATAGAGAGCAAGGGCACACGCTGACATTGCTGGATATATTGCACATTTCCTTAACCACTTAGCTACAGCATCTCATTTCACTGCACCACAATACCAAGCTATTTACTGCATAAGAAACACAGGAGAACTAGCACTGTGGGTTTTTGGCATTGTAACAGAGCATACCAGTGTGTAAAAAGAAAATAGTGCTCTTGAGGATATGTTGACATTGCCTAACTTTAAGTATACATTTCCTGACTTGTACACTGGAAATTTGCATAAACCATCTGGAATACCCTGGGTCCTGAGACAACATTCTACAACAAGGCCAAATGCTACCCTTTGGCATCACCAGAGACTAGAAGATAACTTCACCTGCCACTTCTGAAACTGCAGGAGCATAATTCTATTATCTTTGACAGAATGTGTTGTGGCAGTGATTAATACTGCAGCAGAATTAACACTTTTTTTTCAGCTATTTCTGGAATATCAAAATAGAGAATTCTCTAATAGCAGTTAAGAAATTTGTATTGGTTAATCTGTTGTATTGGTTAATCAGTTAACTCATTTGTACTGAGTTTAAACAGCAAGGATTTTGAGGGGGGCTTCAGGGGTGGCTTCTATCAGAAGCTGCTCAGAAGTTTCCCCTGTGTTCAACAGAGCCAATGGCATCTGGCTCCAAGGCAGGCCCACCTCTGGCCAAGGCTGAGCCCATCAGAGACAGTGGTGGCACCCCTGGGGTAGCAGTGTCCTGGTTTCAGCCAAGGACAGGGTTAATTGTTTGCAATAGCCAAGAAGAGTGGCTAAGAGGGCATGATCAGACATTGATTTTATTCAATACCACCTCATGTCATTGCCAGGGATTGGTAAAGAGACTCTCTCCCTTCCAAGAAGAAGAGCATCCTTTTCCATGGGGAAGAAAATGTAGTGGGCAAGAGTTGGTCAGTATTTGCTGCCAGTTTTCCATGTAAATAATTTCTTTGTCTCATACTTTTTGTTATTAATATTGTTGTTGCTACTGTTTGTTCTCTTATCTCATTGTTGTTTCCAGTTAATAGTTCTTACCTCAAGCTGTGATTTTCTCAAAAGTAGAGAATCTGCCTCTAATTTTCAACTCCATCCTGGCAGGGCAGGAAGGGAGAGAGGAAGTAAGAGTGAGTAGTGGTGTGGTTTTAACAGGATTATTAAATTGGAGAATACCAGTCCAAAACAACAACACATAGTTGAGAAGGGAGGAAAAAAGCGTGCATGAAAGCAGCAGAGAGAAAAGTGAAAATATGTGAGAGGAACAGCCTTACAGACAGCAAGGTCAGTGCAGAAGGAGAGGGAGGAGGTGCTCCAGACATTGCAGCAGAGATTCCCCCGCAGCCTGTGGTTCAGGCCATGGTGAGGCAGCTCTGCCCCTGCAGCCCATGGAGCTCCACAGGGGAGCAGAGATCCACCTGTGTAGAACCTTAAACTGGAGCAGGGGGCTGCCCAAAGGGATCTGTGACCCCATGGGAAACTCGTGCTGGAGGAAGCTCCTGGAGGCTCCTGTGGCCTTGTGGAGAGCGCAGCCCACTCTGGGGTAGGCAGGAGCCCATGGAGGACCCAAGCTGGAGCAGGCTGTTCCTGAAGGAGTGCATCCCATGGAAGGGACCTGTGCTGGAACCGTTCACAAAGAGCTGCACCCTGTGAGAAGGACTCCTGTTGGAGAAGTTTGTGGAGGACTATCTCCCATGGGAGCAACCCAAGAGGAAGGAGCAGCAGAGATATGATGTGATGAACTTACCACTATCCTCATCCTCTTTCTCCTGTGCCACCAGAGAGGAGGAGGTAAAGAAACCAGAAATAAAGATGAGCCCAGAAAGAGGAGAGAATTCTGGGGAAGGTGTTTTCAAATTTTGTTTCATTTCTCATTATACGACTTTGATTTTTTTGCTACAAAATTAATTTTCCCCAAGAAAAGAGTCTGTTTCGCCTGTGACAGTCACTGGTGATTTCTCCCTGTCCTCATCTCAATCTGAGCCTTTCCTTTTTTCTCTCTCCTGCTCAGATGAGGAAGGCAGTGACAGAGCAGATTTGATGAGTGGCTACAGCAAGGAACAACTCACCTCAGCTCTGCAGGATCTGGACAAGAATGTCTACTGCTTATAGACTTTCTTGTCTCTATTGCTTGGGGCTTTTGGCTTGATCTCCCTGAGTTTCTGTAGCTCTGCCCTCTGTCCTGTTGCTTGCCTCTTCCTGCTCTTGCTTCTGCTTTTGGGTAACTGCTGCTTCCACATCACTGCATTTATTCTTCCTCCAAGCTACTACTTTCCCTTTTTTCCCCTTTCCCATCCCTATCTCTGCAACACTTCTCATATGCCCAAGGGCACTGTGGGTCCTGCTTTTGGGAAGTGCTCATAAATGCTGTGTGACTGCAGGGCAGGGATGACCCAGGATCAGCCCTGGACACACCAGGGGTAGGTGCATGCTCAAGGCCAACAGAAACTTCAGAAGATGCAGCTGTCATCTTCAGGATATCTTTAAAGATCAAGAACAAGCCAAAGTATTTTAGTGGCTCATGATTTAGGCATACTGGAGCAAACAGCACACAGAGACAATATAAGATATAGTTATTGTGCTGTTACTAGCTTTTACTCAACAGTGAAGGCAATGCTTCCAGCTGTCGGATTACGATTTCCGATATTCAGGTGGTCAGAGTCCTTTTGCCCTCCTGGATGATTCAGAGAAAGAGACAGAGGCTTCAAGCTTCAGTTTCTCCAAGGTCTATCNCCCCAAAATCTCCATCTTGTCTCCATCTACTTCTATCACAAAAACCTAAAACTACATATTTCTCACTCAGTGATAAGCTAAACTACTGGGTTTCACATTCTTGAGATTTGTAATTCGTCTCTGCTTTATGCCCTGGTCTGTGACCCCCACAGACGGAACTGAAACCCCCCCTGTTCACCCCCCTGGACAGGGCTGTAACCACCCTGTACTGGGGTCAATCCTTCTTGTTCAGTTCCCAGACTATTTGGTCAGGGTCTCCCAAGCTCCTAGGGCAGCCAAAGAGATGCCCTGGGTTCCAACACCAGCATCAAAAGATTCTCCATGAAAAGACTACACACTGCCTCCAGGTCCTACTTCTTGGGATGCCTGATCCCCTGCTTCAGTTTAGAGAATCCAGCCTCTGCTATATTTGTTATCTTCCTCTATTCCACGGAACCACTCCTCTACAGTGCTAATGTTGTAGCCATAGCCTCATAAGAGAATACAACATTGAAGTTAATGTAGGTGAAAAAGGCTCCAAAAGTTTTTCCTAACACTACTTCCTCCATTTTTCCCTCTCATAAAAAGCCACTGCATCCTAGTTAGATGTTTGCATAACTGTGTTCAAAAAATAACTGAAATACTTCAGAAAACATTTTCCATCTTAAGGCAAAGCAAAATTTTTTGTGTAAGTTGTTAAAAGTTTCAGGAAATTATATAGGGATGCATAATGGAAAGTTTCTGGTTGTTATAATCTACAACATATAAATATCACAGAATCACAGCATAGCTGAAGTTGGAAAGGACTCCTAGAGTGCGTCTGGTCCAACCCTTCTGCTCAAGCATGACCACCTGAAGCCACTTGCCCTGAACTGCATCTTGATGGCTTTTGAGTATCTCAAAGGACAGGGACTCCACAACCTCCCTGGGCAACCTGTGCCCACACTGGGTCACCCTCACAGTGACAACTGTTTTGCTGATGTTTAGACAGAAGCTTCTGTGTTTCAATTTGGGCCTACTGCCTCTGGTCCTCCCAATTAAAGAGGAGGTAATGGTCTGTGGTGAATGAACATAGGGATGCTAATGTATGGATTTTGTTCTAGTGCCTAACCAAACTCTGTGGCACAGGACAGTTCCTAGAAGAATCTTCAGTTCATTTGTGAGAAAGAAAGACACAAGTCCTGCAGTTCAAGCTGAAACATCCTGAAATGTCAACCACTCACGGGTTCTGGATTTGGCATTGGACATCTTTAATTCCAAAGCTGTGAACTATTAGGTCTATTGAATTCAACAAGCATTTTTCTTCCAGAATTAACACTTATGCTCACACATCTCAGCATGAATTACCACAAAGAATTTTAAAATTATGTAGTGCATAAGACCTGAACCTTTTAATTCCCCTTAACCTTTGCTGAGTTGCTGCTCTTTAAATTGCTCCTACAGCTATTTAATTTCCCTCCCCAGTATTACCAGTCATTTTTGTTTGGTTATTATTATTTTTATTTGTTTTGTCTTGCTTGAATGGAGGAAGATAACAGCTGTGTCACAGTGACAGAGCAATAACTCTGGGCACCAGCCCTGGTGCTGCTGCAGCCATGTCAGAGGGAGCAGAATCTTGGTCCGCCTGGGATGGGCACTAAAACATCTGCATCAGCCCTGTATGGCCATGGAGGACACAGCTGAAAAAAGCCTGAAAGGAGAAGGCAGGGAGGACTGGAGAAGGTAGGAAAGCAAGGCCTGCTGTGGCAATGGAGGAAGGCTGCTCCTCCCTTGCTTCTCTTGTGTGTTGCAGATGGACATTATAGACCAGGGATATGACCAGACCATAGGATGCTCCTGTCTTCTCTCTCCTGTGCCACTCAGTCAGAGAGCTGTCAGTGCTCAACAAGACAAATGGGCACCCTGTCATCTTCTTACAGGAGTCTGGAAGCTTCCCAAAATTACGGGAAGAAGCTCCATTCTCCCTGGACAAGAATTGGGCCCCCAGATGAGCTCCTGGCACCAAGCCCTAATAGTGTAGTGGCCATGTCACAGTGTGCAGAATGATGGTAGTGGCCTCTATTAGAGTGAGGCTGGTGACATGAATGGCCCAGGATGAGGCTTTTGTAACTGGGGGGAAATATGGGCTGGACAGTCCTGGTGTGAGGCTGGGAAAGCCTCAGGCAGGTTGGAAAGGGTTTCTCATGTTGACAGAGGGTAGCTGCTCCATATGTTGACTCTGTTCTCTTTGACGGCCACAGCCCCAGAGAGCCACAGCCAGATCATGGCACTTGTCAGTTCTCTCCCTCCTCCACCACTCAGCTGGAAAGCACTGCAGAGAACTTGTGCTAGGACAAAAACCTAAGCTTCAGGAAACACAAATATCTTCATCCTGTACCACACCATGTCCTATGGGTGGCTATAGAGTCCCCACAGTTATGGATGAAGGGAGCTCCACATCACACTCATCTCTGTACCCTGTCATGGTTCCAGGGACAGCTGGAAGAGCGCCAGAGCCATGGATGCAGGGAGCTCCACACTACCCACTTTCCTTTGTGAAACTCTGTGTGTCCAACCTCCTTACAAACATGTGAGGAAAAATCAGAACCAGAACTCACCTTGTGAAAAAAACAAGTCCTGAACTTCTTCAGTATTTTTTATCTTAATAAAAAATTGTAAGGAGAGCATCTATGTACTACATAATAGCCCTGAAATATCTGCCTTAGCTATTTCCTGCTGATTTTTTAGATTTTGTTCTCACAGAGGGAGTAATGGCAGTTTATTAATATCCACCATTCAACCCTGAGGATATATCTACACTGCCCAGGAGAGAGTGCATATATATGTATAAATGTATATGTGTGTATACATATATATCAATTTACATATATATATGTTAGGTGCCTATTATACACATAAAGGGAAAGTCACTGTATGGAAACAATGTCAGATTTTGAAGGCAACTCACCCAACAACTCTGAGATGATTGTCCCTTCAGTCTCAACACTCCCTGCCGTGTATGTGGATCCATTAGCTGAAAATATGGACAAAATGAGGAAGAATCCATGGTCTGTGGCAGTGGAGATCAGTTTGGCCTGTTTACTGAAAGAGAAGATTTCTTTTTCTTTCACAGTTTAATTTTTACCTTATTGATTTTTTGCTTTTTCTATTTGATGAATATTGATTGTACTCATGCAGTTTTGCACTCATAGTAGCACTTTATTTTTCCCTTGTTTATTCATTGTGGTAATTTGCTTGGGGTATGAATACTGCTGAGTATCACAGAATTACAGTACTACAGAAGGCACCTCTGGAGATCAACCAGTCCCTTCCCAAAGGAGGGTCAAATATAGCAGATGGAGTGTTCCATCAGCAAATCGGCACTGGCTGCTGACACACCAGAGAGTCGTGTTGCTATCCACAGGGACCCCAACAGGCTGGAGAAATGGGCCGAAAGGAATCTCCTTAAATTCAACTAGGAGAAGTCCTACATATGAGGAAAGACAACCTCATGCACCAGTGTGTGCCTTGGGCCACCTAGCTGGAAAGCAGCTCTGCAGAGAAGGACTTAGGGGTCCTGATGGATGCCAGACTGGACACGAACCAGCAACCTGCCCTTGGAGCAAAAAAAGAGCAATGGTATCTTGGGCTGCATTAGGGAAAGTCTTGCCAATTGGTCGAGGTGATTCTGCACCTTTAGTCAGCTTTGGTGAGCCACACCTGGGGTACTGTGTCCAGTTTGGTGTTCCTCAGTACAACAAGGAGCCTAGTGTATTGTCACTTCATCAGATAACAGGGTGGTTAACATCTCCTATGAGGACTACAACCTTGAGGCTTCTTCCAGTTGCTTGAAGAAGGTTCTCAACAGTCATCACACGTCTGCAGGTAGAGCTCTGCACATCCCTGTTGCTATCACTCATGAAGGGAAAATCTTCCTCCTCACCAGCCCAGCCTATCCTTAAGAGCCTGTACCTTTCCACCACAGCACTCCATCTGTGTGAGCAATGCCACCACTCATTTGTGCAGCTAAACCACGGCCCTGCCTGCTCTCCATGCTGCAGATGCAGGCACTTTGCACGCAGCCTTTCTTGTGCTGATTCCCCAAAGGGTGTGGGAGCTTCCCTGGGTGCCACCCTCACAGCGTTGATGTGCCTGTGCTGCAGGCAGGACCCATCCATTGTTTCATTTGTTTCCAAGTTGTCTCCTGCTCACCTCACCCTGCACACTTTACTTAAAATTCATAGAATCATACAATGATCTGTGTTAGAAGAGCCCTTTAAGAGCGTAGGGATGTCACCCACTAGACCAAGTTGTTCGAAGTCCCATTCACCCTGCCTTTGAACCCCGGGGATGGGGTAAAAAGCCAGTCCACAACCCCTGCACTTCCCCGCTGGGCTTTTCTTTCTTCTCTTCACCCCCTCTTGTCTTCATCCCCGGTGTAAATCTCTACACACCAGCTTGCCCAGCTTGTGGACAGTGATGATTCTGCTGCCCTGCCCAGGTAGATCCTGTCCCTTTCTGGCAGCCTGCCATCCCCAGACACCATCCACGGTCTCCGCAGCCGAATCCCCGCCGTCGGCACCGTCTGTGCGAACCGCGGGCTCCCCACACACCCCGAGCCCCCGTGTTCGCAGCGGGGACACGCCGGGACCCCGCTCCGGGAGGCGGCGGGCGGGGCCGGGATTGGGGCCGGGATGCGGGATCTGGATGTGGGGCCGGGATGCGGGGTCTGGATGCAGGGCCGGGATGCGGAGTCTGGATGCGGGGTGTGGATGCGAGACCGGGATGCGGGGTCAGGATTGGGTCCGGGATGCGCGGCCGGGATGCGGGTCTGGATGTGGGGATGCGGGGCCGCCGGCTCCCTCTCCTGGCCCTGCGGCGGCACGGCGGGACATTGTCACGGGCTGGGACCTACTCTCTCAAAAGGCAACAAACGCTCAAGATTAGTGTTTGCGGTTTTAATTTTTTTTTTGTTTTAAAACTCGGCTTCCCATGGCGGTGTCTCCCCAAAACAGAGCGCCCTTTTTTTTCTTTTTCTTTTTTTTTTTTTTCTGCACACGTTAATTCAACACAGATAGAGTTAGCGCTGAATGTCTCCTGATTCCTGAAAGGGAAAAAAAAAAAAAAAAAAAAAAACCTGCTGAGCTGGGTATTCTAAGCAAGTGGAAAAATTGGGTTCAGAACCTCTCATGAGGAAGAAACAAATAACTCCTTGTCCTGTGTTTTCTTGATACGTGCACTATGTGCACTAAACGCCAATCTCTAATGGGAATGGGAACAGCTCCTGCATTTAATGAGTCTGTACTCTGCTTCCTTGCAACACTGTCTTGAGATTAAGCTCCTGCTTCTGGATTACAAGTGGGGAGAAGCAATATTCAGTCTTAAGGAATTGTCAGAGGTTCGGAAAGGGGCAACTCCAGGGAAAAAAAGCATGTAAATAAAATATATAACTTTTTTTTAAAATCAAATCACTGAAATTATGGAGAGAATCTAGTGTGACAGCAGTTTGCATACTCTCAAAAAAAGTCAGCAATGTTCTCACACAGCTCCAGTGTAACTGTGTGTGGCTGAGCAGCAGGTGGGTGGGCATTATTTGGTACATTGACCCCATGAGCTTTATAAAACTTATGCAAACAAGAAAAACAATAGTGAATTTTTGACAAAAGATTAAGGGTTTGTCCATAGGGAAAATTCAAGGGAGATTCACTCCTTTGACTGGATTATCAAAACCTCATTAAACTTCTTTGAGAATCTCCTTATTTAGTATTAAATTGTCTTTATTCTTACACTAAGAATGAGTTTTAACATTTTAAATTTACACCTTCAGTTCATTTGGATTGATTTTCCTCAGTGTCTCTGTTAAGAAAGATCCCAAGCAATTGGATTTTAGGCAGTTTGCAACAGCACAAAAGACTTCAATATTCATCCTCTCAGTCCAGGACTGAGGTCACTGCTATCACTGTGGTGAGGAACCTTTCCTGTATTGTCTGCACTGTAATATCAGATCCTGTCTAGAGGTGCAATCAAAAGCAAGGTTTCCCTTTTCTGTATGAGCCCTTAGACCTGAAAGGTCTAATGGTCATGAGGAAGGTAAGGTGACAGGACAAGAAGAAATGGCTTCAAGTTGTGCCAGGGAAAGTTTAGATCGAATATTAGGAAAAAAAATCTTCACTGAAAGGGTGCTCAGGCCTTGGACAGTTCTGGTGCAATCACCATCCCTGTAAGTGTTCAAAAACATGTGGATATGCCCATATCCCTGGGGACATGGTTTAGTGATGAATATGATGGTGCTGGTTTAATGGTTAGACTTGGTATTAGACGTCTTTTCTAACCTCAGTGATTCTATGCCTGTTGAAGTTAGTCATTGTTCTGAATTTCCTTGGAAATATAGGGGAATGCTGGTGTGGAAGTCTACAGGAATGCTCCCTCTTTACCATTGCACTGACTGCCTGAGTCTCTACTGCATCCTCCAAAGAGGTTCAGCCCCTGGAGCTCAGTCTAACTGCTTGAACTTGGGCTGTCTCACAAGACAATTCATTTTGAGACTTATTCAATATATCCACATGAGGACAGCAAATAAGATGGACACATTCTAAATGGGAAAACCACAAGGAGTGGCTTCGAGGTGGAACTAGACACTGATAGGTAAGTAAAATGTACCCTAAGTCTTTTATGCTAGAAATAGTTGATTTTTGTTTTGCTTTTATTCACCACAGTGGGAAGTCAGACATGTGCCTCCGAACAAATACATTTACAGGCCTCAATTTTGAACTTAATTGAAGTTCAGGTTAGTGGATTTGGTTCTGATTTTGGGGGGCTTTTTTTGTTTGGTTGTTTGTTTACTTAGGGGGATTTTTTGCTGAACACAGTTGAATTCCATGTAGCAGGGTTTTAGGCACCCATATCCCTGAACTTGTGTGACCAAGACAGGGTATGATAGTCTCAGTCATAAGGAAGAATCTAATGAATTTTGTGTCTGCAAAGCTGAGCAATTTGGAATCCTATTCTGAACATGAACTGATTTTAGGTACTAACATTCCAGAATAGATGGAATTGGAGTGGGCTGGATCTTCTCTGGTATATCTATCTTTCAGACTGGTACACGTGACACAGGAATGCTTATGACAGTCTCCACTCACTTATTTTACTATTGCTGGAATTTCATGGGTGAATAGAGGTTTCTTAGCACTAAAATAAATTTCTGAGTGATTTTTTATTGGCCTGTTGCTCAGATACTCTTGCATGTCCCGCATAAGCAAATTACGACATGGACAATACCTATGAGGAAAAAAAGCCACATACAATGTGGCATACAAAAAAGCCACAGACAATTTCTTAAAAGGACCCTCTCTTCCTGATAGGTCTTTTCAGATAACTCAGCTTTTTCTTCAGGGGCAAAACCAAATAAGCGACAGATATCCCTCGATAGTGTTGGGAGCAGTGGGAAACCAGCGGAAGCGGTTGAGGGATTTTCCTCTTGTGACATCCAGAGTGCCTCGATTTTGTGAGGAGCTGCAGACCGCAGATGTGCTGTTATTCTCCTCGGTGGTGGGGGACACGGGAGAGCCGTGAGCTGGACCGGGCTCCGTGCGCGGCCCCGCGGGCGGGGGCGGCAGGGGGCGCGCGGCCCCGGGCACGGCGCTGGGCTCCGCGGGCGCTGCCAGGGCAATCCCCGGCAGCTGGATGGATGCTGGACAAACCCGCCAGCCGTATCCCAGCCCCGAACACTTGCGATCCTTGGCTGCCGTCCCACCAGCCTTTCCGCGCTGGCAGGCTTTCACTGGAGCTGCCGGAGCTGCCGAGCGGCGCTGGCGTGGATCAGGTTTCAAAATTAGGATCTAATTTTAAATGAGACGTCAAAAACTGAGACTGACAAACAGTGGGAGAGACTGTAAAGAGGCAAGCCACAGGTAATCTCTGCGAACAGCTCGGCAGCTACGCTGACAGCCGGGAGCGAGAACCCCGGAGCGCTCGGGATGCTCCCCCGACCTCGGACAAGCTGCTCGGGGCTCCTTCCTTCAGGTGCCGAGCTCCTCCTGCAATGCTGCTGAATAGTTTGACAGGATCAGTGGAAGCCAGGAATGTCACTCCATTCTCGTGAAGCACTCCGTAATCTATGGGAGCCATTTTCCTTCCTCACTTTCTCTGTGTATGAAGAACCCACCCCATGGAATAAATACAACCAGGGCTGCAGAGCAAAGTATTGCAGTACTCCCTCATGGAATACTGCACTTCAGTACCATCGCTGCACTTGACTGGGGCTCTCGTATTTTCTTTTCCTCGCTCTCTTTGGAACATTACAGACCTTTGAGGAATTCTCCGAGCCAGGAGTAGAGAAGTTTGGCGATGCAAAAGGGAAGAAAAGTGGCTAAAACAGCCAGGCAGCCACCGACTTGGAAATACAAAAAAGTATTTATAAAAACACTGAATAAAATAAGCAGCATCCAGTTTGTTTTATGCAATTAAATAGTCTGGATAAATGCAAGTGCTAGGCAGATGTAACATCATCAGTCAGATGAAGTCAAATCATCTGCTGTTTAGAAACTCAGGTAGCAACCTTCAGGTGGGCAGCTATGTAGCAATAAAAGGAAAACTCATTTGTCAAGGATGAACCAAGGACTTATCTTTACTCACCTTCTTAATGCTTCCTTTTTTTCTTTTCTTGTGGGTTGTTTAGTTTTCTTTTATTTTTGTTTTTGTTTTGTGGGTTTTTTGCGGGGGAGGTGGGTTGGGGAGACTGGGGTTTTCTTAGATACGGAGTTAGAAAAAAGTATGGCAGCAGGGCCAGTCTGCTTTATCTGACTACTTGGAGAATGGTTGCCTGGTTGCTTTGAGTCCTAGAGCAGGGAAGGCAATAATGTAGTGCAATGGGTTTGTAGGTTTTTGATGGTGAAATATCTCACATCACCTATGGATTTTTTCCATAGTCAACAGTTTTAATTTAAAAAAAAATTAAAAAATTTAATTAAAAAAACCCCATGTCTTGACTGTAGAAGATGCAGACATTGTAGAAGATTCTAAAAAGACCCAGTTAATTATTTTTTTTCTGTAACCTCACCACATTTCAAATTACCAGTGTGAGTGTACCTTTCCTCACTTGCTAGACATGGGCCAAACCCCAGATTTCACTCACACATTATTTCCCACAGTACATTCAACTCTTTTTTGGTTCACTTTCTGACACCAGATTATTTGGCTGTTTCTGACCCATCTCAACTGCTTTTATTTTCTTGTTGCTTCGTCTTTGTGTATGATGAGCATTTTCACCACACTGGGTTCCTGAAGTGGAAGTTGACTTCCAGATCATTCCATATGTCAGGGAATAGAAATCTGGGCTCGGGCTGCAATACAAGGGCTTTTTTATGTATATAGATTTTCCCATTATCTTCATCTGTAACACTGCAGCATCAACACACCACAAGTGTGAGCAGCTCACAGGTTTTAAGATCACACATGTTAGAGCGACTTGCTGAATTAGAGATTAGAGAAAGTATTTGATATTTCATAGATTATTAGATTATCTAGAGGTAGAAGCTGATAGCAAATATTTTTTTAAAATATATAATTAATTATGCTTTCATTAAAGAGAGAAAGAAAACCAGAGACGTTCATATCAGTGCCAATCAACACTGGAGACTGAAATCTTGAGCAACTCTGAAGTGAGGAATTTGTTTTCAATTCTTTCCTCATAGCATTATTACAGAGACTGAAATCCAGCTCCCTGATTAACCCCTGAGTAAAGAATAATCTTCACCTAGAGAGCTCTGCTTTCAAAAGGGTTGGCCCCTGTAACTAGAACCTGTTCAATTATTCTTCTTCAAAGAGAGCAGGCACCCAAGAATGTCAGCTTCATAGAAGGAGCTATAATTTTGGAGCAACTTCCTGTTTGTCAATTTTTTTTTATCTTGGTGTTGTAAATGTGAGGAAACGTCACAAAGGAGATTTTTTTCTTTTTTGTTCCATATTACCTTTTGCAATTGCAGAAGCTTATAAATGGAGTCTGTTTTCTGTCACTGTTTATAGATTAAAAGTGAGCAGACTATCTACACATGTGTAGCTACCAAATACATGATGAATTCAGATTTGCAAGATAACATATTACAGCGTTCTTGTTCAAAAACAAATAATGATTTCCACCAAAAAAAAAAAAAAGGAAAATAAAATTTAAAAAAAACCCCTTCAAAAAGCAACATGAAAATCACACACTAGCTACTATTCAGTAGAAAAAGAGACATAGCTGAAGCTGGATTTAGGCATGAAGTGTATCCCTGGAAGAAATCAGCCTGTCAAAATCTCTCTTTCTTGGCAAGATACCAGAAGGGGAGTATTTGCACAAAGATGAAAAGAGTGTTAAATACTAACATGCTTCCAGATTGGATACGCATTCTTTCTTGTACATATTTTTGTTATGAAACAAATGCATTTTGGTAAAATTAGAGATGTGGTTCTGTGTTTTTGCCTCTACTGTGTATTTTGTGTGATAAAATGGCACTGATTTCCTATCTAATTTAAACCAGTTTAAAATAACTGGTAACATCTAGTAGCTTTCTATTCTTTCAATCTTTATTTTCTCTTCTGTGTATTTTAATGTGGAGCACGGAGTTGGCAAGGGTTATTTTATTTTCGTTTCTTTTTTTGTTTTAGAATAAGAAGACACAAGTTTTGACCTTCTCCCTTCTTTTCATGACTTCCTCACCATCACTAAGCTTTTCTGTTCAGTGTCCCAAATTGCATGACAGAAAGAAATATTTGGATTTAAACCTTGGTGCTTTATGGTCTAAGATTCAGTACTTGAAGGACAATAAAAATCTTTATTAAGCGATAAACTGGTTCCTTTCAAGCATTCCTCCAGTATTTGGAAGCCAGAAGATGCATGTTCTCTGTTTTCATTGTCACAGCCCTTGTATTTCACAGTGTTATATCTCTGATTTGGGGGGCCAAAATTAGTGTTTGCCCCTGATCTCAAAACAAAACAAAAGCAACAACAACAACAAAAAGAAGAAAATAAATTTTAAAAAAATGAAGAAAAGAAGAAAACCAATTCTATAATCTTCTCCCAAAATACATTTTCTGTGTAACTGCAGAGTAAATGAGTAAATGAACATGGACAGACACTTTCACAAATACCCCTATAAACCTAAACCATTTGGGTGTACACAAACTGTGTAGTATGGCAGGCTTAATCTCAGAGGCTGAAAAGCTGCAGCCTGGTAACATTCAGCATACTCAGGTAGTGCTGGATACAAGTAATATGCAGATATCAGGTGTGACTCTCAGTAGGAGAGAGTCTCATTAGAACCTTTCTCTTGTCTTCTAAAGTATTTTTTTTTTCCTTTCTAATATAGAAATCTTTTTCAAATGCTTATGCTTTCCAGGAAAATAAGTTATTTTATTCAGCCTGTGTTCTCCTAATCCTCTTTTTTCACTTCATGGTTATTGCCATTTTAAATAAAATAGTCTTCATAAAATTGTGTCAATCAAACAATCAAGCTTTCATAGATCACAAATATTAGGCTACAGAAATAGGTAGAACATGGTTTGGAAAAAGAAATACACCAAAGAAATTAAATTAATGTGAAGTATTACCCTCCTGTATCTCTCTGGTAAACAACACACATGTTTGTTTTAAATACATTCCAACATTCAATTCCCAGTCTGGGAAGGCAAACCCAGCCTCTACTTTGTGTAAGCTTCAACTCCAAGCAAAGCTTCCACCAAAGCAATTGTAGCTGACATCCCCTCAGGATCACTCCTAGCATGTGCAGCCTGCGAGTTTCCTTGGAAACTGCCATGCAGCAAGCATGAGATTATGGCACATGACTGCTAAGCTGTACAGCTTTACCCAGGAAAATAAAGAATGCAAGAATGGGGACCAGGACTGCAATCCACCTCCCAAGGACAGTAACTGCTGATTTTCAACCTGAGGCTTCCAGTGGCTGATGGATTACTTCTACACAGCCAGAAAAGATAAGGAACTAAAGCAAATCTCTTTATTATGAGCTTATGTTTATTCTTGCTGGGAGGGGGCAAGACTGAAAAGCAACCTGAAAATCACCACATCTCCAAAGACCTTCTGCAAGAATTCAGCTAGGAGGCCATGTGACATTTTCCTTAGGCTGAACTAATCTGGATAGGACACTAAATATGGGCCCTTTTTAATAAACCCTTTTTTATTCCCTTTCCCAGTTTCTGTCATTATACAGTGCCAAAGGTGAGATTTGGGAGTGACCATAGTGGCCCAGCCAAGTAGCTATCAACTCACCAGCCTGTACCTGACATAGAAATAATAAATAAACTAAAGAAGAACATAAGTACAAGGGAAGCACACAATTTTTTGTATTTGAGCACCCTTGACAGATTTGCCTGCAATGGACTTAGCATTTCTGACCACTAATAAACCTCTAGTCCCATCCCACCCTGCAGCAAGCAGTCCTGCAGCACACATCAACACTGGGTGAGGAAGTTTTCCTTTGGTTTATCACAAATCGCAGTCCTGCCAGTTTCCCTTTGATGACTCTTAACTCTTGCATCGAAAAGACAGTGACCAATTGCTACCTATTCACCTTCTCTTTTCAACTAATGATTTTACAGCTCTTCTATCAGAGCCCCTCCAGTCATCCCAGTTTGAGGCTAGAGAGGAGAGCACTAGACTCATTGTTTTACAGTGCACTTTTACATGCACTTTGTCTATGGTGATGTCGGCTTGCAACATGCATTTTCTTGTATTTTTATTAGGCGAGACTGATTAGCTGGATCCTGAAATATATAATTTAGCCTGTGGGCTTTGTAGTCTCTGTATGAATTTGACCTAGGATATACAGGTCACAGGAAAGCTTAATGATTTGGGTATTTAGATGATCTGTGGGAGCCCAGCTTTGCTACTACCAACTCTTTGTAGCAGTAGTTGTTATACTTGGCCTCATATTAACTTATATCGACTTCAAAAGTTCTGATTTAAATCCCACCTCCCCTGACTGATATCTTTTTGGGAATTTGCTGTGTCCCCCCAGACCCTGCCAAGAGCCTGTGGTCCTGGAGCTGCCAGAGCACCCACCCAGAGCCATCTGGCGTCTGCCCGCCATCCTCCGGGGCACTGCTCACTGAAGGACAGCTGCCCAAAACAAATGGTGACCTCTGTCACCTGGGCCATCAATTGTTACAACATCTGGCAACTGGCTTTCTTATGAGAACTGACATTTGGTTGCTTTGGACCGAGGATTTTAAGATACATGGACCAGAGTAGAAAATGGAACATATCCCAATTTTTTTTAATATATACTTCAAATGGCTTGCAGTCATTTGGAATAACAACATAAAGAATTCAACTAATAATAATCCACTTATCACAGTGAAAGGATCCTTTTGACATATTTTTGCTGGCCTTATCCCATTCCTGGCTTGAGTTGCTACCTTGCTGCATCCCCACCAGCTCTAAATTCTGTTAGAGACTCTCCCCTACACCTTAGAGGTGCATTTAACACAACAGAGTGACTGCATTATTGCAGTTGTCTCCACTGAACATGGGTGCTTGGCCCTGTGAGTTTGTATGAGTTTGTGCAGCTTTACATCTGCACCCATATGTACAAAGCAGCAGGCTGCTCTGACTCCCTATGCTCACTCTCTCTTCTCATAGCTTTTCTTCACAAGACAAATACAACAAAGATAGATGTTGCTGTACATCTAAATTTAAAACACTTCAGTGTGCTGAAAAGTGCCTTTGGTCTTTTGCTTCATTCATACAGCAATTTGAAAAAAAAATTAAGAAGAGTAATATCCTCAAAATCTTGGCAAAGCTAATAGTAGACTCTGCAAAATTACATTCAGGTATTGTATACAATTTATTGTGTTGCTTCAGTCCCACAGATGGCTACAAATAAAATAAATGTTTAGAATAAAATATTTATTTTGAGCTGCAAACACTATTTTTAAAAGATTCCTTCCCTAAACTCTAGGAAGATTTGACATAAAACAGAAAAAAGAAAGGCAAATAACGATCAAATAAGCAATAAAAATAAACTTTCTAAAAAAAACCTTTCAAAATTAAGAAATAAATCTTACTAACCACAAAGTAAAAGAAAACCAAATAAAATACAAATATTACAAACCTGTAGGTATAAAGAAACATAAATGTTATTAAAATGTATAGGAATAAATGTATAATTTAAAATCTACTAACTACTATAACTAATGCAGAGTTTTAGATCTAATTGAACTAATCAGCATGAGCAGATACTAATGTACAGTGGCTGCACTGATTTATAAAAACACCAAACATTCAGATAGTTAGTTCCAGAAGAAGAAGAAGAAAAAAAAATCTAAGTGCAAATACTTATATCCCTTTGTGCTGAGGTTTCATCTGGGCTCCCTGTGAAAAATGGAGGCGGAATAACAACACTGTCGAGCTCCAGAGCCCCATTTCAAGCACCTCGCTGCAGCAGCCGCTGAGCCTGAAATGGAGTTAGGCTTGTCTAGCATGCCTGCAGGGTCACACCGACTGACCCGGTCCCCTCTGGTTTCACTTAAAACTCAGATTTTCTCCATGAAGATAACATGTTCCTGTGATATTTGGTTACCTGGTCTCCAGAAAGATCTCATATTTCATGGTGTAATTTTTAACCTTTGTTTAAGATGTCTTTTTTTAATATAAACTCTTTAAACCTGATATATTTCATCAAAGAACATGTGTTTGCAAGGAAAATGTTTGGTTATTAAAATATCTTAACAAATCAAAGTTCACTGCAATTTTAGCCTGGTAGGTTATAAAGGAGGGTTAAGGCTACCATTCAGTGTTCTTTCTTTAATTTCTTTTGATATTGTCCACTATAAACATGAATATTCATACAGATAAACTGATTCTGTATGTGCTTATACTGAGAGCTTTTTTTTACTGAAACAATTCATGAATAAACACTTCTGTGGCTTTTTCCTTAAAATTCAGAGACATGTGTGATTTGTGATACACATAATTTTTTAAAAAAAAATAAATTAAACTGTGACAGAAATTCTCATGAAAAACGCCAAAAAACAGCTCAACCACCTTCTGAGTGTGAAATACTTCAAAATACTGTTTATTTACTGAAGGCTTTTTGAGGAAACTGGAAACTTATCTGACCAGAACTTCCCTGGCATAAATTCGTTTCAGCCGAGGTGTAGGTTGGCACTTGGAGAGGACCTGGCTGAGCACATTTGGTTGAGGAGGTTGAGGACTCGCTGCGGTTTGTCTGACAGCCACAAAGGCACACGGGATCCAATATCTGTGCGAGCACTTTCTGCTTATCGGGAATGGCAAGTCCCAGACCTCCTCCCTGCCCAAGTGCCCCCTTGAGAGGCCAGATTGGCATTTAAGGAATGTGAGGATTAGCGATGTAAACTGCAGCAAATCCAAAGTTTAAAAAGGGCAGAATCTATTTAAATGTGTCACTGGGAGTTTGGAATTGCATTTTCCTATTTTGCTTTCTCCAGTCTTGGCTTTTTAAACCTCCTGACTAGTACTCTGAAAACCCTGCTTGCTGTCCCAGTCACAAGAGCAGCCTCCCACTTCAGTCCTTAACATCCCCATATTATCCATCCTTTCATGCTCTATCTGTCAATCTCCTCATTTATTTTTAAGAGAGGAATAGAGGGGTATGGTGTGTTGTTGTTGTAAGGCAGCTGCTTCGGGCAATGGGCCTTTACCTGAGAAACCACAAACAATTCAGAGCACCACTGCCTGTGCAAACATAAAACTTTTTTGCCCAGGAACCTCCCAAATCCCCCCATCTGTAGAAACCCTCCCTGAGAAAAGTACAATTAATAAAATCAGTGCAGCTACTGATCACCTCTGAGACCACAATTTTATATGATGATTTTGCTGGTGAAAAGTCAATTTAAGAAGTTTCATCCCCTTTTTTCCCTTCTCACCTGCTCATTCCTTTCTCTGCTACCCCACCTCTGGTGGGGGAAGCTTATCAGTCCTTCAGCAAGTCTAATGGATTCATTGGTATTGCTGCTGACAGCTGGAGTGATGCAGGCTAATAAACAAAGGAAAGCAATACATGAAGAAGGGTGGGAGAGAGTGTCTATTAGCTTAGATCATTCCACTCAACCATTTCTTAGTATGGTCATCCAGAGAGTTGAGTTGCCACATCTGAGTACCAGCACAGGTGGGGAAGACTGCTTTAAAACTGGCTTTGCAACTTGAAAAATTATAATGTGGAATCTTAGCCTGGTTTCTTGGGTGTGTGGAGTAATATACATTCAGGAATCACATTACACCTGACTGAAAGGCAACCAAATCTGTTGCGTAACTACTGCTTTTGGGAACGTAAAATAGCAGATTCTGAAAGAACCTGTATGGAGATGTTGAGACTTGTACATAGGCTGATTCCTCACTTTCTGTTCTCAGGAGCATCGAGGCATGACAGATTTTATATTCTCCTTACAAAAGCAGTTCTGTTCCTTCCCATCTGAAAACAGGTGCCAGAAAAAAAAAAAAAAGAAAAAAAAATAGAGAGGACCAAAAAGGATAACTAAAGGCATATAAAGCCTTCCATGCAGGTGAGAACAAAATAAACTAAGTGACCACACTCTGGAGAGGGAAAAATTCTAGAGGAGTAGAAGTTCCCAAGAAATTTTGAGTGTTGTTGAGACAGTACATAAGGAAGGTTTGCTCACCATTTCATCTCACTAAATAAAATACTGGCTACAGGAAGTTTTTGGTGTTCAAATCTCTCTTAGATTCAAGGGGAGAATGAACAAGGAAGATAAATCAAGGAATGGAAACACCTAGAAAGCACACTTGGCACAGGAGGCCTCTGAGGTTTAGCTGGTGGAGAGTGTTTGGGGAAAGATCAGTACATGCCTCCACCTTCCTCTGTATTGCCCCAGGCACCCCCCTTGTCCCTGCCAGAGGTAGGATGGCAGCGGGATGGGTTTGGACCTTGTTCAGCACACCTGTTCTGATGTTCTGCAACACTACAAAACTGTCTAAACTGGCAGGTGCCCTTGAGTTTCTGCATGTTGTTATGTTCCTACAGGGACAAAGCAGCATCTCCATTGTATCTACAAAAGAGTAGTGTGGATCTGCATCCACATCCCGAGTTAGGGAGCAGAGAGGGGGATTTCCCTGTCCCTGGAGCCAGCACAGGTGGGAAACACTGAATCTGGCAGTCTGGTCCTCCTCCTTCCCTGTATAGGAAGAACTTTTAGGGAGTAAGATAACAGTTGAGAGCTCTGTTCTGTGACGGATTGGAAGCTAAGGGAATTTGATATTTTTTAGGAAATACTACACACACTGGTTAATAAATCCAAATAGTAGTTTTGGTGTGGTTGGTTCCAGCTATAACCTCTTGAGTGTTTGACCACGTGTGTTTGTAAAATACAGATTCTTTTGGAGCTTATTTGAGTTTCTCACAAAGAGCATTTTGTGACCCAAAAATTGGTATATTTAATAGTTGTGCAAAGGCACTAAACTCTATCAACCCTGGTAAAGTAATAAAGAAATGGGTGCGTGATGGTGTTTGGCTAAGGCTTCTGTTTGAACTCCTACAGAAAGGAAGTATTAGAAGAAATGGCCTATGTTCATTTGTATTTTCCTTTTAAAAAGAATCTCATCATGTTTAATGTTGCACTATCACATAGTTCTTATTTTGCATAAATACATGATGATTATAGCTGTATAACCTTGGCAACATACTGTCCTCATGAGGCAGCCTGAAATAGAAGAGAAATGCAGATTATACTGCACAACTGCTCTTTTGGGAACAATATTTTATTATGTTTTATTTCTTTCCATAAAATTCAAAGAAAATGAAGGTAATTTGGGTTCCACAAAATCAGTGATAAGCTGTTGGAGAAAATTCCTAAAACACACTCAGGCACAGCCCTACAAAATGGTGCAGGCAAAGTTGAGTAAGAAGATCAGCCTATACTCACGAACACCCTGAATCTAACCTTCTGAACCTGGATGTTAGAGATTTCAAGCAGGAACTTTTTTAAAAATGGATAATTGTATGAAAACTGTGGGGCCAAATCTCAGGCTCAGGAAACAATTTTATGCTGTAGCTTACTATTGAGTGGAAAAGGGCATATGGGGGAAAAGAAGTACTAAAAATACAGGGTCCAGTTGTTCATTAGTTTATACAGCCTGAGAATGTGGTCCAGGGAGTCTCTCAGGCTGGCCATTAGGGCCATTGTAAAAGCCATTAGGACTAGCCTGTGATGTCAGTGATAAGCTCAGCTTTCATTTAATAAGACAAAATAAAGATCTTTTTCATGGCAGAGATAGAATCACAGCCAGCTTGACTGCCACTGAAGGAAAACAAAACTAAAAACCTTTCATATAGGCAAGCAATTTGCTATTTTTTGACACTAAATTGACTCTTGGTCTATTATCCAGGGCAGACTGAAATGTCACTTCTTATAACCAAGCCAGTACTCATTTGTTTAAGAGAAGTGTTTTCTGTTTAGTGCCTCATCAGAAGCAGGATGAAAATGCTCCTCAGAGCAACGGTGCCATGTACCCTAGATGTGCAAATTATGGGTTTTGCCTATGTGAAGAGAAAAGGGTTAAGCCCTCTACTATAACAAGAAAAGGATAAAGCTAAACAGATTGTTTGGTGAATCAGTGATATAATCTCTGAAAAATCCCTCAGGAGTAAACCTTTGCAGCTGAGGAATGGTGTAGCTTCAGCTTTACCACTGAAGAGCTGGTGCTTTTAGTCCTGGGCATGAAAGAGTGAAAGAGTGCTTCATTGGCATGTGAGACCATTAATCTTACATTTGGTGTGTGAACTCCCACGATTCAAACATCTACCTGGAAGGTACCTCTCTGGTTAACACAATTATTCTGGAATTAAAATAAATACCAAAACATATTTCTGTCTTTCAGCTTACTTTCTTCATATAACCTGTATTGAAGTAACCATAGATAAAATTTGTCAGGTCCCAAAGCTGCTAATGTTTCATTAAAAAGGTTCATGGTAGCAGGCTAATTCAATACTTATCTGTGGGACATGTACCTGCAGGGTTATATCCCTGTTCAATCATGGGAACATCAGATACCACTGGCAAACCCCTTGCCACCAGCTTACAACACAAGCATCTTTAAATAAGAAACTCCTGTTTAGTGCCATAATATTTAACACAAAAGTTTCTTCAGTGGTATTAAAGATGACACAAGTAGCCAAAAAAATGATGACTGAGAAGTTTTGAGGATTTCCCTCGACAAGCTAGTCTTGAATAATTACAAACCAAATGTCCACCTTCTGGCTGAAGCTGGTTTGACTCATTAGACTGAGTGACTCGCCACCAGACTTCCCACAAATCAGCATTGGTGATTTCAGTGGCCATCTCCTATTTGACCATAAATTTACTGAATGGTTGTCAGCAATTGCCTTGCAATGATGCAGACTACCTGAAACCCATGTGAGACTGCTGTGACTGGTCAAGATAAAGACAACTCTGCCTCCTGTGTCCAGAGTGGATTCCTGCATGCACAAGTTTTTGTGAAAATTGAAGTGCGTTTTACAGTTTGTGAGGACATTAAGAGAAAATATAGGCAAAGATGAGACTTCAGAAAGAGTGAAGACATCTCTCTGTGCTGTCTCTTTAAACAGAAGCAGCATGACCTCACAAGGGGAAATCATCTAAGGGGAAGGATGTGACAGAAGCTGCAGCCACAGCTACGCTGGCAGACCGGAGATGGGCTGAATCATGGAATAAAAGGTGTTTTGTGCACATAACCCTGAACTGTCATCTGCACACCCACTGAGCTTGAGTCATCCATCCCAGATAGACATTGACACTATCTGTTCAAAAAGGCAAGGGGATTAACACTGACAGTGTGCTAATATTGCTCTCTCCCCTATATTCCACATATAGAACATTCAATTACTCTTTCTTTTAAGAGTCATTGTTTCCCAGCTGTGGAATGATCCTCAGATGAGATAGACAGAGGATTCAAGGTGCAGCAGCAAGATGCATTTTGTAGAATGAGACAGAAGACAGTGCAAAATGGAATGGTTTGTGCCTTCAGACTTTTGTGCTTGCTCCACCAAAGAAGAAGATGAGGAGCACGGAGAGGAGGAGAGGGAGAAATATACTTCTTACACTTCCAAATACAAAATCATAGTCGCTGGCTTTATGAGTGACAAGAAGATGAAACTATTATTTATAGGATTTTAATATGACATTTGATAGATATGTTAATCTGTGTATGTTATTGGCAGTATGAGAATCCATCACTCATCCTGGTCATGGTTTGAAGTGAACTCATACAGGAATATTTATTCCAGAAGTAGAGTGAGTAAAAATATCATTGTTGGTGCAAAAAATAAGGAAAGAAGATGATCAAGCTTAAAAGTAAAAATCGTATTGGTAACCTCCTCTTTCCATAAAGAAAAAAGTAAATAAGGTAACTGATGCCTAGCATATCACACACATTTTGTTTCAGAGGAAAATCTGTCAGACATGATTCCAATTTCCAAAGGACTCTAGACAGGCATGCCTATTTTACCTGATCTTTCTGAGAAAATATACCTTATCATGTGGAATGACAGGGCTACAGTACTTCCAGCCAGGGAAGGAGGGTGCCAACCATCCAGTCTGTTTGAGTTTCTGGTGTTTTTTTAGCCCGAATGAGAGAGGATGACCTGTGTTTTTTAATTGTTCTATTAGTTCAGAAATTCACTTAGTCCTAAGGATCTTAAAAATTTCTTCCTCTCTTTTGAAAGATTTCTGTAGAGGGCACTCACAGGTGATGCACATATTCTCCATACAATTCAGTCACAGCTTTACAGCCTCACATAGTGCATGAAATAACTCATTAAATAACGTGCTCTTCTATGTGCAGAGCTAAGGTCTGCTCTCACTTGCCAGATGTGACACTTGCCCACCACAACAATTATCAGCAGCACTGGTGTTGGTATTTGTGCTGGTGTCAATACCACCCTTCAAATCACAAACACAAAAGGATCCACTTATGACAGTCAAAACACATGCCTCACTTTTTGTATGAAGCACACCCAATTTGTTTTGCCACTGTTTGCAATTAATATTAATAACAACAATAATATTAATAATTCAGAGTGTCAAGAAAGTAGTAATTGCTTTAGAAATGTATGAGGACAAGCAGTTAATAGACTGAAGAATTCAGAAATAGATAGCTAATATTACTGAACAAAATTTAACAGTAATCAGCAGAACTATATGCTTGTCTGACACCCATTTTTCTCCCATGCACAAAAACCTCATCTCTTTTGAGGGAGGTATTTCAGTCTGTAGTGTTCAGATTGGACTTCCCAGAAACAGAATCAGGGCCAATTATGATCATTTTCTTTATCTATATTTTAAATTAATTTAAAGGAAATGGTGACACTTAAATGCACCTGGCTGATTAAACCATAGTCTGTAGCCAACTGAGGTTAGCAGAAAGCCTTTTATTGATTTCAGTGGAGTTCAGACCATGATATTTAATCCATTTTGCTTATTGGTCTCATTTATCCCATGAGTGAACACAAGTTGAAAAAAAGAGATTGGATACAAGTGAAAAAAGGCCCAGTGAAAGTGTCTTAGATGCTATGTGAAAGAAAAAAACCCAGATTGTCCAGGTAGTATTGGAATTATCTAAGAATAAGCAAAATATATCACGCTATTTCCTTTGTCTTTTTCTCTTCTTTTAGTCCTTTTTGCCTCTTTTCTGGGTAAGGACTATGTTTTTACTTGCACAGAAGAAGCATTTAGCACATTATGGATTCTTCTGAAACTCAAGCAATAACAAATGATGATGCATCATTCTGCAGTCTTACAAGTAGCTACAGTAAAGGGTTCACAGAACATTATTATTGACATCATTGTTCTGGGAGCTTTTAGACCTTTTAAAATTACTCTGAGATTTGATAATGAGCTTAAAAGGACACTTGGCCTCATTTTTTTTTTTCTCAGGATTTCTTTTACACAGCCTTTGCTGCAATGTGGCAATTCTAGAAACATGTAGGAATCAAAAAACCTGTTGGTATAATAAGTGTTAGTAGATGAGTTGAACAGCTAATTACAGAGTGGACAGACAGAACAATACAGTATATGAGCTATACCTTCCTGTGAGGTTCTTCAATACCAGACACAACAGGATCCCAGGTTTTTGTGAAGACTTCAGGGCATGGTTGAAATAAAAGAAGCATATGAATGTGCAGTTCTGTCTTTTGAAATCCCTATGAGAATCTCTCCTGGATACTTCATTCTGCAGAGTTATGGAAAGCTGAAAGTTGAGTTTCCTTGAATTTGCACTCTTAAAATTCTTGTTCAGCTTAAATCTAAGTGATACAGACAGGTTTCAGTGAAGCTGGAGAAATTCTTGCACACGCTTGTAATTACCTTTTAGACAATCAGGCCACATGTGTTGCTAGACTAGAGCTGTTCCCAGTCTGTGTATGAACATCTAGTCCTTTTATACAAAGTCCCGCCATGTATACCATATCTTAGGAACTGAGCTTCAGTGAAGAAAATACTCAAAAATGTTCAAAGGAATTTAATTTCTTAAAGAGCACTTCAAACTCAAAACATTCTCAGTTCTTTTAGGCAAACAGAATTTCTCCCTGTTACTTACCAAACATTTAAAAGTACAGTTCCTTGTGGCAGAGGGCACCTCTCAGCTCCTCTGCTGCTCAGCCTTCCCCAACATCAAGCAGGGCACTGTTATGGAGCTAGTTGTTTCCAGGCCTGGAGAGACTGGCTTTGACTCAGTATTGCTCTCCACTTTGGGTAATTTTTGTTCTGTTTGAACCAACACGAAGTTAGAAGTGAGATATTGCTGTGATCTCAACACAGTACTAGAAGATACATAGGTGACAGGGACAGCTTTGGAAGGAGACCTATAGACCAGGGGCCAGCCTGGGATAGATGTGGATTCTAATCATCATCTAGTGCCTACACAGGTGAATGAAAATATTCCCACTGTTTTCACTGTTGGTTTTAGTCTGGCTATACCAGGACACTTTTAAAGCTAGAACAGGTAGTGGTTCTTGTTGCATCCACTGTAACAGGAAATGGGATAAATTTTATTTAACTCTGATCTGCAAATCTGACTCAAGGCAAGGACATGGAAAGGATGTGGGAATCACCAAAGCATAAGGACTTTGTTCACAATAGCTTCTGATTAAAATAGAAGGGAAACAAAATATTTTTCATTTTTAAAAAGTGATCTCTTTTACTCACTTTTCTCAGAAGTAATTTTGAGAAGAAAAAATTTTGCAGTTGCCAAAAAACAATTTTATTAGAAGTAAGAAATGACAATCCTCTCTGAAGAAAGTACTGTTTTGTTATGTAATTAACCAAAAGCCACAACTTCTCTACAAGCTCAGTTATTTTTTGGTATTTTTTCTTTTTTTTTTTTTTTAATTACTTTTTTTTAGTTCAGAATTACTTAGGAAGTTTGAGAGTTTCTATTACTTTTAACTGAAAAACAATCTTTTTGTCAAGAGGGTGCATATTGATAGGCTTTCCTTAAATTTTTTCCTGCACTGCCAATTCACTAGTTCACATTCTAGCACTGAGGATAACATGCAGGTAATTTTAGAGAACTGTCAATCTAGAAAGAATGGACAGATTATAAAATGGACTGTTCTTGTTTAGGGGAATCATAGAGTCATAGAGTGTGTCAGGCTGGAAGGGATCACAGAGTATCATCCTGTCCAACCTCCCTGCTCAAGCAGGGTCATCCTAGAGCCATGGCACAGGATTATGTCCAGGTGGTTCTTGAATAAAGAGGGAGGCTCCACAAACCCTCTGGGCAATCTGTTCCATTGCTCAGTCTCTCTCATGGTAAAGAAGTTCTTCCTCATGTTCAGGTAGAACTTCCTATGCATCAGTTCCTGCCTGTTTCCTCTTGGCCTATTGCTTGGTATGATCAAGATGAACCTGCTCCATCCTGTTGGCACCTTCCATTCCAAAGCTTTGTTTGCTTGCATTTAATTTTAGTCACTTAACTGACATTCCCCACTAACCCCAGAGAGGCAAAGCAAAAGACAAAAATATTTTCAAGAAAGTAATGCAGGTTGAACATCTCCAGCTGCTTACTTCTGATGACTGGTAAACACAACCAGCTCCATCTCTAACCTCTGATAAGTAGTGAAGGTCAGGTTGAAGGATTCCAAGTTTAGGGAAAAAAAGCCATTCCAAAACTTCTCAGGTGACAATGCCAGCTTTTGCATCTCTGTGAAAAAGTTTCTGATGCAACAGAATTCAGAGAATAGAGAAGGATGAGATGTGCTGCAATGACTTTGCAAGTGTAGCACTTCGATAACTCTACAGACATAAGCCTTGAGCTCACTGCTCAAAAGGTTTATTTTTCACTTTGAGCAACTGGCATATTGCCTTGCTCTAAAGCAAAACAGCTGGAAAGATATGGTTTAATTTTTTTTCACAATCAATCACACAACAAGAGTTTGAGGTACACTGTAACACTGACAATATTGTCTTGTGGTGAAACTGCAGCACCTCACCTTCACAGTTGTCTTTTTTCTGGGACAGTCCAAGCACGTTAATGGCTCCTAAATGAAAACCTACCTGTCTTTGACAGTGAAGTCCATGCATGCATCAGTCAGCAGTAACCACAGCTAACAATTGTTGAGTCTCAGATTCTTTGAAACCTAGCAATATTCCACTGGCAACATTACTTAGGTAAAGAAGACATTTAAACAATCATTGCATTAAACTAAGATTTATAATCCTTGGGAAACCTGCAAGGAGTGGTGATAAGATACATAGGAACAGAGTTATCTTGATTTATATATCAACACTGTTCCTCCTCAATCTTTCTCTTTCATATTATTTTGTTGCTTTGGTCATACACCCCACAGGATGTGCCAATTTGTGCAAAGGACCTTACCTTCATCCTGTTTGAGTCTATCTTCCGCTACAGAACATAAGAGTTTGAATTGTTACTCTCATAAGAGATAAATATCTGATCTCAAAGCTTTCTGAACACCTAATATTTCTACAGCTACACCTGCACAGCTTAGGACATTCATCCCAGTCCTTGACCCCCAAACTCTGTGATTCTGAATGGCTCATAGCCATGAACATTACTGCTAGCTGCTTCAAGAGCAAACTGGTTGTAGCTAAAGTGTGCACTGTTTGAGCCAGATTTCTGCTAGCCCACCTGTGGGGGTCCGGTTTGTTTGTTTTGGTTGAAAGCTTGTCTGGCTTTTTGTTTGTTTTCCCAGTTCAAGATGTTTGAAATTATGTGAGAAGTGTTTTACAGCCCAACAGAGCAAATGTTCACAGAATTGCCACCAACTTTCATCCCAGAAAGGTCTAACTGCTTTACTGTGAAAGAGAGTTTAGGTGTGAAGTATATAGGGAGCACGATCAAGAGATTGGAATAAAGGAGGGACCTGACTTTTATGATAGTGTAGACACACATACATGTAAAAGATATTATAATGGATGTTTTACAAGTATCTAAATAACAAGTAGATATTAGTCTTGAATCACAGACATTTTTTATGGTTTTCCTTTCACAAACTGCTTATATCTTGGTCCAAAAAATACTTCCTCTTAGACAATAGTCTTTTTACATTCCTTGCTCTATTGGACTCTCTCAAATGCAGCTATTTCCTGTAATACAGGAAATCCAATTTAATTGTGAGGAAAAGGTTTTTTATTGTAAGCATGATCAAACACTGGCAACAGTTGCCCAGAGAGACCATAGAGTTTCCATCTTTGGGGATATTCAAAACCAAACCAGATATGGTTCTGAGTAACCTGTTGTAGGTATGATTCTTTAAACAAGGGTATGATTTTATCATTCTATGTTTTTTCTTTTTGAAGAAAATTCTGGTTTTTTCATAGTTTTAGGCACATAAACTTCTTAATGTAAACAGTGGTCAAAAAGTGTTGGTTTATGCCTTCATGTTATGCTGGCATTCAAACAGACCAATACTTAACACAGCAGGAAAAGAAGAAAGCTAGGCAGCTTTATCCATCTTTTTCCATCTTCTTTCAGCTACTTAACTCCCATATTTTGTATTCAGAAAAGTAATTCAACAATTAAGTTTTACTTAGTCTGGTTGGTCTATGTCAATGTTTCTACTAACAGAAATTAAACAAAGAAATTACATTACTAATTGTACACATGCATCACAGTTCTTCTGTAAATTGTGTCCTGCAGTACAGGTAAATATCCCTGAACATTCTTGTGTTCTGTTCTGGTTTGTCCTCTGACAAACTAAGGGTGAATGTGCATTGTCAAATGCTGCATAAAATATTTTAATTGCCATAAATGGTTATTAAATTTTTGATGTTCTTATAAACTGTAGAGTAACACTGATGACATGCAGTGGAGCTGTGATATTTTTAACACATTGGAAAACTTTCATTTCTGAAAAATTTCTACATATGACCTATTTAATTTCTCTGAGTGTGTTATGTCTACAAATTATAGATTTGATGGATAATCAAGAAGCATTTTGTATTTATCTAGATGGATTGAATAACTCATAGTACAAAAATAGAATGGTAGTTTTAATTTAATTTTAATTTTGTCTTAATTTTACATTGATTTGAAAACAAACTTTCTTCAGGGTCTAGATTCACCAGAAACTTGGGATATCCTCATTATAACAATGTGTCCCAGATTTTAAAAACAGCACTGGATAATGATATGTAAGGTCTTGTCATCTGCAGTTGCACGTTGATTACCGAGTGTGAGAGACCTTATTTCAATGGTCCAGGTCTGTCTAAGAAGATCTGCATGGCTTGAGGGTCAGGTGTACCCCAGCCTGTAGCAAATGGCAAAAGTGGACCAGAGTAAGTGGTAGTGAGAAGAAGCACAAGATTTTCCTTATAGGTAGCAAAATTGTTGAGTTGAGAGGAGCAGCAACAACTGATTGAATTTATTTGCAGCTTAGATATTCTTTCGCAGAGTCTTTTAGTATCCTTCAAACTAATTGCAAAATGAAAGCCTTATTTTAACTCTGAATTCCAGGAAACATCTCTTTTCCTCCTTCCCACCTGATCCTTTTGAAACACTTTGATTGCTGTCCAGTGGTGAGAGCTCCCAGTGGTGGGACCATCATTTCATACATCTTCAGGATACAGAGAAACGCTTAAGTATTAATCACTCTTCTCTTCAAGACAGGAGTTGAGTGTCTTCTGCTAATGGCTTAGAAAGTTCAAAGGCACTTATTTTCCACAGCAATTAAGTGAAATGAATAATGAACTATATTTACTGGGTTTTTTTCTGCTCTCAGGCCTATTTTCCCCCATGCAATTCATTGATTTCCACAAAGATATTCCTCACTTATTCAGTCTCTGTTTCAATTGTTGATCCTGCTAAAAAGATAATTAATTAATGTCAGATGCAGTGGAGAATCACTGCCTACCAAATGGGATTGACATCATCATCTCATTTCACCTTGAGTGTAAAAATGTCAAAAAATCAAAATAATTTTTGAGTACTTTCGAGCAGCTCCATTTTCAAAACAATGACCCTTCTGAATCCAGAATAGATATTTATTAAACTTTTTATCATGCTTGCCCTTAATAAAAAAAAAAATATATATTTTTATTTAT
>VWYP01006813.1:6494-27227 GCA_013400435.1 Pycnonotus jocosus | reverse complement strand
CCCTGTTATCCTGGCAACAAGGAAAATGTGAGAAGTAATACCTTCTTTTAAAGTGTCTGAGTGATTGTCTTAATGTGAGGCAAACTGCCTCCCGTGAGATGAAATACTAAAACATGATTATATTATTGGGCTGAAGCTTCCTGGAGGATTCTGTGTTAAAATATTTGTCTCAGACAGCTTAAGTTCTATATAGACATGCTGCAAGTGACAGTGACATGCTGTAAAGGAAATCAATGGGTACCTTATTTGTGTTTGAGATTCAGAGCACAGACAGATAGAGTTGTTTGTCAAGCTTATCTCCCATAGTCTTCTGCTGGTACTTCAGAACAGCACAGGTCACCTCTACCCCTCTTGTCACCTCTGTCAGCCCCTTGGCAGTGTCTCAGAGACTCTGGGTGATGAGGAAAATTTCTTAGTGATGATGGTTAGATGACTCCCCAGTCCTGCATGTAAGAGTGGGATACATACAGCCCATTGTCCAGGCTCCTTTTATCAACAGGACAGATTTTTTTCTGAAAGTCTCTTCATAGACAGGCAGGAATCTCCCTGACACTGTATTCTGTACACTGTGTATTCATGGCACCTGTGAAGCTCATTTTTTTCTCTGGCATTTAAATAATCAGCGTGGAAGGAAAACAGACTCAAAGCTTGTTCACACTTCCAACTCTGCATTTTTCTGCACTGAGGATGAAGGGTGAGGCCTGAGACTGCCTGGATTACAGGGATGTGTTGTAAGTTAAGGACATCCAAAAATCACACCCCTAGGATACTGAAACCCTGCATAACTAACAGCTTTTCTTTTGAGTAGAGCCAACCCAGGACCAGAACAATAAATAGGGTACTGACACAATATTAGAAATCTGCTATAAGTAATAGCTTTGTTCATGTATTTAATTTGATATAAATTGCTTTTAACCTTTTATATTGAATGATTTCTTATAGAGATGCTATCTAAGCCAAACTTATTATGACTTGTTACTCCAACTCAAGGCTCAATAAAATAGATGTTCTCCACATAGTAGTTTAAAGAGAACATACTGCTCTCTGAGGTTGCAATTGCTTTTAAACGATTTACCATAGTCTAATACAAGTGTCATTTTCTAACATTAAAAAAAAAGGGTTTCAAAATTCTGAGTTGAGCCACATAACTCTGCTTCAGGTTTCCAGTTCCATACTTTCTCCAAGCTCTGCTATAGGAAACATTAGAATACTGAAAGGACTCATTTTCATTTTTTATCTCAAGTCACTTATCACGTGGAGTAGATCTCCACAAGAACATGAGGCATGTGCTGAAGGCTGGAAATCCTTTGTCTTACTACCATCTTTGTCTTACTACCCTCTTTATCTTGCCACTGATATGCTCCTTTCATTTCCTTTTATCCAAGGACTTAAAGTGGCCAGTGGCAGTGATGTTAGAAGATGGGAAAATTAATGCTCTACAACTAAGGGGAAAAATTATCATATTTTAAAAGCTGTAAAATAATATTAAATTAAAGCCGACCAAAAGAATTTTTTTTAAAATACGTAATATTCCATCCACTGTTCCATCATGTCCAATGTATCTCATCATATCATGTCTGAGTCATTACTCACAGATAACAGTGCCTCACAACTATTTTTTAAGAAAGATGTAAATATTCCTGGCGATAGAAAAGACAAGCTTTTAGACAAGCTATGGCAAGAATATTACTTTGCACAGAGAAAGATTTTTTCTCTGACCACAGAAGGTGACCGTCATGTATAACAAACATGAGACTAAATTCTCACTGCTTGTTATTACAAATTTTATCCATGGTCCTATAATTATATAGATCTTTTTAAAATTAAGCTATCCAGCAAGTGAAATGCTTGTTAACAAAAGTGATGCATTCCCTTTCCTGTCACAAGACAACAATTTTTTAGTTTTAGTTTACAGTCTTCTTCTATTATAGTTCCTATGCAAGTAAAAATATGGGTTAAATCCATGTGATTTGATGCAATAAACCTTGATATGAAAGGTCATCCTTTTATCCTTTCTAATCTTCAACTACTACACCATCAAATAAAGCTCTGTATTTTGAAGTCTTTGATTGAAGCAGCATTGTTACTGTACAGACAGGCATACAACACATCAATTTAGATAAAATGAACACGACATATGCATTTGAATAAAATAGAATGCAATTAAGAGCATAAGTTACTATTGTACCCTGTATGGGGATCAAGCAGCATTTTGCAATCTAGCTACCCCTTAATGCTCACTAAATGCTTTTGCTGTTCTACTTCTAAGCACTTCTACTGTCTAATAGAATTTGATTTTATTTGCATCTGTTTTGAGCAGATGATGGGAATGATAAACGTTGGCTTTTACTGATTTATTTTATAAGAACATTATACCTCTTAGAAGGAAATCAGCATATAATCAGGAAATCTGTGATATAAACATGAATAAACACCAAATATGTTGGGTTTATAGAGAAGATCATGTAAGCATTTTGGTGTTCACCAGTGATTTTTTTTTTTTTTAAGTTAAGACCTATGATTTCCATTAGGCTTCAGCATTTACAGATAAGTTAGGCCACCAGTCTATAACTTCATGATATTTTTAATCTTTTTTTTTTTTAATTGCAAATTAATTTCATAGCTCACTGATTATTGTTTTGAAGATCTGTCAGATACTCTGCTTGCTCCTTGCTTGAGAGCATCTATTTGCATTAAGGAACTCAGAGAACCAATATACTCACAAAGCGTATTTTTCCAAGATTAGATTGGGATAATCATTTACAGTAGTTATGTTACTCTAGATCACTTCAGTACTAGTGGTTCAATCAGCTTTCCTCACCATAAATATTCACTATAGTTTTTTCTTAGATTTCCTCTGTTCTTGTATCTATTGCATGCCTTTTGCCCTCTATGAAGAAAACTGTAATGAAATTACTGCAACCTTGACTTGTTGCAGGACAGAAAGTCAAAGAAGTAGTCTATTATGACCTTGCCCAAAATCTCTAACTTTTGATGTTCTGTATTTCTGTTTTAAAAGTCAAAATAGGATTTATTCCATTTTACTTGTGGTTTCTCAGAGCTGCCATTTTGCATGGAAATAAGGGTAGTGGCTACAACAGCTATAGCAGTTTAATTATTAATTACCATGCTAGCAAGTGTACAATACCTAATATTGCCACCACTGGAGACAATAACACGGATGGTATAAAAGAACAGAAGTGTATTACAAGTAAGAAAGGAAAAAAGGCAGGGAGAGAAGGAGGGAGGGAAAGAGAAATTTGCTCATATTCTTTTAAGGTCTAATTTTTCCTGGTTTTCAGGGAAATACAAGCTAGCAGCATTTTGGTGAGATAATAAAACTAAGACATTACTCTAAAGCAACTTTGTAAATACACATATAGAGATCATAGTTAGCCAGGCTTTTGAAATTATATTTTCATTAAGAAGTGTACACATGCTCAGGTACACACATGCCCTCAGATATGTCAAGCAGAAGATCAGTTTTAAAAGGATGCATTTATTAAAAAAAAAGAATTTCCAAGGTCCTGGTATTTCAATCATTATCCATGACAGATACTTTGAGCTTGCATGGAAAATAAATCTATTTCTCATTTGCTGAACTGCTAGATTACAAGTCTCTTGTGTACTTTTAAATGAACTGATGAATGAAAAATTAAAGAAAACAGAATTTAACTATGGGCATGTTCTTTGCTCAGGGAGCAGCAGCAGAATGCAAAGATGGTACAAGACTACGAAAGCTTTTGCAGGTGTATTGTACCTTTATTTGTTAGGCAGTGCATCAATGACACACAACTCTTATGGCTGTTCTTTGCCCATCATCTGTTGTTTTAATGTCAGAGAGTAAAATAAAAATTCCACTGAGGAACTGACAGAGGTGCTTGTATGGATACTTAACTCATGCTGCCAGTAAACAACTCTTTGGAAGCTCAGTCTCATAGGTGAAGTGCAGCACTGTCAGCCTCGTGTTTCCAGGTCAGATGCTGTTGAAAGCACTTGGTGTATTTTCATTTGATAAAACAATAATTCAGAGATGACTGAACATGTCTATTTGACAAGGTCAGGTCAGATATCCTGCTTATCTCTGAGATAATCCTTCTGACTGAAGAGTACAATAACTACACTAAATAATATTTCCTCTTTTGCTAGTGTGATCTGTAAAATAGTGATCATTATTTAATCTTAGTCCTTGAACTTGGTCTTCAGCATTACTCTAGCAGCAGCTATTCTGGGTTTTTTTATGAGGTGTGTATTTCAGATGTATTCCTTTTTAAAAAAATGTTATTCAAGGCATCCTTAAGATGAGCTAGTTCATAGTACTTCCTTATAGCTGTTCATTTGGTACTTTTATTAGACCTGAGAGTACACGGTTGAATTCTGGGTTGGCTCACCCAAGTGCATACACAGTACATCCAAAGAACATGTTCCTTCCAAATCTTAAATTTGTGTCAGAAATACTCTTCTGACAGAAATTTGCTTTCTTCTAGTCAGTGGTTCTCTAAGAGCAAATGACAGGAGTGTCTATAATCAGTCTGGGCTACAGAAGGTAGAGAGGAGAGAGCTAGGAGTGTCTGAAGCACCTTCTGTGCAGCAGAAACAAGATCCATAAAGCTGAAGAGATGAGGGCTGCTTTTTTAAGCTTCTCTCATAAATATTTAGAACTTTATTCTAAAATTGACATAGTGTTCATAGTGTCACAGATATTCTTCCATCCTCCCATTTCTAATCAGGAGACCGATTCAATGTAATGAGGGAGTGGAAGCTTTTTTTCTCTATTAAAGATATAATCTGGTTTTACTGTGTGCCTTATTCCCAAGTGTATTCCCAAGGGCATTAAACTGAGAAAAAGAGACCCAGAGAAACATGAAGGGGTTTCTAATATGTAGTGACAATGAAATTACAGTAATGCTACATGCTCCATACTAAATGCTTCTAAGCTTTATGGAACTGCCCTCCTTGAGGATGGCTTCCAGAAGAATGGCCAATGATTCAAGAATATTATCATGAACGATTTACAGTGAGAGAAAACATAAACATTTTAACGTAGTTTACTGCTAAAAGAAATGAACAAAATATAACCACACCTCTTTCCAATCCTGATATTTAATTAGCCATGCAATTAAATTTAAAAATTAAAAAAGAAAAAATAGATAAACCATATGTTTGATTAAAAAATCTGCTCTCAATTCCAGTGAGAAAGAAAAAACTGGAAATGTTTAATGGTGGGAGTGTCTTCAAATTAAGAGGAAACCTCTGCAAAGGAAATAATTCAAAATAGATTAAAGATGTGGTTTTCTGTGTATGCAGGTTGACCTATACCTTCATGGGAAAATGAGTACTCAAACATACTGCCTCAGACACAAAACCTTTGCTAAATGAATACCTTGGTCTGACCTTCTTGACTTGCATTCCTCCTTGTCTTGGTCTTTTCTTTAGCATTCTACCAGTTTCATTAATTTCTCTCTCTGGCTATGAGTCTTTGACAATGTTTGTGTTGTGTGAGCCAGCTTGCCACTGGCCTTCGAAGAGAGACACCACAGTCCTAGAGACAGAGCATGAAAGTGGCAGACAGGAAAAGAGGGCTGAATTTTGTCCTTTATTTCTTTTCTTGCTGTTTTCAGTTTCTCCTTTGCTCTCTTTAGGCATAACTATTTCAAGCCTTTTTCTTTCCTCTGTTGTGTGAAGATTTATCTCCTAGCATCAACATAAAACAGCTATGAAACATTCTCACAGATACACAAAAATCATCAGCTGCCATTTAAAGTGAGTAAATGACCTGAAGTACTGAAGTTATTTTTTTTGTGCAAGTATGAGTTGCATTTTACATGTCAGGATGCACTGAATTTTGGCTAATGTTGACTATTTAATGCAGAGCATGATTCATGCTCCAAATATATCACACAGTAGCCAGAAGATCTAGGTACTCTAATCTACTCACACTTGATCTTCTGAAGTCTACTGCTGTCTGAGCAGAAACTGAATGGCTCTGGAGACTGAATTATCCTTTATACTTATGAATTGGTCTTCCTATCCATCTGCTATTAAAGCTGTTGAACACACTGGAAAGGAGCTGATTTAATTGACATGTCGCTCCCCAGGACTTGTAGCTCAGCATAGACTTAATAAAATCACATTTGACATTACATAAAGAAACTACCAGTTGAAAGTCTAGCCATGTTTTATTTTATTCATTATTCATTGACGTGAAAATAAACACAATTCAGTTAATTGTGCTGACCTAGAAATGTAGTTGGACTATTCAATAGCAAAGGATCTTATTTCAAAATAACCTGAAATATTGTGTAATAGAAACAAACATTTGTAGGCTGGCTTTTCCAAATGAAGGATAAATGTCATGAGGAGAGTAAATGTTTCCACTGTCAGCATCTTAGTCTGTCTGATCTCTGAACTATAATTTGCAATATCATTGATCTAGTGTCATTCTTTTCCACAATAAATTAAATGTATTTATAAAAAGAGCTGCTTGCTTTAAAAAAAGGGGACTAATGAACATGTTTATAGAAACTAACTTCAATGTCTAAGAAACATTGGAAAATAAAAAATAAGATAGATGATCATTTAATATATATGTGGTTTATTCCATTTAAAGAAAAAAGTATTTATCCTTTGCTAGGTAATAAATAGATCACCGGTTTCAGACAATGACTGAATAGACTTGTCTACATTCATATGCATTTCATGTTTAGAGGGATGAATGTTGCATGGTGGAGTAAACAATGACACCCAGTGGTCATAGTGACTTAAGGGCTGTCTGTGTTCTGGATTTCCTCAGCACATTCCTATTTTTTCTTGGTTTTACATGGGGTTTTGGGTGTTTTTCTCCTTGTTTTCCTCACAGTACTAATGACACCATAGATGCGTTCTTTGAAGCTGAACGATGTAATGATTTGACACACAAAGTTTTATCCCTCTAGAGAGAGAAGTAGTAACATTTTCATCAATGGCAAGAGTCATAAATGTAAATCTATATAAACTATGTTTATTAAAGAATGGCTGCAAAAAAACTTTGGAGCACAAGATGTGCTTGATTGGTATGACAAAAACTGATGGTGGATGTTTGTTCTGTTTTCCAGAAAATGAAATGCTTTGGATTGTTGTATGTCATTATGTCAACTTCAGGGGGGGAAAAAACCCCCAACAACCCAAAACCCAACAAACCCCCACAATCCTTCCCTTCAATCACCCACCCCTCAAAAAACACCCAACAACCCAAACCATACAAGACCAAAAATGGAGCCTATATTAAGGACAAAAAGGATTTTAATGAGTTATGACATATCAGGAGATATGGGATATCTGACTCCAGCTGAGAGCAAAGCAAAAGCCAAGAGCAGCTGACTAATAAAATTGGCTATAAGATGCAGATCTGGAATGCATTATCTTGTTCTAACTTGCATACTATGCAACCACATATTTATTACTTTTGACTTCTGAGGATCATCAGTCACTGTGTGATCTCCCGAAACAAAGCTAGTATTTAATTTCTGTCATGAGCTGAACCAATGTCTGGTCTTCTTACAGGCCTTCTCATTGATCTAGAAATAATGAAGTATTTTTTAAAAATTAATTTTGTCCTATAAAATACTTATTTTCTGAATGATACAATTGTAAATAGGGCTCTCCAAGACAGTAAAACAGTAAGATGCAAATGAAAATTGTTTTCTACCTCAGTATAAACGCAAGAAAAAGTATAAAAATAAAAGTATAAAAGAAATGCTCCTAGTGATAAATTCAAGCCAATATGGTGATGAACAGACCATATGAAGAAGACTAGTAAGAACTAAACAATGTCATGTTGATTTTTTGGTGCAAGGTTCAGCCAAGATAATAATGTGCCAAGGCATTTCTCGAGAAACAACATAACTTCATGCCTGAGGGACACAGAGAGGACTGGAGTGGTTACTACACTTGGGAAGATAAAGATGTCCTTCTACAGGTGGTAGATAGGAGAACCATGACAGAAAGCAGATCTACTAATTCCTAAGAGGGAATGAAGAAGTGTTGCCAGGCAGAGCTTGTTACAGACCCTGCTAGGTCTTGGTGTCAATGGCAGAGTGATACTCTGTCCTGTCACTGATCTCTGTCACCAATCCCCAGTGCACAATGCAGGTGTCATCCTAAATACAATAAAAGCAAAATAAAAAATGACTTGATGAAAAGGTGAATAGATATGGAGGAACCAATGGTAGCTTGTGTGGGGTTGAAGTATAATCAATAAACTAATATTAGACAGTAAAACTTTTGAATACTTTATTGTGGTATTTTTCTTCTCAACTAATTTGTACCCATTTCTCAAAGTCTGTTTTCAGCCTGACTCTGTCTTACCAAATTAACCTAGGTAACTTCAACACCATTCTCTGCTGTGTCAATTTTTAACTATTTCACACAATTTCTCTTCACTGCCAAATTTCCACCAAAATAGACCATGTAGAATGTTCTCCGTCATGCCAAGCTATCAATCTGAAGACCTAGGATAAATTAGAATGATTTATTAAAAAGTCCATTAGATTCCAAGCTAAAAGGATCAAAATGATTGTTAATTATTTAAATTAGCAAAAGAGAAGAAATACTAAGGTTTCCAATTCATGCTGAGAAACTGTTCAAATGAGAGGATTTTTGTGTATTTATGAATGTCTGTAAAATCATGTACTAATGATGGTTGCTGAAAAAGCTTTGGTGTGATTTCTGTTGAGAAATTACAGAACCATTAAAGCTGTGCAGGGGCCTCAGAAGGTCTCCAATCAAACCTCCTGCCCAAAGCAGGGCCAGTTCTGGGGTCAGTCCAGGCTGCTCCTGCCTTGGACAAATTGGAGCTTGAAACTCCTCAGGTACAGATGTGGTACAGACTCAGCGTGATCTGCCATGCTGCCTCACTGTCCTCTTGGGAACTAGATTGTCTTTCTATCCTGGTTGGAACTCTTGCCAGTTTCTTCCCAAAAAGTACCCTTGGAAAAAATACCCCAGGAAAATCATGCTGCAACACAAACCAGTGAAAATTTTGTGAACGGTTCCAATTAGAACATAATATTTCCCTTTTGCTTGTTTTCATTAATGTGATTGCCTGTTCCTTACTGAGAGCAGGTCTCCACGGCCTCAGTCTGCCTCAGACTAAAAATGAATCAGATGAGTCTCTGGATTCATACACCATTCTCTTTGTTTATTCTCTTTTCTTTACAACCTCCTCCTACAGATTAGATATGAAGCATTTATGACACTAAAGACCAGGGAATTTTAGTTCTTCAGATTCATTAAACTATCTCCTGCAGGATACATTGGACAAGCTTTTCATTTAAAAAGCAAGTGAAATCAAACTGTCAGTTCTGTTCAATAAGAATCAAATGAAGAACACAACAATGACAACAAAAAATGTAATTGTAACAGCAACAGCAGCTGTCTCTTCCTAGGGGGCTGGTGAGACACTGTACCCAGCTTTCCTGAAAGAAAAAAGAAAGGAAAAAAAAAAGATTACACCCCCAGCCCCAACACAAGAAATGAGTAGTCTATGAAAGAGCCCTTATTTCCCTCCCATAAGGGATTTGTGAAACCTGCTGAAACCTAGTGCTGCTACAGCTGTCACCTACATTTTTTACCTTTTCTCAGGGAGCACTGCTGGGACCTTTGTCTCTCTACATTGCCCTTCCAGTCATGCCATACATTAATTTAATTATGGTACCATGCTAATGTGTCCTGCAAAAATGATCTGCAATAATTATAATTATTATCCTTTTAATAAACATTCTCATAACATTATTGTATTTTATTTTATTTTATTTATTCTATTTTTTTTTTATTCATCTGAAGGAGGATAAAAATGCAATTGTCATCATTAAGTTTTTCTCTTCTGTTTTTTCTTAGGGTCCCTTTTCTTATTGTCCAAAATCCCTCCAAAATCTCTTATAGACACTGGTCTTGTCTGCATAAGGTAAAAATATGAGATTGAAAAGAAGAAAAATCAAGGGCAAAATCTTTCAAGTAGGTTGCACAGGCATCTGTGCAAAGCCTCCTGTACTGTACTCAGGGAGTTTATTCAAAGCACTAACAAGGCGTGAGAGCAGCATGTACAGAACTGTGTGTTTATCACTGCTCCCAGCTGGATCCTCCAGCCAAACCAAATTTAGAAAATACACATTTTGGCTTTATTGGTGAGTCATATGATAACATTTATTTTCTTATTAGTCAAAATTTGGAGTCTGTGAAGACATGGGGTAACCAAGGAATAGTAATTTTCTTTTTTAGTTGCATGGGAATGTCACATCTTTTGATATTAAAAGATTCCTTCTTAAAAATATAAATCTTGATGTTATCAAGCTTCAGAACATGCAGGAATAACTAGGATGTGAATCCTAAAGCTATCTGAAGTTTTTGGGGTTTTTTTTGTTTTTCCTTTTGTGTTTGTATGTTTACTGTGGTAGTCACTATTTTCATTGTTCCAAGTAGTGTATACCAGATGGGATATTTGCACTTCCACAACCTGGCCACAACAGCAGCTTTAGGATTTCAGACTTTGCCATATGAAATACTTCAAGAAGACTTATGATATGTCTGATATGTCACCACCTCTCTTCTGCTTTTAAATGAAAAAATTCTAAGGTTTTTTTTTTTCCTTCTTTAACTTAATCTGCTTTCTTTCTTCATGTTTTGCATTACAAAAGACCTAAAAGATAAGGTCAATTTGCAGCTGAGCTTGAATTTCATACCATATTGAATTCTAGCATCTTTTTACTACTAATTCTTTAACTATGATTCCAAAAGATATGTTAAATAAATTTCTTAAATATATGCACTAATTTCATTTTCAGAAAGTTTTGGATATCCAGCAAAAAAATTTCTTATGACTTTAAAACTGTTGTAGAAAAACTCTTCCAAAAGAGACTGGTATCTGCTGCCTCATAAAATGAATCATGCAAATAAGGGACCATATTGGAAAATGTGGGCTGTAATCATTCTCAATCAGTAAAATGTAGATAATGATTCTTGTCATGCGCCAAGGATGATGTGAAAATTAATCTGCTAACAAGGACAAGATAATGATTTTGTCAGTTAAGCATTATGAAGCATTGACATTATTTTGCCTGTAAATCTTTTCAGTAATATCCTTATTCATTATTCTGAGATGGAAGACCAAAGTTTTTGAGATAATAAATTTAGAAGAAACTCTATAGAGCTCCTCAGGACTTTTTCAGCAGAGGCCCTGCCTTCCAGTTAGAAGGAATTGCATTTGAAATTCTAAAGTAAATTTTCCAAAAGTTATGTCAAGAAAACATTAGTCAAGTGAGATCAGTAGGTATATTTGCCTCATCAGCTGTAAATGTAGAAGATGAAGAATGAGATTTATTTTGAAAACCCATTATATTAATTTCCAGGATGAATTTTTTTGATATGTGAAATCTGTAAGTTTGTAGTCACCTCAGAGACAGTGACAGACCATGGGTCTCCTGTACTTCAACCACACCAGTAACGACTGGGACAGGGATGCTGACTCAAAGTCTGATGCAGCCATGTTAAGTCCAGGATCAAACCTGGTTTTGTGAACACTAAACCGAGGAAAGATCTTCTTTCTACCACCTTCTGTCTACCTTCCCCACAGACAAGAGCATACACAAAGGAACCGGAGTAGCCTGCAGGTACCCAGTGGCCCCAATGGTCAAAGGACCTACACACGCTCTGCTGTCCCTGGCCACCCTTGCATTTCAAGAAGACTGACCTGTAAAAGCACCTTCTCTACAAGAGTTCAATCACAGCCTCTCTGGCTCTAAGGATCCTGCTCCATCAGGCAACTGCTGCCTTCTTACACGTAGTGATGCTGAAACCCTTGAAGCATAACCCTTAATTGCAGATCCTGATGTCACTGCCTGAATGGGACTTTAGTCAATCACTGATCCTCACCATTTGCTTCTAGGTATTTTTAAACTACTCCCTGCACAACAATCTGGCTCCCATGGATTCCAGTTTTGGTCATTATTCTCTCCATTCATTGCCGCCTGTTTATCCATTTCAAGCTAGGCAGCAAGTCATTTAAAAGTTAATCAGTGCAGTGCTCAGCATTTCAATAGCTGTCTCCTTTTATGTGTCTAGACATTAGCTGAGGAAACCAACTCAAAGAAATGAGCTATAGTTGTTGTCTGAAACCTCATACCTCATCCCTTCTGTATTTCAGAAATGGTTTGTCAGGAATCCTGTGTTCCAGACTTCAAGTTTATTCTGAGTAAAATGCAAAGCCAAAAGAGATCATTTTCCATGCCATTCACACCAATGCCAGTCTCAATAGAAGAGTTGAATTTGCAAAAGTTCCATTGGAGGAACTGATTGTGTCCTATTTTTTCCCATTTAGGATTAAAATTTTATGAAAACTGCTGTATGTAGGCCCTTACCATTAGATGATTTACTAAACTGGAACTGTAAAAATTTTCCTTCTCCTAATCAATATATGGATGTCACTATCATATGACTTGTTTTTAAATCAGAGCAAATATTTCTATGGCTAAGAGAGAGTGCTAAAGAGCAAATAGGTTCTAGAATTTTATACTGTCATACACATGAAATGTATTTAAATAAAGGAATATAAAGCACAGTAATTTGTTTGCTGTGTTCAGTATAAGCAAATAAATCCAGTTAGTGTCTTTGGATGTTGCATAAGATACTAAGAGAAATTAGATACCATTTGTTTTTTGCCTGAAGTAGAAAAATAGTATTCATGATGTACTTCACCTTTTTATTTCCTGGGCATTTATTAATTATTGCTTGTTCTGTCATGTGTGTTTGTTTCTGTAGCTCATGTATGATTGGTGTGGTTGCTGCATAACATGTTAATTTATAATTGTTTCTAAGAAAATTAAGCCCTGGATTTCATTTTCTAAATAAATGTTTTATTAACCAAGGTAATGATATCAGAAAGTATTAAATCCTCCAAAGAAGTAAATGTGTCATTTCTTAAGCTCTCTATCTCTCATTCCCTTTTAAACTTTGTTTGTTTGTTTGTTTGGGTTTTTATTGTTTTGTTTAATCAACATGAATTACAGCTGTATCAGGGTGGAAAAATGCAGTCTGGTGTGCAAAAGCTCTTTATAGAAGAAAAAAAAACCAATAGAAAAAAGGTGCCCAACGCTTGAGAACATGACAAAATAGTATGCACAAAATCTATTGAGGCATAAAACAAACGAGCACTTTAAAAGTTAGTCATATAGAAGCTCATAAAATTTCTTTCTTTTTTAATAAGCTACTCCTACTAACAGAAAAATAATCAAAATATAATATTTGTCAATTCCTTTGTTAAGGGAACAAAGTCACTGTTTTCTACAGTTACAGATTCATTGGCTTAATCAAGAGATCAAAACAGCAAACCCCAACATTTTTACTGTACTTTAATGGGCAATCCAGGCCACATCTGTGTTTTTGGCTACACCACAGTCTGGGAAGCAGTGCTGCTTCAGAGCATCTCTGTTGATTTTAAATTATAGCCTCAGCTTCTTCAGTTCTGACATCCAGTTTTCCTTCCATGTATCCCATCACTTAAAAAAATACAAGCAGGTAATGTAGACAATAACCACTTACATTACCATTGACACCATTTTTATTAAAGATTTATTTATTAAAACATTTTATTTTCTTTCCATTTTGCCATTATCTAGATGTGATTTTCCTATTATAGGGGGAAAAAAGAGTAAAAGAATGTGACATTTGTCTATGCTTTCATTTTTCTAACTCTGAAGTGGGTAGCGTCTGAAAATTTTCCATGGGAACTTCTTCATCCTGGAAATATTGTTTTCATGAAATAAAAGTAGTTCATTTGGAATATATTAGCTAGAATACTTTCTTGACTGGAACACTGAATCACAGTAATTTGTTACAGTGTCTTCCACAGTAAAATTGGTGACAATACTTTCAACAATTTGCATGGGGTTTTCTTGATCATCAAAAATGTTCCCATGTAAAATCTTAAATCTTTCACATTAAATAAAAATTTTTATGAAAAAATTAACATTAAAAAAAGGAAGAAAAAAGTGAAATGCTCAGCCTTTCAGAATGGACATTCTGCCACAAATCTCTGGGAAATTTTCAAAAGGTTGCTTTTATTACTGTACAATATAAGAAGTGCATTACAAGAATTTCTGCACTGTCACATAGTGAGAGTTTCAATCCTTTTAAATTTTTTTCAATTTCCACATAGGTTAAAGTCTGAATAAATTTTCAGGTTCACACTTTAGTTTTATACTTATTTTTACTACCTTGTTCTACTTTCTCTAAATTATTTCTATTTCAATTTTCTTTACTGAGTGAGATTGTCTCAATTTTCTATCCTTGGGAGAGAAGCATTCAAACAAAAAGCCATGCCAAGGCAAATTAAAGTGCTGAAATGTAAAATTTATTTTCTAATACCTTCACAAGCCTTGCCTGTACAGCATTTGTCTTTAGTAGATAAAGGGCAAGACCACCAAACAAGGACATTTAATCTTGATTTATCTAAAGGGACATAAAAAAGAGAGAGTAGCAGTTCTGGCTGCCTTTCCAGTGTCTCTCAAGAAGGACCTGGAAGGACCACCTGCAAAGATGGCATAAGAATAAAAATTTTTTAGTCAATTTAGTAATTGGCTCCTCTATATTAAATTGCCAATTTCATTTAGAGGAGCAATTACTGGCTTTTAAGGTGGTGGATTTGGCACATAAACTATATCTACTAGGAAGTGAGCACAAGGAGTCATTTTTTCAAGGTATGATACAGGAATTGCAAATAGCCAAGCCTACACCATTCCTAAATTAAAGTGAGCAACAGAGTGAGAAGAAACACAGAGAAGCTCTTCACTCAGTTGAGTTGTTTGCTTTGTTGTGTTTGGAGCATTGGTACAGAGGGGGAAACAGAGCAGCAAGATTTAATAGTGTGCCACCAACCCATAAAGGTTAGAGGAAGGTAGCTCTAAATTGCCCCTCAAGCTTGTCATGTAAAATAATCACTGAATTTCATGTTTAAAAATAAATTTTAAAATAAATTAAATTTTTTAACAAGTTAAGACTAGATTGTCAACTTTGGATTTTGGAAAAATGCCATGGAGAGTTCAGGATATTTTCCAGAGACATCTAGAAAGTAGCAATTTTCATTCTATACCTCCAGAATGAAATTTAAATACCGCTGAGGCCAGATGAAATTCTGCCATTTGCTTATTTAGGATCAGATCTCATCCACAGGAAAAAGACACTTCTTAGTCCAGTCTCCCTAGTTTTGTTTCTTATTTAAGTCCTTGTGCTTGTATTGCTATGGAAAAATCAGACCATGAAGTCACTTCTTGTTAATATCAGATAGAAGGTGAGAGATAAAGAGACTGGGATTTGCAGGTACAACGGCTTAAATTTTAAACCAAACAGCAGAAGAGGAGTAGGAGGGTCTCCTAAGTATTGGGAATGCTATAATTTCACATCTTATTTATGTAGACTTATTTATACAAAAATAACTAAATCTTTGTCAACTTCTAGATGCACTCAGAAAGCAAACTGAATTTACAACTTTTTCCTAAATCCCTTTTTGCCAAATTTAGTACAAGCTGGTGCCTAATTCAGTTTATGAAAATGCCATTCAGCCATGAGAAAACTGATGATTTTTTAAAAATTCTATCGAATTAATTACACATGTCATCTAATTTCTTACTGGTAGGGAATTCTAGTATATATTAGTCATCTCAAATATGTTCCAAGAAGACAAAAAGTTTTTACTTTCTGGATTTAAAAATAATAAAACCACTGTTTGACACAGAAAGGTATTCAACAAAGACAGCTTTATGGCCATAATGGCTTCATGGCCAGGACAGTGAAGACTGCATGGATATTATTATACTCTTAAAATCTGAAAACCAATATTAAGCGTAGAAAAAAGGACCAAGGAATGAACTAGAGAAGTCCTCTGTATTTTCCCATTGAACCTCTTGAAACTGGTCTTTTTTTCTTCAAGAAACTAGATGTTAGAACAGGAATGCAAAACCCAGATGGTGTGAATTGGGATGAAGTAAACCCTATAAGCTCCTCTGCTAGGTTATGGGTTTCTCAATGTAAAACACTAACAAAGTTCAAACAGTGATCACTTCCAGCAGAGGATTTATAATTTAAACAGAGATAACTTTTTAGATGAGTGATGGTTAAGCTTGACTATTTTTTTTTTTTTTGTCTCCACAGGAAACTCTGTTTTGGCTTTAGGATTGTTCATGAGTGATTTACAATGCGTTCCAAAAGGCAATCTTCAAAATGCAGAAGTAAAGAAATTACACAGAAAGCTCTGTGTTCAGATCTGCTGAGCCAAGACTGTTGCAAGGGAAGTGGCTTTCTGGCCACTGCACTGCTCCTTGGACCAGCCTCAAAGACTCCCAGTCTTTCAACACTTCCAACTTTAATGTTCCCATATTTTTCTTTCTTCTATCATGTCATCTGGAGGTAGCCAGAGAAGAGTAAAATTATTCCATTCTTTGTATCCCCTTTTGACCTCTGTCCTAAGTAGACAGTGAGATGAGCAAAAGCATTAAAAAGGACATTTTTGACAGTTCTGGAAGATCTCTTACAGGCACTCTGGAGACAGGAGGATATAGCCTAGAAATGTAAGCTAGAAAAGAGGAATTTTCCACAGATTATTTCCATTTTGAAAAGTTTAGATGTTCTGTCTGTTCTTTCTGAAAATGATTGCATGTTTCAGAACCTTGAACTATGGTACTTTCTGAGCAAAACATCACCTTTGAAGGTGACTTGAATTCTAAAGGAATGAGCAACTGGGTGTGTTTTAGCAAATATGGTATTCTTCTTCACTTGTATATATTTCCTCAATTAGAGTGCATGGGTTGAAGTGAGGAAGAAAAGTAGTAGGAGTCACCATATTTCTGACTGTATTAAAGTTTTCTCTATCATGTCAGCTTCTCATGGAACATTAAACAGCATTTTTGTCCAGGTAGAATATATTTGCTCAATCATTTCTCTGTAACTGAAGCAACAGCTTTGAGATGGGTGTTGCCCTGGTAGCTGAAGCACAGAGCGTTAACAACAGAAATTCTTTTTGCAGGATACTTCAGACTGTTAAAAATCTGATGAACCCTAAGACTTGGAATGAGTCTAAACCACTGAAAAATGTTTAGAAAGATTAATGCATTATTTCATCTGTATCTAAAACATCTACGGAGTTCTGTGAAACTTGGAAACAATGCTGTAATTTGGGACTACACTTTAGTGAAATTCCTGAGATAAAACATTCACTTTTACTTTTTTCTGGTAACATTCACTTCAAATACAATTAAAAAATAGAAAGACATATGAGAGAGGTGAACAAGAAAGAAAAGAACATCTCTCATTAAAAAAAATGTTAGGAGCTAATTAAGAAAATATTTTCAAAGTCTGGCTGGAATATAAATTATTTTTAAAGTTCTTGGGACTATGAGATGAAGGTAAAGATTTGTTCATTGTCATTAATGTATCTGAATAGGATCTTTTAACAAAACGTTTCTAGCTGGAAAATAGTTAATCAATGATCCTGAAAGAGTTGTATGAAAGGGTTAGACTTATCCCATTTCATAATGTAAGTAAGACAAAAAAAAAAAGTCAAAGCTGTCAGAAAATCTTCAGAATGAGGAATACAGGAAGACACATTCCAATATGCAAAAAAATTAAAAATATAAGAGAACTAAATTTAAGAATTCATCTATTAAGATGTTATTTTTCTTTTGTATAGACATTTATCTATTATATAAGATTTTTTTCTGATAAATTATAATTGATTTATTATATAAAAATGTTTCAATTAACAGAAATTAAATTTTATAGTGGAAGTACACATTTTATATGTATTTATCAAATGGCTTTGATAATATTTTGTGGTGCCACATATTACATTTACCTTTCTTCAACTTTCAAGTTTGGGCTTAGAAAAGTGGGGCTAAAGTCTTTGGAAATGGCTGAAAAAGTAGGGCAGAGGGATTTGGGAAGTGGTGAAAGGAAGACTAGTTTTGGAGATTATCTAACTTAAAGCAAGAACTGTTGAAAGAAGACAAAGAATCAGTCCCTCATGTGTAGTTAACATTTGGTTGATAAAGCTCCAATTAGCCTTAATCCACTTCTTCATTTAAAATGAAAGGATGTTTTTAAACATTCATCATGTTTGTTCTGGAAGGCAATTAAATATATTAGTCACTAACGAATGTGAGTTTATTTCAATGTGAACCTGACATTATATTTTTTAATTTCTGGAACATAGGTGCATAAAATAGGCAGCAAAATGCACTGTAAATGACATTTTGAGACAGATTTGTATTTTATGTATAAGGCATTTGATAGCTGTGAGCTCTGTTTTGGTCTTTTTGAAATAAAAGTCTAAAAGCAGTTTTCAGCAGCATGGCTGGTTTATGTCAAAGAAATCCCCATGACTTTTTCTTTAGATTTAGACTCATAATTGTACAGCAGTGTGAATTTTGATGTAAGTTGCTGTTTCTTTTTAAACTGATGTCAAGAAGACACATTTCAGTGACCAGTAGGTCTTTCCAGTACAAAAATAACAAGGTTTGACCATGTTTAGTTAGTTCTTTTTGTCATTGGCCTAGATGTCTTGTGCAAAAGATTCTAGTTCTCCCATCTCTTTGTTTAACTACCATGACAAGAATTCTGCTCCTGTTCCAGAGAAATGATTTGTTACAGAGTGTCCTGTTAAATTGTCCAATTCTGAGTGTTCCTCACATGAATGGAAGTAAACAATCAGCCAAGACTGGGATTTGTCTGATCTATAATGTGAATGTTGATGAGCCAAGGCATTAAGGTGACACATTAAGGTGACACTTGTGATTCATGTTATCCTTCTCAGGGTAAGAAATTACATAAGTGTCTCAAGGTTTCCTACTCCAAAGTTTCTTCTCTCTTTTCTTCATCAGAGGAAAGCACACAGATTTCTGCTAACTTCAGTGTAAGGTTTTCCCTTCTTGTGACCAAGTGCTGGAATTAAATTGGAATTTTTAGGTGTCTGTAAGCCTTGATAGGCTTTTTTTCTGAAGCTAAGAAACAGTGAAATAGAGAGCCATGAAGAATACATTTAGTACTCATATCTTGGGAGCACTATTGACAGCATAATTCACAGTTCAAATTGCTACTGGTGATTTTCTTATAATGCTTCTTCCATTTTCCATTCCAGAGCTCAGACACGTTGCTTGCCACTCTCATTTCTGCTTCCAGTACAGCATACTGCAGTAGCAGCTCTTGAAATTTTTTTATTCTCTTGGAAATATTTTTGAGATGGAGATTAAAAAGGCAACTGCAAATTGCAGGGGCCTCTTCAGAACTGAATGTGTAAGCAAGGAATTCAAGGTAGACTAAGAGGAAGATTTCAGTTATGAAATTGTGTTTTAAGCCATTATTAATACTATAAAAGAAGTAAAAAAATTCTGGAAGGCAATGGGAGAAAAAAAATCAACACCATACACTTTGGATAAGAACCATGATCTGTTTTTAACCAATATTAGAAAAATTCTATTGATATGATTATTTAAGGGTTTTAGTGAACTCTTACTGTTATTTAGTGGATATATGACCAGCACAGTTATTTACCCTCTGCTACCTGGCATACAGTCAATAAAATCAGTATCTGGCTGAATATTTCAGAAACTTACTCAGTGGTATATTTCCCTTCTTCCTGGCTGTAAAATGATCCTGCTGGACTGATATGACTGAGTGACACATTTCTCCCAGCTATCTTTAATAAAATGGGGTTTGGATGCTTGGTGGCCCCAGGCTGGCTGTCTTTTCCTCTTGTTTCCTTGCTGTCACTTGGACAGCTAAAATTAATGTATTGTCTGCTCCTCTTCTCTTGGATGTGGCTCTCAAGTGTCACAAGTGAAGCAAGAACACAAACAAAATAATAAGAATTATTTCCCTGAAGACATTGCTATGTCTTTTAAGGGATAAATAATTTTCAACAAAGATAATAGAGATTTGTACTGGCAAAAATAAAATTACTGTTAGAACTACTCTCTATCTCAAACTGTTTCATCAGTCTCAGGCAAAAATATTACCAATAAAATAAGCAAATTATAAAAACAGATATCCAGGTTGTACTGAAGAGAAGGAAATTGATACTTCTCTCATACAGTAGTAGAAAAGAAGAAGATAATAATTTATAAAGTTAAATCCTTTGTAAAAATTATGGGGTATGTTCTGGATTTCAAAATTTCAGCTCTTATTCTCAAGTGAAAAAAAAAAGAAATGTGAATCATTAGTGAGAAAAAAAGTAGAAATTTTTGTTTAACTTAATTTACAACCTTCACTTGCAAGATTTTGAATTATTATTTATTATTAAAAAAGTATGCAGAGATTTAGGTCACAAATAAGTATGTCAAGTCACAGTATATTCTCCCAGAAAACATTTTTATATATAATTGATACCATAGAAGTTATCTTGTATTCTAGATCAGACTGCTCAGAGCCCCTTTCAACCTGCCTTAAACATTTCCAGGAATGGGGCACTCACAGGCAGCCTGCTTCAGTGCCTCACCACCCTCACAAGTAAGGTATTTCTATCTAATAGCCAACCTTAATCTGTCCTCTTTCAGTTTGAAGTCATCCCCCCTGTCCTGTCACTACATGCCTTTCCAAAGAATATCTTTCCAACTTTTCTGTAGGAAAGCACCTTCAGGTACTGAAAGGCTGAAATTAGATCACTCTGAAGCCTCTTTTCCAGGGTGAGTAATCCAAATTTTCACAGCATTTCAT
>VWYP01006812.1:0-27981 GCA_013400435.1 Pycnonotus jocosus | reverse complement strand
AATAAACAAAGTGACAGACCTTGGAGAAACTGAACCTTGAAGCCTTCGTCTCTTTCTTGAGTCTGCCCCGAAGCATCCAGGAGGGCAAAAAGACTCTGAGCACCGGAATGTTGGAAATCATAACCCAACATCCAGCCCCAGAACCAAGGACACCACTGCAGCTTCAGGCTCAGAAAATATAAACAGTGAATTGAGGAGAGCAATCTGGGAAGATGGGACTACATAATCTAAAGCTGTAATTGGACAATTAACCCCAATATAAATAAATAAGTATTCCAAAACTTATAAAAGTGTGGAAACTCCTGACCCATCATCCATCTTGGGTGTAGCCATGGCTGGGCTCTTGTACTGCCCCAGGTGTATCCTTTAAAGGCCTTTTAATAAATACCTGTTTTATTCCTCTAACTCTGTCTAGCCTCTGTTCCAGGTAGCCTCACAAGGCATCAATATCACAAGCTCTTTTCTGAGTGGAACAGAGATTGTTGAACAAAATAATCTTAAATAATGCTCATGTAACACTAGTATGTGTTTTCTGCTGCTGCTGTTTGACCAATTATTTTTCATAACTCTAAAAGTTTGGCTTGCTTTCATCTTGAAAATAAAGTACACATCAAACCTTAGGTTGATGCTAATGCTTGGACCCTTCAGCAATAATTTGCTGGATATCTGTGCATCTTTGCAACAAATCTTTGTTGCAGGGCTTAGTTTACATTCCTGATGTCAAATTTTGTTCCATTCCTAATAAATTATAGATGATAGTTTTAGCAACACTGTTATTGAAGCAGATAGTGTTTGATTCAATACATTAAAATCCAATTATATTCCTACATCATAAGTGGATAATAATTGCTTCATTATTAAAACACAGCTTTCATTCTGACAGTGTTTAATGCCTTTTCTGAAACCAGTGCAGTACAATAATATTGACAGAAAAGCTAAAGGTTATATGGACAGCAAAATGCCATGTGTTATCATTATACAACACAGAAAAGGTTTCCATTTATAGATTTCATTATCAACAGCATTTTATGTTCAAAATATTTAATCTGTCTTTTTTTATCCCAGAATCCTGTGTTGACCTTCATCTTAAGGAGGATTTAAACCACGTACAATGCTGCTGTTCAATCATCTTTATTTTAGTTTTCCTGAAAATAGTCTATTAAAAAACAAAATCAAAATGTCACATTTATTATTCATTTTTTTTTCCTTTCTATCACAGTGCCTATTTTTTTTGAAAAAGACCATGAGCCTGGCTGGTTGAGATACCCAGTGCTTACACTGCCTTTGCACACAGACTGAGCTCTACACCTGGAATCATCTACAAAGTGGGGTTCAGCCTTTCAATGTGTTCCAAACATATTCGTGATCAACTGCATAAACTTCAGTGTGCTCAAGGTGATGGATTCTCCCACCAGTTTGAGCTTTACATAAAAAGCATTTTCAGGATCATTTTCACAGTGCAACCACAGTCCATTATTACACCTGTGTAATGTTCTAGAGAAAGCTTTTTGGAATGTGTAATGTTCTAGAGAAAGCTTTTTGGAATGTGGAATGTTCTAGAGAAAGCTTTTTCCCAACTTGGTGACTGCTGGGCTTCTTCTCTTCCTTTATTGGCTGGTGAACAGTAAAATGTAAAAGAGCTTGCAAGGTTTGCATGTCCATGCCTCCATTAACTCATGTCTCCAGAAGACAGTTCTTTGGAGATTGGATCAGGATTTTGTTGGAAACAAAGATGAGAAAAGTAGCCAGATTACTTCTAGTGGATTTTTTTGAGAAGCGCTATTATATAAGCATAGAAAATATTAATGCCTTCAGCCAAAAACTCCAAAGACAAAGTACATGGAAAGATAAGAGGATTATGGGGACAATCAAGAGGAAGAGTTCAGTAACCCTGCCTTGTCCTGCTGTTCCCCCATGGAAGCTGGCACAGAGCCACATGGTGTGTCAATCAGGCAGGTAAGGACTTGATCTACCATGTGGACATTTCATCTTAGTTTATATTGACCCCATGATATACACGAAATAAAACTTAGAAAATAATTAAAAATCACTTGTGTGGTATTAGGCAATTCTAGTGATACAAACACAGAGACTACAACACAGCTTAGGGATACCAAGGCAAGTGAGATCTGAAGGTGTTTGCTCCTTCAGTTCAAGACTTCAAATTGCTATTGCATGTTCTGGACACGTGTTATTTACAGACACTGAGATGGTCAGATCAGCCCATTGGTGTGATTTAACCCCACCTGCAGTAGTGTTCTGTTCTGAATTCAGCATTAGATAGAACAGGACAAGTATTTCAATTTTGTTTTGATGGGTTTGATACTGTCAGCTCTAGGATATTTTGTCTTCATTTTCTGCTGTCCTAAACAGTCTGTTTAGAAATAAAGTGACCAGCTGGCATGCACAGTATAAGAGGAGAAATAAATTCACTTAATGCAAGTGTTTATTATTATTTTGGCCTTTCTCCGAAAAGATCAGAAAACTAGAATACAGATTCAAAGCCACAGAGAAGACAACACAAAGGACTTTCTAAACAAAGCTGATCAATCAATACATTTCCCAATAATCAGAAGGAAACTGTATTGGCCTATACAATAGTGATGCAAACCATATTACTACAAAGCCCTCTAAGAAGTGCTCTTGATAAGTTTTCAAGCTGATAAGAAAATTAATAAACAACTTCTGATGGGCAGTAGTGGGCATCTCTGTTTTGCTTTTCTTGGCACATGATCTAGAGCAAGTCAGAAATTCAGAGCAGAGACCTCACAATGAGGGTGCATCTTCTGAAGCAAACACATCTTGTGCACTCTTTCTCCACAAGAATTTCTTCATACTTTACCATATAGACAAATTAAAGCAAAGTGCTGCAATTTTAAAAAGTGCACTGTTGCTAGGTCGCTTCCTGGTGAATTCTTGCACTAACAGACAGAGCTGGGTAAATCCTTACCCAAGCATTTCTCAGGGGTAGATTATCTCAGCTGATCACTTAGAAAGCAGAGACCTTTTTATCATCTTTCTTATCAACAATTAAATCACTTCAGGAACAGCTAACCTCCCCAAAATTGCCAATGTCAGGCTAACTAGTTAAAAGTACACTAAGCCTAAATATTTATGGTAAACTCCCAGCTAAGTTCATGAAAACACTGTCTCTGTTCTCAGTGTAAGCTGCAAATATCCTAGAGCCCCTCCTCCACCTCAATGGAATACAGAGTGCAAGATACATCCATACTTAATGCACTGATGTAAATGTAATTCCATAGGTTTGCTTGTCACATACTACAAAAAAATCAAATGGCAGGTATAGATTTCCCAAGACATCTGAAATAAAATATTCAAACCATTTTTGTTGTTGGATATTAGCCAAAAAGTTGAAGTTTTCTGAGGAAAAATATTATCTTCCTTTTCCTGATCACTGAGGACAAATGGCCTTCAAGCTTTAATTATGGCCTGATTTTTCACCGGAGACGCAAAGTTATAAATTTGGACAAAATCAACTTTTGTTCAGATGTCTTTTACTCTTTGTTAAAATGCAAGCTGATACAACTTAATGGATAATTTATAATATTTAGCCCAGCTGTACACTGATATATTGATTTCTTGATCTTGCATCATTGATGAATGTGATTCCCTTGAAAAGATACAAAAAATGCCTAGAGGTAGACAGGCCTTGCCAAGAAAAGAAAGGAGACTGAAAAAATGTCTTTTCTGGAGTAGATCAAAGCAGCCCAGTGGAGTGAATTGTACACAGTGGTATTTAATTGATCTGGCTGCACCTGAAGAGAACAGGGCCCAGGGGACCTCTCGTTTAAGAACTCTTATTAAACCCACATGGGTTGTGCTTCAGCTTTGTCCAGGATTCCGTGGCTGCTGCACTGACAAGCTGATTAGAAGCCCCTGGGGGAAGAACTGAAATGAATAAACATTCTGCAGGTGTCAGGCACCACAGAACCATTCTGTTAGCTGGTGATAGGAAACAATATCTGCTACACCACATCTCAAAATTGAAGGTCCAATAGTTCCCCCGTTTACTCCTTTAGTTTCTTTAGAAGTTCTTATTTCCGATAGATTTTTCACATGCAGTATCTGCATGGGATTGAAATTAAGGCCATGGCAGTGGAAGCCCTTTGCCTTGAGAAGGTGTTTTAACAACCCAGAATATTTCACTGGACTCTAAACAGCAAAGTGTGGACTAGAGCAAAGGAATCTTTGAAAGGTATAACTAGATAAAGTTTTTGAGAAAAGCCAGCAAATACGAGAAAGCACATTTTCAGAATATTTGAGGAAAGACAGCTGAAGAACAGACAATTACTCAATTACCTTCTAACAGTCAGCTTTGGGTTTTTTTCCACAGAACTCCAACTTTTTTCATCTGTTCCTTTCTTCACCTCTTTTCTGGGTTTGCAAATTGCATACAAACACCCAAAACGTTGCACTGATCACCTGGAGCTCGAAGGAGAAGAGTCCATTCACTACAGGACAGGGACAAGACTGGAGAAGGGGAACTGGGCTCACTCTCTGTGGATGATCATCAAAACTCTTCCATCCCAAATTCAGGATCAATGCACAAAGAGGCTTCAAGAAACCACCAGGTAATTAATTAATACATTCTCTTGAATCTAGGTACAGTTCTAAATTGTGCCATTAACTTCCTTATTTTCCTGAATGTGTGTATCACTTGTTCTAAACAGAAATACACAGAGATGAATTTCTACTATCAGCCCATTTTAAAGTGCCATATTAAGTCCCAGTTTCACAGAAACATTAATTTACATTTCCAAAAGTGACTTTCATCATAAAATTAGGGTTGTATTTTGTTGCCATTGAATACCTCAAACATAAATTTTAAATCATTAGGTTGAAAGACACTCTATTAATTACAAAAGAAATTATAAACATAATATTACATAAGCAAAGTACCTCTGATCATTCTTTTCTGCTTACAAAAATACAGATTTTCAAGTCAATTAAAGTCTGTTCATTCATCTGAGAGCAAATATTTTGTTGGATATTTCACATATCATGATAAGTCTATTGAGAGTAATTGACTGGATTCTATTTGAAAACGTGTTGTAGAGCATTAATGAACACACCAATGCAATGAGCTGCAGCTGCTTCTTGACAGCAGTGTGCAGAAAACTATGGATTTGTTACATCTCTGATTAGCAAAGTCCTGTTTCCTACCTGTGGTTATTAAGAAAGATTATATTTGCCAGAGACACTGTTTTTTTTTCTTTTTAGTCTGCCACCCACAAATTTTAGTGACTGGCAAAGAAAACCTTTTGACTATGCAGCTCAATTCAAGACCAACTTTAGATGAGCCCAATTCTCCTTCCCCTATTCAAAACAAAAAAGGATAACTCAGAAGAATTTATAAGGCCCAATGGAGCCCTTGCTTGGGAGCAGTCAGATGAGGATTTTAAAGAGCCAGCATCTCTGTGTGGCTGTTATTTGACACTTTGCCATTGATCCAGAAGTGCAGGGTCACCCACAGAATAATAAAGGTTGGAAAAGACTTTCAGGATCAAGGTCAACCTTCAGCTGAACCCCACCTTGTCCCCCAAAGCAGGGCACTGAGTGCCACCTCCAATCATTCCCTGAGCTCCTCCAGGGACTGTGGCTCCAGCACTGCCCTGGGCAGCCCCTTCCAGGGTTTAACTGCTCCATCTCACTGTTCAACCTAAGGCCAGTGGCCATCCAGGACTGATTTCACAACACTCTTGGCATCAGTTCTGTCTCTGAGGACAAGTGCTTTCCTAACAATTAACGCAGGAAAATAATTGTCTGCCATGTCCAATCTTACCTTTCAAAACTGACAGGTCTATTCTGTTGGTTCCTTACAGGAAAAAAACAAAACAAAACAAAACAAAACAAAAAAACAACAAAAAAAAAACAACCCAAGAGCCTCACATAACACCAACAACCAGAAAACCAAAGTCAACTTGGAAATCACCCAAACAGCTGCCAAAAACTTTTCTGGGAGGAAATTGTCTCCTCAGCCATTCCCATTGAGTTTTGTCATTAATGTGCACATACCCACTCACTCTCCAAAAGAAAACAGTGTTTACCTTGTCACAAGAAAATAGAAAACAGCCACACCCTGTGGCTTAGACTGCATGGCTATTTATGTACTTAAGGCAATTGTTAGCAAACAACTTGGATTTTCAGTAGTACCTGTGCAGGTTATATTCTCAGCTCCCAGTGGAAAGAGTAATGAGTTATGCAATAAAAACACACTTTGGCATAAATTACACCAGTCTGCCACATGCTGCTTTCAAATTGCAGCTGTAAAATGCATTGTATTTGTCCAACAGTTATTGCTTTGAATTGCTGAAAATCTCCCTGATTTGGGGCCAGAAGCCTGAGTCTTACCATGGTCTGTGCTTTACATTTCATAATTCTTTAATCAATTTTCTCTTTCTACAGAGAGCCACCATTGTTATTGTCATATGATTTTTACTGAAAATTCTTCTGAACCAGTAGCATTCTTTCCAGAGCTGATAGGTCATGAAACCCCTGCAGCTCTCATTAAAATTCAAAAACATTCTCTCATGAACTATTTCACTCTATATATACATTGCTGCAGGGTGGCTCAAAATATGACAGGTGCAAGCCCAAAAATATACCTGACCTGCATTTTAATTTTGCCTTTCTCATAATCCTATTTCAAAAGAGTTTCCTCTCTACAAAGTCATTTCTAATAACAACATTACAAACACTTTCAGGTCCATAAATAATTGCTACTCCTTCTGCAGCTCATAATGGACTTATTTCCTTTTAAAAGATACCTGCCTGTAAAGAGCTTTTTCCATTTTAAAATTGCACTTTCTTCTTAATGCCTTGTTCTTAATGCTTTTTGGAGAAAGGGGACTTAGTGTTTTATTCAAAGCATATTCCTGAAATCCTTGTCTGCACATAATGTGCACTCTTTAAATTGGAAAGGAGGCTGGCTCTGATGCTCACTGGAGATGGAAAGAACCTGCTTTTAATTATTACAGTCCTTGCTTCTCAGTAAGTATCTCCTTCCTTTTCAATACTAATGAAGTCCTACTTTTGATTATCCTTGACTTTGTTTTTTCACCTTTTCTTTACCCCAGAGGTAAACATCTAGAGACTGGATTTTATGCCTCAGGATTGTGCTTTACCCCAGTATTACAGATAGAATCCCAGAAAACACTAGAAGCATGTTAATAGAGAATTCCAACTTATTTTAATGAGGCCAAAAGCACATCCTACACATTTTTGTTTTTCTTGCCATTTAAAGCATTGAGACCTTTCAATTAAACAATTACATTAACAGGCATAAGCTTCTCAATTTAAATATTATCCAGCCAAAAATCTGCTCTTGCAGCCTTGAGCTCCCTGGCACAGGTTTGGATTCTTGGTAAAGAAAATACCAGCTGGGAAAATCAGCAGTCACTAGTGGCTCTTTAGGACTGTGGAGTTATCCTGGTACACATCCATCCAGCCATGCCAGTGAGAAGTGTCAGGAATGAAACATCCACGTGTGACCTGGTTCAAAATGTCCCTCTCAGATGCAGAAGGTGTTACAGGTCATTCTTAGGTGTCTCTAAGAATGTTTTGCAGGGAGCTTGTAGGATCAGGTAGGGTAGGCTAATCTATATAAAACCAGGGAGTCACACTCACACTGCTCTCCCTCAATTCCCATAAATATTTGCCCAGAGATACGTGGCCTTGGAGATGCTCAGAACATGGAAAAGCAGAGCCCTGCTAACCTGATCCAGTTTTGAAGTTTGCCAAGATGAATGTCACAGACATTTTCCAACCTTTATTATTCCCTGTGGAAAATCTCCATAAAGTGTTAATCCACAACTCCACCCAGCAATATTCAATTTACCTGTTTTGTTTAGAATTCTAATTTTAGGGATCCTAATTTTAAAATAATTGTGGGCATTTTATAATTGAGGGGAAAAATTAAACTCTGAACCTATAAGTTCCTTCTGGAAAATCAGAAACAATAATTAGCTATGCTGTAATTTCATCACTAGACCCATCACATTTTCCAGGCATAAGAGAGTCTTATTAAACAGCTCGGTCAGGGTTGTTAGGTTTTGCAATTTTAGTGCCATTCTGGTAATACATAAAGTTTGATTTGATACTCTCAGATACAGCTCCTAATATCTGCCTTTCAGTAAAAAGAATATCTCATTTGTGCAATATGGTATGCGTGGGTTAGCAGCAGACAAAGAAAGAAAGACTCTTTCAAAACCACTATGCTTGATATTGAGAATATATTCATATATGCTCATATGATCTGAAATGGGCTGTTAGTGCCCTAGCACAGTAAATCCATATGGCCACTTCATGTTTTCCACAGACACCATTTATTAAACTACCATACATTTTTCTTTCAGAGATAATGTCTTCACCAAGCTTTATCATCTGCATAATATTTGAAGTGTGTAACCTGGCTGAAGAGAGAATCACTTATTTTCCTGATTTAAATCCATTCCAAATTAAGAACTGGTACTTTAAACTATTATTTTGCAAATTCTTGCATGGAAATATGATAGAGATCAATTGATCCAGAAATAATATACCTAAAGAGGAATTGCTTCCAAGTTATCTGCTGTAGCCAGCACCATACAAACCTGTTATGAATTTCAATATGAAATGCAGGTTAATGCTGTCAAAAACTGGTAAAATACTATCATGCCACAAAACACAAGACAGTACTATGTCTATTTGAGAAGAATTAGGTTTCCTGAATCTTGATTTGGAAAACTGAGTTTTCTGAAGAAGTTATTCCAAGTAGCTATAAATTAGAGGTGAAACAAAAATTAATTTCTTATTGCTATGTAGTGCCATGGAAACCTGCAAGAACATAGAGCTAAGTACATATTTCATATTTCCCCTTGAAACCTATCAGTATTTGGGAAAAATTGATAAAGAAAGTAGCAGAATTGCAGACTCACAGGAAACAGAAGGGTCTAATTTCAAATCACAGCTACCTGCCATTCAACCCTGCGCAGGCTGAGGAGAGGCAAAATGAACTCTGAAATGCTGAACCCCAGACTGGTGCACTGGCAGCTTTCTCTGACTGCTCAGCTCTGTGGCCAGTCCTGCTTTTATGAGGAATTACACTTAGTTATGGTTATGGTTGCCCAGCTGTCCTATGTTACAATGCAAGCTGTAACCAGGAGTGTGCATTCTACAGCCCTTTGTTAAAATCAGGTGGGGCTGTGTTCTTCATCTCTTCCATGACCCATCCCTCATAACACTGGGAGGATCTTCTGTCAATGGGCAGCTGTGAAACCAGCTGGGGCAGGGTTTGTTCTTTATCCCTTCCAGGACCCATCCTCCCTGCAGGGGATCTNCCCAGAGGAAGACCAGCCCCATCTACATCACCACTGCACCTTCAGAGGAAAACTCCACCCTTCTCCAGGATCATCTCTGCTTCAACAGAGCCACATCTGTCACTCCAGGAGGATTTAACTGGGCTGCTCCCAACATCCTGACCAACAGGGTGCCAGGCTCTATTCTGACTCTGTCAGTGCTTTTGTACCACTGCATTTTGTTCTAGTTTTCCCATTAAATTGTAGTGCTGACTTGGGCTTTCCCACTCATTTGCTTTCAAACCATCACACCAATAATACATACAGCCGACAAAATAATCAAGCAATATGAGGACTGGATAACTTAGAGACATTTCGAATTTCAAAATTATTGAAAATTATTCATGAACAAAAAAAATGTTTTTCCATTCAGAAATGTCTGTGATTACATGCCTTTAAATTATTTAAGTGACTTTCAGAGTTGCCAGCATAAATTGAATGCCCAGATTTGGGGAATCCTAATGGGATTTCCTTGTCTAGACAACTGCCTAAAGAGAACAGAGACTCTAAATGCTTAAAACAAGAAAAGCAAAATGAGGAATTATTCACCTCTGCAATTAGCCATGATCTGCCTCCTGGCCCATTTGCAAGCTGCAGTTCATGACATGTTTAATATTAAAACAAGGTTAAATTGTCATAGCACCCAGGACAGGGACAAACTGCTAAATGCTGAAGAGATGAAGGAAATTGGTGATCCCTGATCAGATGATTTAAGCACTTCTTACACCTCATATGTTTCACACCAGCTGCAGATTGCAGTGACATCTTCTGACTGTTCCCCATTTGGAACTTCAGATTAGCTAAAGTGCACTGAAAGGGAGAGCTCCTTCTGTCACAGCACTGCATCAGAATGGTCAAATATCCAAAACAAAGTTTTTGCCTTTGCTGAACATCTTGCTGTAAACAGCTCCTTGTACATGTAAAGGGAAATTATATGTCAGAATTTTTGGTTTTTTAAATGCTCACACTACAATAAACTGATTGGAAAGTAGCAAAACTCTGTATTCAACTGGGAAGAGAAAAAACTGCAGTGCAGAAGGAGTTTCACGCAGTGGCAGCCTGCCACTGGAACGATGGTTGGCAATTATATAAAATGGACACTCCATGTCAAAGTTCCTTGCCAGTTTGCCAGCTCCAAAGGGTTGGCAATTGGATTTGGCAACATTTAGGGATACCTGCTCCAGCCTGAATAAAGTTCCTGGATTGGGAAATAAACCTGGGGAAAAGATTGCTGCACACTGCAGTTTGAAATCATCCATATTCATTTTGCTTTGCCTCCATGCAGACCTAGGACACTTCAGACACACATGCTGAACATTTTTAAAAGGCTTTAAAGAAGAGAAATTACATGTTCAGGCAGTGGAAAATATTCCAGTGTTTGCTAAGGACCTGACTCCTAAATAACAGGGGAAAATACCTGAAACCAGAACCATGTTCACCTGCTGTCCATTGTGCTTCCCAGCAGGTTGGACATGAGGAAATGGGCTTCAGGCTCTGCTCCTGGCTTACACTATGGGAAGGTGATAAAACAGATCCACTCAATGGCAAAATAATTCAGGATGAAATCTGAAGAGAAGCCAGCCTCACTCTAAAATTACACTTTAACTGTGAAACACAGGAGAGTTTTACCCATGAAACTTCACTCCATCCCCAGATGAAGAACACTGGCTTCTAAACAACCAAATGGGTGAAGAATTTAGTACCAAACTCTGCAATAGTACAGATAATTTCCCTACACTTTATTTCATTACTTACATGTTGATAGAACTGAAACCACTGTTTCCAGGATGTTTATGGGAAATACTACTAAAAATTACTTCACTAAGCATCTTTAATGTCCCCAGTAAGGCAACAGATACCAGACAATTCAGGGAAAATTCTTAGCCAAGGACTTAACCAAAAAGCAACATGGATGAGTAGTGTACATGGAATAAAATATCAAACAGCCTTTTTTTGTTCCTTTAGCCTTGAAAATGTTGCTGAGTTTTTGTTTGAGGGGTTTTTTTCTGTAATATTTTGTGTGATATGATTGCTGAGATCTCTTTGAAAAGCCAGTCTATTTAGGACAGGGAAGACAAAAAGGGCCAAGGTGAAAGAGTTTTCATTTACAAATTTCTACAGGGATTAACAGAATCAGCAGTTTAACTCTTTGATTTGTCCTCAGGGCTTAGAGCAAAGCTATTGTAATATTTCACTTCTCAAAAGTCAGCTGTCAGTATCATAATGATTACATGAAGTCACAATTGAACAATATGAACAATATTTCAAGGACTTGCAATTGGTATGCAAAACCCCATTATGTTACTGACAGTAAGTGAGAGCTCTCTGATAGTAAACAGTTTTCAAGAGACACCCCTAAATTTCTAGCAATACCTCCTTCATTTTCATGTCAATTTGATGGATCTCTGTGCACAAAATAAGAAACATATTCAAATAAAATTTAAAAAGACATTTTAAAGATAGCCAGCCTGAAGAGCATAATGGAGGAGTAAATAGAGATCAGGGTAGCAATAGTGCCTGGTAAATCTGACAGATAATTGTCCATGTTATCTGCAGCATCAAACCCAGTATTTGTGTCATACACAGGTGAGAGCTTTCCTCAAAGGAGTTTGCTAAAGCAGAAGCAAACAGACAGGAGGATTTGCTAACAGGTCAAGCCAAACCAAGGATATCTCCTTGGTCCTTGTGAGTCCTGCTCCTGTCTCCTCAGCTGTGCTTCTTCTCATAGATGAGTCGATAGCATTAAACAAACCTGAGGTACAGCCACGCTATTTTGGGGTGGACTCTAGAGCTGGTTTTGGCTAAGGTAGAATTCATTTCTTTCATAGTGGTATGGTGCTGTGTTTTGGATAATTTGGGGGTATAATAATTTCAGATATTGCTGAGCAGCACTTACAGACTCAAAGCATGTTCTGCTTCTCACACAGCCGCAACAATGAGGAGCTGGGGGTGCACAGCAAACTGGGAGGGGACACAGCAGACCCCAGCTGACCCAGGGCTATTCCACCACACATGGCCTCATGTTCACTGCACAGAGCTGCAGGAAGGAGGAAGGACACCCAGAGCAATGGCACTTACCTTCCCAAGTCACTGCAATGTGTGATGGAGCCCTGCTCCCCTCGGGATGGTGGAGCACCTGCCTGCCCATGGCCAGTGGGCAATGCATTCCTCAATTTGCTTCATTTCTGAGCGCAGCTTTGCTTTACTTACTGAGCTGTCTTTACTTCACCCCATGAGTTCCCCCTTTTGCTGCTCTGACCCTCTCCACCACCCCACCAGAATGGAGCGAGGGAGAGGCTCTGTGGGGCCGAGTTTCCTGCTGGGGTCAAACCAAGACAGCTCCAGACTGGGCAGTGCCTGAAGCTTGTGCTGAGTCTGAATGCATGTCAGAAAAACCTTTCAATACACAGATAGTCCAGGCAGTTCACTGGAAGATGTTTCATTCCACCAGTTCCACTCCATCACACAATTCTTCAGGGTCCCTTGGTGCTGAAGCAGCTCCTGTCTTCAAAGGTCTTCTCCATGAAACCAAGCTCTGGTTGAAGTCCTCTCAGGTAACCATGGCAGGGCTTGGATTTGTCAGAGAAAACTGCCCCTCCCTCCTTATTGTTGAGAGAGGAAATATAGACTGGCTTGAAGTAATGCCATGATCAATACATGATATTTCAAGCACAGGAGATAGATGGTGCTCTGGAAACTGAGCCAGCAGTGCACAATACCCTGGACCCACATGCAGATAACAAATTCTGATCATTCCCTGCCAAGCCTTGTTCAGACATGGTTCACCTTTACAGCTCCACACCTTGGAGCCTGACTGCAAAGCCAGCCCCACAGATCAATATCACAGATCCCAGCAAAGTAAATTTCTGTGGAAACCCTAAAACTTGAATGATGCTTTCCAAAGACCTCCTTCTATACAAGGTAAGAAAGATGTATGTAATGAGAGAAATTAAAAGAAAGTTTTAAAATAATTTGTGCTGCCAAAAAAGCAGCATTAACCTGAACACTGTATAGGCTATAAAACTATTTTATAAGCACTAACAGAAATCTCATATTGTCTATTAAAAATTTATCACCAGCCCTAAAATTTTACTTCTTCTAGAGCATAAAGCATAATTGAAAGGAATAAACAAAGAAGTTAGGTTAATAGTGCACAGCAACAGAACAAACTTGAACTGTGAAAAGCAAGATAATGCATACATTTTAAATCACGCTGCACAATAAGAATTTACTCAACAGTGATATTGAAGAAGTGATGCAAGGTTCATTTTCCAGGTGTTTTTACAGATAACTCTGCTTTTAACTGTGTGTGCTGTGTATTTTCTGGATTGAGTTTGACTCACTTCACTTTTTCTTACTTAGAAAATGGCAAAGGGGGTTTAAATAGATTCTACTGAATTATTTATTATTTTAAATACATTAAGGAACTTTCCTCCTGAACTCAAGCATTGGGCGAGGGTGTTGAACAAGAATGATATAAGGCTACACAATGAATTTTATTTCAAAGACTGAATGAATTTGAAGCAGAGTTTGAGGGCAGAAACTGCCTTCAAATCCACATACCAGGTGTCTACTAGGCCAGTGTATATAGAGTTGAAATTATGAGGAAGGAGAATTGATGTTTGCAGATATAATGTCATCTGGAAAATAAATTATTTGGTTGTTTAAGATTGTTGTTGTGAAAGATATTTCACAAATGATATTCTGTGGATTAACAGAACATCCTGTTGCAGTGGGCAGAACAAAAGATTTACAGGAGCTTTTTTAGGATAATAAACAAGCCATTCAAATTCATACAATTCACTTTTTTGTGCCACATCTCAGTGCCACACCTTAATATAGGACACTGTGTATAAGTCACATCCCTCTTCTTTCTAAAACAAACCATGGCTGTGGAGAAGAGGGAAAACATTGATGTGATTGTTCAACTTTAGGGAGAGTAAATTCACTTTATTCCAATTAAGGAAGTATTCAAGGACAGAGACCAGGCTGCTCCTCAAGACACCAAGAGTTTTCTGGTCGTACAGAGTGCACTGAAATCCAATGACTCTTCCAAAAACTAGCTGTGAGGAAAATGGGATTGTTCCCATTGACTTCAAAGCACCTTGGGCCGAGCCCTAAGGAAGATGGGAAAGCCTCAAGAATGACAGAACAGTTGGATGAAAAGAATTTACCATACTGGTATTTTCAGGGGGAGATAACAAGAGAAATTTGAAAACCAGCACAAAAACAGCACCACAGTTGAGTGGCACAAGGAAGGTTTCAGCAGTTTAAAAAATGTCCTTGTGGAAAGATAGTTACAGATAAAGGATAAGGTACAAAGAAATACAAAACTATTTCAAGAAAGAGGGAACTGAATTCAGTAATTCATAATAGTCCTGATTAGAATTTTAGCATGACTTTTATCCTGAACTAGAAAGAAAAGGAATGTGAAGTATGAATTATCCACGTGATCTGAATCAAATTTTCATGTTGAATTCCCTACCATGTGCTGGCTTGTCCTACTTATTTCAGTCATTTAAATGTGTTCCACTAAACTAATTTTATTTCATATAATCTAAGCTGCTTTTGTATTTTGTATTTGCAATATGACACAAACCAGGTCTCACTGTCGCATCTCTCATGGTACAGTGCAACCTTTTTGTACAAAAAAGACCAGACTGAGGCATACAGAGGGCTAAATGCCTATTACCTGGAACAGCCTGTGTTTGCAACAGATCCTATTTCAAGGTAAATAAAGGCCCATTTAGCAGGACTGGCTTTTAGTTAGCTATACCATTTACCTTGCTGCAGGTCAGAGCTTTCAGGTTGTCACAGGATGAGAGCTTGCATGGGCTCTTTACTTCTTAATACAAGATATTACACTGAACAAAGCTACTTCTTCCTCAAGGTGTCCAGCTACTGCAAAAATACTATTCACAGAGGATACAACGTGGCTTTCAGGGCTGAACAGTGCCATGGGTGCATCCCAGAGCTCTGGTGCCACACAGGCTGACAAAAGGCCTGGCTGTCAAAAAATCTTTATGTAACAGCTTTATAACAGGAGATATATGGCACTGCAGAGAAAATCTGGATGGAATAGCTATTGATTGAGGCTGTGATCAAAAATGGAAGAGTCTTGAATTTATTTCTTCTTTTTGCTACTGGTTGGCTTTAAAATGTGATGGAAATCCCTTGTGCATCCCCCTGGCTGGGAGGAGTGCTGGTGCTGTGCAGTACCTGACAGGAGGGCTGGGAACAGTCAGTAATTCACTCCTTGAGTAGCAGCTGCTATATCCCTGTGGAGCAAACCCATGGGATGCACGGAGCTGCAAAGAGCTGGATTCCTCCTCAGCCACTGTATGCCAGAACTTATAATCCTGTCATCAATTTTTGGCATTCAGCAGTCCAGGACCAGGTGGGGCACAGCACCTCTACTTAACATCACTGAGAGGAAAAGTGTGAGCTCTTGGTAGAAGGGCAGAGCCCAAGGGGCTGCTCAGCCACCCTCAGCTGGTCCCAGTGAAAATGCCAGCACACAGCTGGGTGCTAACAGCACAAAATCACCACCAGGATGAAGGTGCAGCTTGTGCCAGGCTTAGGGAGTGGGGAAGCACTGCAGTTCTCAAAGTCTCCTACACACAGGAGACAAAATATTCCCCAAATGTCTCCACGTGGCATGTTCAGTTTTGGTGGCTCTCTGGGTGCATGAATTGGATTCCTTCTGCGGGGACTGAAGCAGCAGCTTTCCTTTAAAGCCCCCCAGCAGATGGCTGATAGCATCACACCAGGCACTGTGTACCCAATGCCTTTTCCCTCCAGAAACCCTCAAGCCGGGTGTTCATGGGCTGACAGTGGGGCAGGGGAGACAGCAATCAGAACAAACACTGGGAGCACAAACAAAAAAGTCCCAGCAAGAACTGCCTCAATGTACTCACAATGCTGCTGTGAAATGCCTAATGTAAACAAAGCCACAATTTCACTAATTTCAAACTCTGCTACATGGCAGATTCTGGGTCTCTGCAGCCATTTCAAAATTTGCCATCATTGGAATAATGACAAAAGATGTAAAAGTAATTAATAAGAGCACTTTTTTCCTAAATGGCTCTGATTTATTTGGAGAAGTACTAGGTAACAAATGCAAAAAAAGTATTATTGAGAGATGAGTGGAAAATGCCCACTTGAGTCAAGTGCTGGGATCCTGCTTAGGTGGAATGCATTTTATTTAAGATAGAGACATTTTCTGCTCAGGAGAACCAGTTTCAAACTGAAGTCTCACTACTAAGTTCTGAGTTTAAATCAAGTTATGAATGACAGCCATCCTTATGTGCCTTTCTCTTCTGAATACTTTCTCAATGGCTAATCTTTCGAGATTTCACAAAGACTGTTTTCTTCTTTTATGGTCTTTTTTGCTCTTCACTGTTCTTGCTAAAACTTCTTTTTGCCCAGAGACATTGTTTGGTCTATAAGTTCCAAATTCCTGCGGTAATTTGCCTTGCTGGGACATTCTAATTTTCTACTCCTTCCTAAGATATCCAGGGCTTTACTCCCATTTAATTCCCACCAAGTGGTAATTTGGTTAATGAGTTCTAAAGAACCCTGTCATAGTTTAGAGAGTGGAATTCTGCACCACTGCACCCATGAACTCACTGTGATTGTTCCCAAGCTGTTGGCTGGATTTTGGGGACTGCAGTTGGAGGGGTGTCCTTGGGAGCAGGGAGAGGCACTGCCCAGGACATGCTGAATCACTGCTCACCCAATGCATGACTACCACTGACAAAAGCAGATGTCCAGGGGAATTTATCTATACCCTGAGTCACTCCTTGGACAAGCAGTGAACACTCTAAAGGTAAAAAACCCCTGACTGCATAAAAAATTCATTGAATAGCAAACACAGCCTCCAAAGCAGCAGCATGTTCACAGGCTGTTCTTAGTCAAGACAAAGAGTGGGTTTACAGCTAGGACAAAGAGATCTGGGCACCCCAGCTTGTTCAAGCAGCTGTGCAGCAAAGGGAGACAGTTTTCACAGTTTTCACTATTTCACCAATAAATAAAATATTTCCTGTATAGACACAAGAACCCAGGGTCAATGTCTCAGGTCCTTTGGCAGTGGCCTGTACTTGCTTTATCAAGAAACAAAATGTAAATGAAAATTACAAGCCCAGAACTGGCATAATGTAAGGAAATGAGAATTACATTCTCTGCAGTTAAGACCACACCAGTACGATGTCCAGTTGGGTTTTGCAAAGTCATTGCTAATTCCACTGCTTGAAGATGCACAGCCAGGGTATACATCTAATAAAATGTTCCTGAATTAAGTTAGTGTGTATTTATACATTTTATATATCCTAGCCCATAAAACAAAAGAAGTTAAATGGTCAAAGAGTTTGAGGCTGATAGAACACATCATTTCCTCTATCACTTCCCCATTATCTACATCAATGCAAGTCCCCAGATGGCCACTGTTCAATTGAACAAGGCTACAGAAACATTTCCTTCAAGAATGAAAATCCTTACACGGAATCACTAAGCTCAGTGGCAGTAACGAGACAGGATGACTGGCTGTGTACCTGTGTTGATGCGTTTAGTGAATGCTGAATTTCTGAAGGGTCTTAGCAAAGGCTCACACATTTGTGCTCATTCCAGGGAGAGGAGAGGAAACTCCCACCTGCTCCCCAGCACACCAATGGACCATGGAGGAACCCAATTCACTGTCACTCAGAACCGAGTGTGGCAGGGAGGAGCTTCCATCAGCTTTCCAAAAAGAAACAGAGCGTTCCCCAAGTCCCAGCTAAATATGCCAACTAAATTGTGTGAAAGGAAAATCCTAGCAATTCCCAATGTTGATGCAGTAGCGCTGAAATGCTAATCTGGACATTAATTAATACTAAATTAGTTACAGTGGAATGAAATTACATCAACATGAAAATCAAAGGAGCTAAGCATAATTTGCCACATAAGATAAATATTTCTACTTTACATGGGAATTGTAACAAATGATTTTTATGTCAAATTAATTGATGTCAAGTAACAATGAAATTCCATTGGAAGTGAATATTACACTCACATTATTTTCAATAAAAACTCTAATTGCATTGCATTCTGTTAACATAAGATTCCCACAGCCTGTACATGGAAACTGAAAATATCATGTCGTACATCCAGAGTAAAGCCATATACCACCACTGTCCAGAAAAAGGGTGAAATAGGAATTTTAAAAACTCTGCCTATATTTTATTTTATTTGTGAAAGTATTTATCATCCTAAGTGGATGCTTTCATCTTGGTGAACAATTTACATTAGCTTAAAGCACCTAGAAACATTCTTGGCAGTTCATACTTGCTTTGATATAAAGCATCTACTCAAATGGGTAAAACAATCTCTCACTGCTACAATATTTTGACCTCTTCAAGTGATGATTATTAAAAACATATTCTAGCAAATATCAAAATGAAGAACTGTAATCAAGGGAGACAAGCATTTTGAAATAGTCTATCTCCTCAACAGCATGTATATAACCTGTCATATAGGCAATATCTAGACCTTATTCACTATTTACTGCAATTATATAAAGAAATCACAACCAGAAATTCTACAGTTCTGCACATCCCTGCCTGAATACAAGCTGCATGTCTCCAAAAGAGCTTCCCTTGTTAGCATCTGTGCAGGAATTCTTCATGAAATTCATTAAGGGGTTTGCTGCAGCTCTGTGGTAGAACGGATATCCAAGATGCACAGGATGAATCATCACCTTCACTTTTCAATTGGCTCTAATGGGAGCCCAGGCAGAATTCCAGGAGTCAGATTCCACTTTCACTTTAGATTTTCCCAGTAGCAGTGAGATGTCCAAGACCATCCCAAGCCCAGTTTTATTAGGGTATTTCATTCCTCACTCCTCTTTCAAAAATCTGAAAAACATTCCCATTGACTTCAGTGAGCATGAGTGATTAATGAGCCTTAAGGTTCAGGTGGAACAGCAGAATTACCTGGCAGTGGGGCAATCCATCCATCATCACCATGGATTTCAACTGCTTCAAAGAGTTTGAGGTTTGTTGAGAGGAACTGCACACTCTTGACAACACAACACATTGCCCTCAAAAACATCCTTATCCACTTCCAGTTCAAGAGGTCTCATTTATTTTGCCATTATACCTTCAAGAATAAAGAACTGATCTCCCCAGGCCCCTCAAAAATAAATGATAATTTAATGATTAAGGTTTCTGCTATTTTAATGGAAATAAGAATTACTGAATCCATGATTCAATGAGCATCACAATATTCTGCATACAATATACTGAATAAGACATTGACCTACAATTCTGACTTGGCTTTTCCTATTAGTTTTATTCCACTTAGTAAATTACTCCTTTCTAAAATCTCCTCTTACCTGGAAATATGAAAATAAGGGTTTAAAAACAGATGTGATTGGAGCATTCTGTTGAAAATTCTATCATAATGAACTCAAAAAGCATTCTTGAGTCAGATAAAGTTTTTTATCAACCTAGCATGTAACTAAAATACATTGGAATGGTCCCATTTTTGAGAATAAACCTCACTGGAGGATGTTTTTAAGTCAGTATAGGCACTTCTCCTACATCTCATTCATATAAATAAAAGACGCTTTTGAAAAGTGAGACCAATATTTTAGACATGCAAATATATACTTCTCTTTAATCAACAGGCTTCCTTTACTCAAGCATTTAGACTAGAAAGTATTACAGGCAGCTCACAACAGGGACAGTTTTTAACAATTTATGGCACCAAAATGGACCTTTGCATCTGTCTGTGAGAGGAGAGTGGATTGGGCACCTGCTGAATATTGCCAAAGGAATGTGCTAGCAGGGTTTGCTGTATAACTTTACTGTGCAAGCATGAAGATTGCCATATAAATTACTTTCAATCTCTGCATCAGAGCGTTGAAAATCTACAAACCTTTTACAAACAAAACGGAGGGCGAGATTTTTGTCCTTTATTCCCACTACTTCACGTCATTCCAGACCTGCAGAAGAGCTATAAACTGGGATTAACAGGTTGGCTGGACAGGTTTATAGCTGCTTTATATCCTTGCAATAGTAGATATCAAGCAAAACATAGTCAAATTTGAGCCTGAGGCTCTAAACATTATTCCAGATACAGAGCTAACCTTTTAAACGTGGCACGTATAACATGTCTGCTTCAGGCTGCAGACAGCTTGAAACAGCCATGTGGCAAGGTATATATTATTTCTTTCATCTCAATGCACTATTAATTCATAAAAGTCATCTGGCTGGATGCTAGCCCAGTTAACTCCTTAAGTGCTGATGGTTTCCTTTTCTGGTTTATTTATCTACCAAAATTACAAAAGTAATGAGGGAAACCTTTGTAGTTTCTAATTTGAACAGTTAAGTATTTTAATAGGTGCATAAAGTCATGCAATTCAAGCTAAGGTGACAATGAAACAAGATTGTTGAACTTTCAGGGTCAGAATAATTCGTTAAACCCCTGTTGCAGGAGTCTTTGGAACACTGGAAATGCCACACAAGAACAACACCCTTCACACCCACAGCCATGTGTGCTGTGGCACTCGGAGTAGACAACACAAAACGCCTGAAACTTCTACAAATTCAGTTTGAGTTAACCTCTGAGCTTATATAAATTCAGTTTGAGTTAATTCCTTCCTGGTAAAGCTGAGTTCAGGAGTATTTGGTGAAGCAATTCCTAACAGACCTTCCTGTCAGAATACCAGCTCTACACCTGCAGCATTTACAGGTGACCAGTTATGTACAACAGGATGTTTCTGGTTTGTATCAATGTATTTGCTCTAAGAAACCATAATCCAGTGGGAAATACTGTGAGAAAAATCAACCCAGATCTTGGCACGTGTGTTCAGGTTTCCAGTTCCATTCCTAGATCAGTAAATCACCTACTCCTTCACACCCTGTAGTTATTTAACAAACAGGAGTGCAGAGCTGATGGACACAGAGATGGAAACTCCATCCTTGGCTGCTCTGTTTCCTAGCCAACAAACCTGGCATATTCAAAAGACTGAGAACTCAGAGTGGGAAGGACTAGAAGCATATTCTCTCTCTTCACCTGATCAAACAACATTCACCAATGCCCCTTCGAGCTCCATCCCTAACGTTAATTGAACTAAAACATCCCTTAAACTAAACATCCCTAAAACTGAATTTAAAAGAGTTCTATTAATATTTTTATTAAATTTCCTGTAGATAGCTCACTCAGTATTCTCTGAGACCAAGCTAAAACACATTAGTGCCAATAAATGAAAAAAATATTGTTGACCATTTAGAATATTTGATATTCCCATAAAATTCTTACCTCAACCAAACACTGAGATATTTACTCTGATTTAAAGTCACTGGATGCAATGGGAGAGTTTACAAATATCTCCATGCAGTTTTGCTCAGGTCCTAAATGCACAAATCAAAACAAAGCCCCAGGTAGCACACTTAAACAAGTTTAACCTGCTACATACATCCTGCACACACCCCATGAAAGCTTGAAGCAGTTAATTGTTTCAGTAATGTTTATTGCAGTAATAAACAAGAAATTAACTGCTATTGGCCTGTTGTGATAATTTTTAAAAACTCAAGGTGTGTAAACAAGTCTAGTAATTTTTTTTTTTTTTTTTTTTTTGCTGCTTATATGTATTTCAGACACAGAGTGGGTATTAAATTTACCAACAGAAGGTAAAGCCAACCATGACTCCTCCCATTTAGGTTCATATTTTCTGAATAAAAGGTAGCTTCAGTCATTTTATGAGAAACAGAGAGAAATTTATTACTACTTTACAAAAATGTAAAGACAAATCTGATTTGCTCTTAATGCTCTTCCAAGACAGAGAACTAATAACTGCCTGTGAATATGTCATGCAAGTTACTTTATTATGCACATGAACTTTTTAAAAATACATATCTTCAAGCAAAAGAGCTTGGGAGGATATATCAGATCTGTCTCAACATTTTCATCTTTTATAAATGAAACCTTTAATTTTTGCATCTTCTCTTTCTTTGCCGTTGCTCAAGCTAGAAAGTCATGAAACACTTCAGGCAGTGCATCCTGGCAAATTAGCAAACTCAGTGTTTTCTGCTTGAAAGCACTCCTGGCTCCTCTGTATGCATGGCATGATGTTCCAATTCCAAACCCTTCGTTCTCTCAGGTGGATGACACCTAAATATGTGGATGACATAAATTGTTCCTACTGTCAAGACAAAACCTGTAATCTGGAAAAATGCATGCCTGAGTTCTTGTTAGTGCCATTCAAGTCTCTTGCTTTCCTTCTGCACAGAAAAGCACTTGGGAGGATCTTTTCTGCCATCACAGCTGACCCAATAACTGCAATATTACTGTATTACCTTTTTATCTGCCTTGTTCAAAAGCAAAATAAATAATTTATGATAACTGATCCTACAAATAAGACTGTTAAGTACATATGGATTATTTAAACCTACCTTATTTTAAGACCATCTTTCTCAGTTACTCACATGTCAAAGTTGAAGTCCTTGAAAATGTGTTTGGAAAACCTGCGGACTACCCCACATGGATTTAAAAATCCCATTCAACATAAGGCTGAGACAGTTGGTTTGAAAATCAGATTTGTTTGAAATCTTTCATGACTGCACTCTTATTGCTTTCTTCCAATCCAAAGATTTTTCCAACAAAGTACTTCAAATTTTAAGCTGTTTTTCATCCACCAAATACAACAGAAGTGTAACCAAGTAAATAAAATTAATCAAGTGTTAAGAGAAGATCTTAGAAACTTGACCTTAAACTGTGCTAAGTTGATGTCTGTACACTTACCATAATGCACTGAAAGAGAGAAAAAGTTACAGAACAGGTGAATATGATGGTTGTGTTTCTCTAAACCCCAACACAGCTCTCCTGTGAAGGAATCTGGGTCAGCTGTTTTGTGCCAAACCAACCCCGTTAAAAGCCCCATGCCTGCAGTGCCTTTGTCAGATTAAATGAGAAGATTCCCACACCATTCTGAGGCTGATGTGAGCTTTGCAGAAAGGGGCTCTAAATGGTCTCTGCTTCAGCACTCATCCCCACTGAGCAAGGGGTTTGGGCCCTGCAGAAAGGCAGCCACGATTAAATCTGCGTCGTGCACCGCTGATCGCATTCGAACAAGGCTTTTACGCACATTTACACAATGCAACGCCTTTGAGAGCTTTCCAAAACAAAAATCCCTAAAACTTTGCAGCTGCAGAATTCATTTAATAAACTACAGCTCTGAGAATGGTTTGCCAAATTTCCAGCGAGATTGTCAGGGCAGAACTGGATTGGGTACTTAAAGAATAAAAAGGGTCATGCGGCATCTGTGAAAAAGCGTTAGTGCCTCTCAAAATAACTCTGCTTGTGCTTTAGCAAAGTACTGAGGATGGGACCCAAAACGTGGATCTTTAGATAGCCTAACATATGTTTAAGAAGATTTTAGATGTCCCAAATCTAAAATTAAGCCACAACACCCAAGGACTAACTTCTGTACACAGCTAAATTTTGGCAGAAATCCAACTCATGGATCCAAAGTCCTGTTCTCCCTTATGCAAAATTTTCTTTGGTGATTTAAAACAAACTTTTAGGCACAACTTGAAAATAGAGAAAGTGAACCCCTCCCATTTTGTCCCTAGTAAAATGTTGTCTACCCTAGACATACCTAAAATACATGCATGCTGATTTTTTTGCAGTCTTTAAACCTTTAATGTCCTTCCAGGTCTGAAAATTTAATTTTGGAAATGCACAAAGAAACTCAATTCTGGCAAGTTTCATGCAGGATTTCAGTGCCCAGTTTCTGCCTTAAGCTGATAAACATTCACCTACTACTCCTGTCCAGAGTGTAAGTAAATCACACCTACACAATCACACTTGCACAATCAGAAAAATGCAACCTTCTTTAAAAAGGATAAAAAAAAAACAAACCAAAACAACCAGAAACCAAACTTCTTGTGTAATAGGGTTTTGCAGTAAACTTTGGAGAGTCCAAGGGCCTACGTACATTTTGCCCCAGAGTGCTCAGATTCCTGTGGTGAGGATGCAAATCCCAAGCCCTGCCTCATGGTGTGCCCGGTGTTTAAAGCATGGGAGAAAAATGCTGAACACCCAGACAGTGCTCTGATGCAGTTCATATTTAACAAGAAAAAAAAAAATCCTACCACAAAAAGCTAATACTGGTCACAGTGATAAATGCTGTGAAAATCTCAGCAGCACTAATATCACTTCCATGAACAGTTCCCAAGGCAATTACCTCCCAGGGCCATAATGAGGTGTGCTGGGAGCACAGCCTGCTGCTCTCTCTGGAGTGCCCAGTGCTGCCTGTGACAAGGGAGAGCATGCCACTTGTGACCATCTCTTATTCTGCAGCACAGTTCTTAGGAAATGGATATGGAATCTTCCAGACACGACGTGGGAGGTACCCAGAAATATATAGGCATGAAATAATCCACAATACAATCTCGTAAATACCATGTGCAATACATTTTACATGATGTAAACAAAACTAAACTAAAAAACAATGTAACGAGCAGCGAAAACTCATTTGGTAAACAAGATCCTTCAAAAGGCAGCATTTGCTGTCCTCAGAAAGAGCACACCAATTTGAAGCAGATAAGTAAGGACCATTATCAAACAGATAATAACCATCTCATATTTATGCATGCAGCATAATGAACAGAAAAGCACAATAATGCAGATATGTTAGATTAGCATAATTTTATTCCACTATTCAAATGTCTACATTGAAAATGGGTTTTGTTTCAATTACTGCTTTCCTCCACGGGTTTTAAACATTTTATTCAAAATCCAGACTGTTTTATTTTGGTTTTAGCCCATGATCTGCTATTACCATCTACCTTGCCTCTCTTTTACCAATGAATACAGATTTTCAACTATCCCAAAAATCTTAGGAGTACAACAGACCATTAGTTACATTATCTAGTAATATCTTCATGACATTTCAGATATATTTGGAAAAATGTTTCTCCCATTTCTTTATTTGGTTATATATTTAGCTTCTTCCTTTGACTAAACATTCCTTCTGCCAGAAATACAGTATTTAGAATCTTGAAGTTTTTTTCAGAATACTTTACTCTGTTAGACCTGTGTTCTTTAACAGTTTACATCCATTGAATTAGGCAATTGCATTTAACTTAAGAGTAGGAATCAATAAGTAATTACTGCACATGAAAGTCTAACCTACTGTACATTAAAAGCTACCTTACTTAATTCATTTACTTGTATTCAGATTATCAGATTGTGCCTAAACGAAAGCAATCATCCAAAGATGAGTAGTTTAATTTTTAAAAGAGAAGATAATAATGCCCTTAGGGAATTTTTCCAAAGGCTAGTCACCAACACCTTTACAGAAAACAATAACACAGAAACCTTGTCTGGCTTTTAGTTTCACTTCAAGTACTGACAATTGTGACATTTTGTTTCAGACAGAGTTACAGGGAATTTTTCTTCCTCTTACTCTGCTGCTTCAAGAAAAGAAAAGAAAAGATAGTGTCTGAAAGGTAGCTCTCACATGCACTCTATCTACCTAGAAAATAATTCCAGAAGCAGCTTTTTTGGACTGTTCAACTTGTTCTGTACCTTTTCTCAAGCACACTAGAACTACACACAGAGCTTAGTTAAAAGGCTAACTGCTGTCAGCTAGAGAAATAAAATTCCCTCTGCAGACTCTCACACTCATCTGCCTTCACAGTTAAGGTTGAGACAATCCACTTTGGCCGTGATATAACCCTGAGAATTTACTGTCTTAGAACATCAGTGTTTAATTCTGCTAGATCTTCTTGAACCCCAACATTAGCACACAAAGCAGATTTTGATTTTTAGCTTGCTCTGACCCCAAACATAAGCACAATCTTCACACCTTTTCTAGTTAGTGGTGTTGGGCTCCAGACACTGAGGCACTGGGATGAGTTGGGAGAAGGGCAGAGGAGCTGAGGAATCATCTGGAGCATGAGCCTGATGAGGAGAGGATGAGGGAGCTGGGGGTGTTTGGCCTGCAGAAAAGGAGGCTCAGGGGAGACCTTACAGATCTCTGCAGCTCCCTGAAAGCATCTTGTGGAAAGAGAGGGGTTCAGTCTCTTCTCCCAAGCGACAACAGAATGAGAGGAAATGCCCTCAAGCTGCAGCAGGGGTGGTTTAGGTGGGATATGAGGGGTAACTCCTTCCCTGAAAGGGTTGTCCAGTACTGGAACAGGTTGTCCAGGGAAGTGGTTTGAGTCACCATCCCTGGAGGTGTTTAAAAGATCTGTAGATGTGCTTGGGAACATGGTTTAGATTTAGTGGTGGAGTTGGCAGTGCTGGGTTATGAGCTGGACTCAGTGGTCTTTGAGGTCTTGTCCAACCTAAACAATTCTGTGATTCTACTTACTGATCACTCAAGCAATTACAAAACCCTGGAAAAACCCACTGCTTTTGCTTTAAAGAGAAAATGGAAGAGCAGCTATATGGAACTGTTGAGGTTTAGTTTTGTTTGCTTCTTTTTTTCTCACTTATAGAATTTTCCCCCATATGTTGCTAGGGAACTAATTGCTGGATACTTACTGGCACTTTTGGGCAAAGACAAAGGGGGCCAAAGAGAACCTGGCTACACCTTTTGTCTCCCTGGGGGNCTCTTTCTGCTCCGGTGAGACCTGCCCTCCCCCCTGCCCTGCCTGGACACCCAGCTGCCAGCCTGTGCCATTCCACTCTCTCCAGCTCCGTGCAGGAGCCACTGAGACCACCGAGCCGTCGGGACCAAACTGTCCTGGGTTTTGGGAGGCAAGGTTTTTGGAGTTCTTGGCACCACTGTTTAGTTGTTAATGCTGTAGCTATTTTCTTTTGTTGTTTGGTTTGTTATACATACTAGTAAAGAGCTGTTATTTCTTATTCCCATAACTTTGCCCAAAAAAAAGCTCCTTTAATTGCCTTTCTTGTCTAAATTATAACAACTAGGAGGGAAGAGATTTGAATTGTCCAGATACCTGTCTTCTAAACCAAGACAGGAAGCAATTTGATGATTAAACACCTTCTATATCAGAACAACCAAATTGTACTGACTGTATTTAACAGACAGATGCTTTATTGGAGCTCAATCCAAACCTTTTTATTGCAGAGCTGCAATTAGGAGGCCAGGGAAACAGGAGTGCAGGATTACTGTAAAGATGTGTCTGGTAAGATAGGGTGCTCAAAACTGACAGGACATGAGAAGAGACAAGAGCCCTCACTGTATCCACGGGACAGGAATTGGTGCAGCTACTGCGTGTGTGTATCATTCCAGAACAAACTGAAAGCTACCACAACATATGAAGAATATGGATAACAGAGGCACAAAAAAGGAAAAAGCTCCTGAAATACATTAAATAATACTATTTCCATTCAGCTGAAAGGCTATCTTAATAAGATATTCAAAGCTGTTCATATGATACCTTATTAAAATCACTTCCAGCAACACAAAATAGCTCATCGGCCAGGGAGTAATGAAACAATTAAACTTATAAAGTGGAAAGAAATTGAAACTAAAATTATTCTGATCATATGCCAGCATATTTCCCCATTTTACTATCTTGACTTGCTTCTCTAGAAATGCACTCAAAACAGTTTCCTCATAGACAGCAAGGGATAATCATGGCTGCACTAGTTCTCAAGGCAGTTGAGAAAG
>VWYP01006811.1:49403-80895 GCA_013400435.1 Pycnonotus jocosus | reverse complement strand
TGGGATGGTGGAAGGCAACCTGGATGGTGGAACTGGATGCTCTGTGGGTCCCTTCAAACCCAAACCATTCCCTGACTCCATGATCTTATAGAAGAGAGCAGCAAAGTCCTTCCTGAAGCCCAGGTAGAAAATATCCACAGGTCACCCCTTGTCTACCAGCCCATTCACTTCATCACAGGAATTTGTCAGCTTGGTCGGGTTTGTCCCCTTGGTGGAGGATCTGGATACATAGAAATGTCAGACTTGGACGTGAGTGGCAGCAGTGAGAATTTCCTCAGGTGCTGTCTGCTCTGCCAGCTCTTCCCAAAGGCTGGGAGGGTGTCCCAGGCAGAGGGAATTTGTCTCCATCAAATTCCCTGAGCCACGAGAGCAGACTGAGCACAACCCTTCCCCTTGTGCTGAGATTCTGGGTTTGTGAGAAGAACGTGTGAGGGGTTCTTTTAAATCATGGAACAGTTTGGGTTGGAAAGGACCTTAAAAACTTCCAGTTCCAGACCCTTCCTAAGAGCAGGGACACCTTCCACTATCCCAGGTTGCTCCAAACCCTGTCCAACCTGGCCTTGGACACTTCCAGGGATGGGGCAGCCACAGCTTCTCTGGGAAAACCTGTGCCAGGGCCTCACCACCCTCAGGGAGAAGAATTAAACCTGACAGCAGCACCATGAATGGATTGTGTGTGACAAGTTCAGCTCTAGGCAGAGACCACAGACACAGAATTTGTTACTCAAGACTCCAAATCCATCCTGAGCCAGCTCCTCCTGCCTTGTCCCTCACTAATTCCGTGACATTCCTCATCCCTCTTAAGCTCTAAAGCCCTTGAGAGCTGCAGGTGCTTTTCAGCTCCTACAAGCACAGAGCAACCACAGCACAAATCTTTCAGTGCCCAAAGTCTCCTGAGATGGAGAAACTTTGGAAAAAACCACCAAAGAACCCAGATTGTTGCGACACAGAGCACTCCAAGCTAAAGATATCAAACCAAAACAGTGTCTGGTGCTTCCTATCATCAAAAGAGATTGATTTTTGACAAGTTTTCTGGGCATTTTTCTCTCTGTGGGTTTTTCTGAGGAACCCAGCACTTGATCTGGGTCCTCTCCTCTAGGTGCTCTCTTCCACCCCTCAGCAGACATCTCAAAGTGAGTGCTACAACCACACTGATGTATTTTGGTGCCATCACACCCCAGCAGCCCCTCCTTGGGTCTGGGGAGCCCTTGTCACCCTGTCTGTGTGACATTCCTGCTGAAATTCCTTTAAACCTCACTAAAAAAAAGGAGAAATCATTCAGCTCCTCCCAGCACAGCTCCAGTGGGATGTCAGCAGGCTCAGGCAAACAAATCACCCTGTGAAAATAGACACCATCCTAATTAATGAGCCAGAAAAAGCCCTTTTTTAAACAAACACGGCAATTTGCTAAGGCAAACTTTATTCTCTTGCCTTGCCCATTGTGACCCGATGCTTTGTTTGCACTAATTCCACATCTGACAGCTGTGAAATTCAACTTCAGGAGGAAGCATCGCTCTTAATCTCACATTTCATGATGCTGGACAAGCCCAACCCACAGGATTTGTGGACAAATCCAACCCACAGGATTTGTGTTCCTCTCTGAAAAGAAAATCAAACAAGCCACCACCTTTTTTTCCCCTGCAGAGTGTTTTCAGCAAAGAGGGAGGACCAAAAATGTCCTTGCATAAGAAGGAAATAAACAGGAGTTTAAAAATCCTAACACAGCTCCACAGACAGGCACAGATAAAATCAGATTCGGCACTGTCTGGATTTGAGGATATCCCAATGAACAGTCACGGATCCTGGACTGATACCGCTCATGAATTATCTTGGACATCCAGGAGAACACAAACAAAAGCTTGGGATCAGCAGTTTTTTGTCCAAGGAATTGGTGTGGTGGTAGAAAAAAGGGACGAAAAAGGTGGAGGGAGGACCATGGAATCATGGAATGGAATCCCAGGATGGTTTGGGTTGGAAGGGACCCTTATGATCGTGGAATTCTACCCCTTTCCATGGGCAGAAACATCCACTGGACCAGGCTGCTCCAAGCCCTGCCCAGCCTGGCCTTGGATACTTCCAGGGATGGGGCATCCACAACTTTTTGGGGTAACTTGTTCCAGTGCCTCACTTTAATCTTTAAGGTCCCTCCTAACCCAAACAATTCCATGATTCCATGATAAACATCAACCCTGGAGTACCTGGGCCACCAGCAGTGTCCCAGCCCATCTTTCCCATTTTTAATGACTAAAATTGGATAAATCCCACATGTAACATTTTTGGAGAGCTCCCACACACACTGAACTGGAACTGACATCCAGGGCTAAGTATCAAAACAGATACAGAAAGTTAAAAATAATGTTAAAAAAAAAAGGGAAAGAAAAAAAAAAGAGTGAGATTGAGCACGAACATGGAAAAAGTGAGAGTGGCAATTTGCATTAAAGGAATCACACGGTTTAATCACACTCTGCCTTGTGAAACTTCCTAAAGATCCTGACAATCCCAATGACACCATCACCATCCTGAAGATATGGGAATATTCCAAAGACAGATCTTTTTTTTTTCCTGAAAACTGCCCAAAGTCAGGGACACGGCTTTCAGAGGGAACGGGGCTCATCCTACCCCATCAGGCTGCATCTCCTGAAGGAATTTGGATAAATCCCAGCAGAAACTCACCCAAATCCAAGCAAGTGGCAGCAGCCAGCAGAAGAGACAGAAACACCTTCATCCTGCACAGCCCTCGCTGTCTGTCTGTGTTGTCACCCCTCCTCACCAATGTCCCACGTCCTGGTGCTTTGCCATGCACCGATTCCGTCCCCAGATCCAAATCCACCGGAAAAACGACTCTCGTTGAGCTATATAAGAATGGAAGGAGCTCCAAAGCGGGTACCACCTCTGCTGTTTCGTCACCTCTTTTCATGTTCCTTGTAGAAGAAAATCTGCTTTTGCAGGGTAGACAATGGCTGGGATGGGTTAAGCCTGGTGTTTTGTGTCCAAGCAGGATGAGGAAGGCCCGGGGTGTGAAATAATCCTGGTGTTCAGGTCTTGTCTTGCAGCTTGGGGATATTTCCTCTCCTTTTCTGGAGTGTTTTCAAGAAATCCTGGGTAAAAAAAGCCTTGGGGGGTATGAACACCCAGGAACTGAACCTTGTGCATTTTTCTACTCTGCACCTTCACCTTCAGTGGAGTCCAGAGTTTATCAGGAGGAGGAGAATCATGGAATGGTTTGGATTGTAAAGGATCATCTCATTCCAAACCCTCTCCATGGGCAGGGACACCCCTCCACTAGACCAGGTTGCTCCAAGCCTTGTCCAGCCTGGTCTAGAAGTGGAAATCTGATTTTCAATCCCTCACTCACTGGAAAAAGCACAGGGGACTGTGTCAAAAACAAGACCAGGACCCGAAAATTTGGGTCAAAGGAATCTCTCAGGCTCATTATCCCGAGGAAAGATGGAATGGAGGAGCCCCTCTGCTCTGAGCCAGCCCTTTCAAAGCGTGCTTGCAAGCTCATGACTTTTTTGCTTCCAAACCACTTTTCCCATTCCCAGTCCTGCTGCCCCAGGCATCTGCTGGATTTTCCTGCGCCTCAGGCCAGCTCTGTTCTAGGAAATCCCCCTCCAACATGGGATGAGCAAGTCTAAGTGTGGAATTGCAAAAATTTGGAAGGAACAGCCTTTTGGTGGCTATGCCAGGCACCCTCCCAACTCAGCCTTTTACTAAGGAATGGGGAAAAGCTGAATCCAAGATGGTGTTGGAGATATCCCCACCACCTTCCTTATTCCATCATCGAAGGAATTTTATCCAGGGTTATTCACTTGAACCCCTGGAATCACAGAATCAAGAAGGCTGGGAGAGATGTCAGCACCATCATGTTTAGGGTCAAACCAGCACCATCACCACTTCCTCCACTAAACCCTGTCCTCAAGTGCCACATCCAAGGGTTTTTGGAGCACTTCCAGGGCTGTGGCTCCATCACTACCCTGGAGCCTGTTCCAATGCCTGATAACATTTTCTGCAAAGAAATTTTTCCTAATATCCAATCTGAACTTTCCTCAGTGTGATCTGAGGCCGATTTGTCTTGTCCTGCCTTGGGATGTTAAAAGTTTTTCTAGGAATTCTGGATAACAAAATCCAATCGTCACCTCTCGAAATCCAAAGCTCCAGAATCATGGAATGGCTTGGGTTGGAAGGGAATTTAAAGACCATCCAGTCCCAACCTCCTGCCATGGGCAGGGAAAACTTCCACTATCCCAGGCTGCTCCAAATCCCGTCCAACCTGGCCTTGGGCACTTCCAGGTGTGGGGCAGCCACAGCTTCTCTCAAAATCCATTCCAGGGCCTCCCCACCCTCACAGGGAAGAATTTTTCCCTAATATCCAATCTAAAAGTGGTCTCAGCATTCCAGCAATCCCGGTTTCTTTTCCAAACACCACTTCTGGGTGACTTCCATCCTCAGGAATTCCGACGGATTGTTTTCACAGTTGCCTCTCTAATACAGCAATTATGTGGATTATGAGAGCTAAGCAGTTATTTCCAGCCCCAAAAATTACCTAGGGAAAGGCATTTAAGTATATTCCAGGTCTGGAACTCGTGTTCAACAGAAAATGTTATAATCCTATTAAAAAGGCAAAATCCTCTGACTGCATTTGCCTTGTTCATAGGGAAGAAAAAAAAAAGAAAAGAAAAAAAAAAATAACATGGATGGGGTGTGGCTTCTGGTTTCTGGTATTAAGCAGCCTCAAACAATGTGAGTTAAATTACTGGTTTCACCTGCACAGCTGAAATGTGATCTCCCTCGCCTTAGAAAATCTCGGATGGAAAAAATCTCTGCTACCACCCTGCCCTAAATGCTGTTCCTCCCTTCGTTCCACAGGGTGGTTTTGGAGGGGTGTCAACACACCTTGTTTATGGTTTCAGTTGATATTATCTGAGTCCTGAAGTGTTTCCTCTTTTATGCACACCCTGTGCTGCTGCTTTGCAGGGCTGACAACTCACCAAAAAAAAACAAAAAAGAAGAAAACGAGAACTAATGAGAACATTAAAATATTGGGTTTTTGAATTCTTTTTATTATTTTGTAGGAAACCACAACCTATTCTATTAGGGGTGTTCCCACTAATGACATTAAAACAAAACAACTAAAAAGACACACAATCTGCATAAATCTGCCTCGCCACAAGGTGGATTTAAAAAAAAACATACATTTTTTTAGTGTATCTGCTCAAAGGGAAATTAACACAACTCTCACACTTCAGATGAGTTTGTTGTCATAAATAAAAGGGAAAGTTCAGCCAAAGATTTACTTCCAGCCTGGGAATCCCACGCCAAACTCTTCCTGTCCTGCCTTGCCAGTTGAGGCAGTCTCAGGGTGGAGGCATCTTCATCAGACCTGCCTGATTGCATCCAGCCTGGAAATCTCCAAATCCCACAGCTTCCCAGCCTGCCCAATTCCTTTGCAAATCCTGAAATTACCCACCCACCTCCAGGGCAGAGTTTCAGGGATCAAGGGCTGCAGGCACTGAGAGCCTTCTTGACTTAATTATTTTGAGCTCCCCATATTCATTACTCTAATCAGCTCTTGATGGATCTCCTATGAATCCCAAATTTCCAGAGCAGGAGGGAAAGATGGGGTTGGATTTAAGGGTGGAGGGGTGCTGACATGACACTGTCATGTGCTGCTGGGAAGATGCCAGGGATTAAATCACCATGAATTTCACCTCTGGGACATCACAGCCCTCACCTGTCCCTCACAGAAACCAAAATTCTCCAGAGCTGAGGTTCCTGCAGCAGGAAGAGAGGAATTAAACAGGTATCCCTGCCCTTCTCCATCTCCTCCACTGATGAGGAATGTCTTTAAAAGTTAAAGAGAATGCTGGAAAAGCCAAGTGAAAAATAAAGAAAGCCAAGCCTGACTCTGGCCTATCCCTATGAATAACGAGTCAGGAATCCAACCCTGCAGCTCTTTTAGAGCCATTTTCACTAAGGCACCACTCATTAGCTCATTAGTCACAGCAGCCTTATTCCTCCTAATTGATTTTACTACAATCCCCTACAATGCATGGCCAGGATCCAGCCTGTCTCTGCCTGGCTTAAAAACCATTACACTGGCACAGCTCTGGAGACTCTCCATCCCTCTCCCAAGCCTCTGGAGTGTGCAAAGGGCAGGAGATTCCCATAACTGAGCTTCTGGAAGGTGCCCTCAGGGAAAGGACGTGCATCCCCTGGGTGGGACAAGCCATAAACTTGAAGGATGTGATGCCTTGGGAAGGCTGACCTGAAACAGACTGGAGAGAGCTGGAGAATAAAGTGGATATTTATTGAAAGGTCTTTAGGGAACCCCTTGGGCAGGACAGGCTGGCCAGGGCTACACCCAGGGTGGACCCAAAATGGTCACAAAATGGCTGACCCGTCATGAAGTCTTACATTTTTATAAGTTTGGGTCCATTTGCATATTGGGGTTTAATTGTCCAATTACACCTTTGGGTTGTGAGGTGTCATCCTTCTTGTTTGTCTCTTCAGTCCACCATTGTTTGTGCTTTTGGGCCTGAAAGTTGTCCTTGGTCTCCAGCAGGAAAAGGATTTGTTTTGTCTCCCTGCTCTGTGCAGAGCTGACTGACACTGAATGTGAGGCTCAGAGCTGCAGCCCTGGGCAGCACAGAATGTGAAAATATGAAAGCTGAAACTCCAGGCATCAGACACTGCTGAGCAGAGAGTTGTGGCTTTCACACCTGGGAGCAGGTGGGTTTGTCTCAGACTGGGGCTGCAGAGGGATGCAGAAGTTTGGCAGCTCTCTCCACGCTGGTTTTCACCTCGGCACTGAACTGGGACAAAGAATCATGGAATGGTTTGGGCTGGAAGGGACCTTCAAGATTATCTCATCCCAAACCCCTGCCATGGGCGGGGACACCTCCCACTGTCCCACGTTGATCCAAGCCTCATCCAACCGTGAAGGGATGGGGCAGCCACAGCTGCTCTGGGAATTCCAGGGCCTCTCCACCCTCACAAGGAAGAATTTGTTCCCAATATCCCATCTAAACCTTCCCCTCTGGCAGTGGGAAGCCATTCTCTGTGTCCTGTCACTCCATCCCTTGTCCAAAATCCTTCTCCAGCTCTCCTGGAGCCCCTTTATGCTCTGGAAGGAGCTCTGAGGTCTCCCTGGAGCCTTCTCTCCTTGGAGCCCCCTGCCATGGGCAGGGACATCCTCCACTATCCCAGGCTGCTCCAGACACTGTCCAGCCTGGCCTTGGATACCTTCAGGGATGGAGCAACCACTGCTGCTCTGGGAATTCCAGCCCCTCACCACTCTCACAAGGAAGGATTTCCTCCCAATATCCCATCTAACCTTACTTTATTCCTGTTTAAAGCCATTCCCTGTGTCCTGTCCCTCCATCCCTTGTCCCAAGTCCCTCTCCAGCTCTCCTGGAGCCCCTTTATGCTCTGGAAGGAGCTCTGAGGTCTCCCTGGATCCTTCTTTTCTCCAGGCTGGACATTCCCAGCTCTCCCAGCCTGGCTCCAGAGCAGAGGGGCTCCTTGGAGCATTGTCTTGGTCTCTTCTGGACTCACTCCAGCAGCTCCATGTCCTTGTGCTGAGGCCATCAGGGCTGGATGCAGAACTCCAGGTGAGATCTAGAGGGAGCAGAGGGAGGGAATTCCATCCCTGGACCTGCTGGTCACATTCCTTTTGATGCATCCCAGGGTTCTGCTGTCTCCTGGCTCCAACAGAGACCTGAGAGAACATGATTAAAGCCAGACCCAGGGCAGACACACCCCACAAAGGGTTCCTTAACTCTGCTGCTCATCCCAGATTCCCACCAGACCTCGCTGTGTCCCCTTCTCTGCCTCAGCCATGTGCTGTGAGCTGTTCCTGGGGCTCAGAGATGCTTTGGATGTCCCCCACGACAGGAAGGCAGGAACAAGGTGATTTATTTTTATAAGGAATTCTGTTCCCTCCAGGTAATCATTCACCTGACTTTTTTTTTTTTTCCCAACCTGTTTTTCTCCCTCTCTGAATTCCATGCAGGCACCTCTTATCTCCAGGTTATTATTTAGATTAACCTCTGTGCAGCTCTTAACTCTTTCTGGGTGAGACCTTCACGTCCATCACTTCCCTGGCCAGTGGCCAGCACATGGATACAGCATTCCCACGGTGGAATCTTAGAGTTAATAATTCCTAAAGCGTATTTCTGATGTGCATAGAAAGGATTGATCCCATATTTATAACTAGTGGGAATTTCAGCTCCTTTCCTATCAGTTCTTTTCTCGCTCCCTTTTGTTCTTTTTGCTTCCAAGCTGAGAAATTCTCCCTTCCAGTCAACTCTGACTGAGGCAGCAATCACTTATTTGGAGAGGATTTGCTCCATCCAGCCTTTCCAAGGCATTGTTAATGATGCAGGAACGTGAATCACTCACTCTTGTGTAGCTGTCACCTGCCTTAATTATCCCCTGCCTTCATTCCGGACCTAATCCAAGGAACAGGAGATACTTTCCTACCTGAGTCACTTCTCGCTGACCCAGAAGGGAAAGAACAAGGACAACACGTGTAAAACACCAAATAACCCAACTGCAAAGTACCAGCTTTGCCTCCAGGCCCTTTTCATCTCCCTCTAATCCTGCAGAGCTTGGCATCTGAGCTGGAAATATCCACGCTTTTGGCTGCTGGGAGCTGCCCAAACCAGAATGAAGATGCCCAGGTGAGAGGCTCAGGGTGTCCTGCACCAAAAACCGGCCCAGGTATGGCCTCCAGATGGTTGAAGATTTCAGGAAGATGTTTCTGATCCCAAAACTTGTGGCTCCCAGAGTTTCTCCCTGGGAAAGGTGAGGAAAACAACACCTCTCCTGTGAGGAAAGGCCAAATTGGGATTTTTCTGCCTGGAGAAGGCTCTGAAGAGACCTCAGAGCCCCTTCCAGTGCCTAAAGGGGCTCCAGGAAAGCTGGAGAGGGACTTTGGAGAAGGGCCTGGAGTGGCAGGACAAGAGGGAATGGCTTCCCAATAAAAGAAGGCAGTTGGGAACGTGAGGCTTGTTCCAGATGTTTCCTCTGGAAAAGGCCTTATCTCCTCCCATCTGTTATCAGACACCCACAACAACCCCACCTGTCCTGATCTACCCCCTCTCCCTGCCCAGGCAGAGCCCAGCCAGGGCAGAACCCAATTCTCTGAGCTATCCCACCACGTCAGTCTGTGATCCCAGCATTCCATGTGGTTTGGAACATGGATTTAACCCCAGGCAACACGAGGAGTTATGAGACAGATGGATTTTTTCAGCCTGGAAAACAGGCTGGGAAGGGAGGGCTCAGGGGGCCCCACAGCATCTGCCATGGAAAAGGGTCAAAGAGAGGTCTGGGATGGATTTATTCCTCATCCATAGGTTCCAAAGGAAGTCCTTTGTCCATCATGTCCCTTAGGAGAAGGGGGTTGTGGTCCTGGCATGGCAACACTCCCATCCCAGTGCATCCCAAGGGAACGCACTGGCAGAACTGGGACCTGCCGCTGCCACCTCCTGACAAGAGGAGAAAATGCAAATCCCTCCTCCCAGCCCATTTCCCAAGGAAGGAGGGACTTTTCAGCATAATTTCGGTATTTTTAAAATTTCGCTGTTCCCAAAATTGGTGGTTTGCAGTCACTTGGTTCCAACCAGCTTGAGGACAAGAAAACTCCGGGTGAAAATAAAATAAGGAGAGAAAAAAAATTCAGTTTATCTAAATTGCCCGGAACAACCCAGGAGTAGAATTCCAACAGGAGTAGCTCCACCTTGTCCTTATAAAGAACCTGAGTGGTCACACACAGGGTGCCACCATCCTTTATCTACTGAGTGAACTGAATTTGAATTTTTTTTTTTTCTTTTGGCATTTTTCCTCTCATAGTTTGGTACTAACTGGGTGCTGCTGCTCCTGGAACCAGCAGCTTTTACTGGTCTGAGCTCAGGTGCAAAGCTCAGCCTCTGGAGCAGCAACGATCTGAGCCACGAGAGATGGAATCTGAGCCAGGAGCACTTGGCACCTGTGGAAAACACCTGGATTTGTTTGGGTGACAAAGTGTGACAAGAATCCGTGCAAAATCCAACCCACCCGGTTGTTGGTGCTAATTGGAGGGGAGCAGGGAACAGGGAGCTGCTCACACCTCTGCCCCCATGAGTTTGGTGGGTTTTGTGTTACATTTCCGTGCAGATTTAACTCCCACCCAAAAAACAAGTTATTAATGCCAGCTCAGGTGCCCGAGTGTTCCCTGTATCCCAGGAAAGGTCACATCACCTGAGGAGACTCAGGCACGCTGTGCAACTTCTGAAATCTCTTTTTCTTTTGGGAGATGATAAGCAGGAGGGTTGGAAGGTGATCCCACAGCCACAGAAAGCACTTCCCATCTTTCCAGCCTCTTCCACCTTCCCAGCCTCCTGAAGCCTCCAGGTGCCATCCCCCCCTTACCCCCACAATCTCCCAAAATCCATGGAACGGGGACAAAAGGAAGCAGGAGGAAAGGAGGTGGAGAGGGTCAGCACTGGCAGGAAGGTGGAGATCTTGATTCAGTCTTTTTTTTTTTTTAATCTTCCTTTAGCCCCGCTCCAATTTTAAATTCCAAACTCCCTTCCTACACGCCTTTCTTGAGTCCTCCATGTCAAAACTTCCAGATGAATCAACTTTTTAGAGACTCTTCCTCAGTTCCAGAGATTTTTCCTCCTCCAAAACTTGTATTTGCCCCGAACAGAGAGGAGCCCTGTCCAGAGAGACAGCAAAGGGTGGGATATAACCCCTCTACTCTGCCTTCATGAGATCCCATCAGGAATGGTATATCCAGGCCTGGAGTCATAAGCACATGGATGGCACTGCTGCAGCAGGTCCAGAGAACGCCCTGGAGATGCTCCAAGGGCTGGAGCCCCTCTGCTCTGGAGCCAGGCTGGGAGAGTTGGGAATATACAGCATGGAGAAGAGAAGGATCTAGGGAGAGCTTGGAGCTCCTTCCAGTGCCTAAAGGGGCTCCAGGAGAGCTGGAGAGAGAGATTTTGGACGAGGGATGGAGGGACAGGACACAGGGAATGGCTTCCCACTGCCAGAGGACAGGGATAGATGGGATATTGGGGAAGGAATTCTGCCCTGTGAGGGTTGTGGAACACAGACTTCCCAGAGAAGCTGTGGCTGCCCCATCCCTGGAAATGTCCAAGGCCAGGTTGGATGGGGCTTGGAGCAACCTGGGACAGTGGAAGGTGTCCCTGCCCATGGCAGGGGGTTGGAATGAGATTGTTTTGAGAGTCCCTTCCAACTCAAACCATTCCAGGATCCTGTGATGGGAAGGCCGGAATTCTCCCACCTCAGCCCCAGTTTGGTGTCTCCCATCCTGGGATGACCAGGACAACCTTGGGATGCCAGTGAGGAACATCTGAAGAGCAAACAGGAGATGTGGCACCATTTCAAACAGCTGAAATATGGAAAAGTCCATCCTGGACGTGTGCAGAGACAGGCAGATCCTGAGGGAACAGCAGGAGCTGGGACAGGGGTGACAATGTGAGGAGAAATGGGAACGCCAGGCAGGAGGAACGTGGAGGTTTCTTCTGTGACCCTTGGCTTTGTAATGTCCCCCCAATCCCCAAAATATTCCCTGTCACCACTGGACCCCTCCCACCCCAAAAAAACACTTGCAAATCAGGCTGCAAAATGTGGATTGCAGTGGAAATTGCAGTCCAGCCTGGAACTACCAGAGAAAAGGAACTGAACTCCCGAGCCCATCGCTGTTATTCCACATTTATCTCACATTCCCTGGGGAATATAATCCCCCTTCTCCCGTGGGATCCAGCTGAGATCCCCATAAAATCTTTTAATCAACAATTAGCATGACAGAACTTTGCAGAGCTGGATGCTGGGAGAGCGGGGGGGAATCTCCAGAGCACCCAGCCCTGTGTCCGTGTGTCCGTGTGTCCGGAGGCAGGAGCAGGATTGGATCCCTGGGAGTGCAGGAAGAGGAGCAGCTGCCCACGGACACCCACACAGGGCCCTTTTTGTGCCCAAAATAGCCGCCCTCTCCCACAAGGAAGAGGCTCCAAGGCCAAATCCCATCTCCATTCCCAGCAGGGTCACGGGCAAGTCAAGGCTATTTATGAGCTATTGAAGGCAAAGACAATCCCTGCTCTTTATCCATCCCCAGGAAGAGATTCCAATGGCCTTGAGATGAAATGTAGGAATTTAACCCTCCTTTAGTCCCTAAATTCTGTCCTTTTATCCAGCCCTGAGCTTGGAATACAACCCAGGCATTTTCCTTCCACACAAAACAAGAGTTAATACCTGGAATAACCACAGAACCACCCAAAAATCTCCTTCAGAGTGTAATTTTTTTTTTTTATTAATTCCATGTATTTTTTTATTAGAGTATAAGAAACAAGATGGAACATACACTTCACTTATACTTAGGTTAATATATTTAAAGGGATGGATGCTTCTTTATCCCGCTTATCCCATCACAATAAAGATAATACACAGTTACAAATCTCACAGATAGGGATTAGTAAAATCAACATTTCAGGGAAACCACCTCGGATCATCCAAGAAAGCTGAAATAAAACGTGCCAACTTTATTTTTTTTTTCCCCTGCAACATTTTATTGGCTTCATATATTTTCATCCGATGAAACAGGAGGATTAGGGCTGGGGAAAAAGTGCTCCCATTGAAAATGTTGGACTTGAGAAGCTTCTTAAGCTTTTTATTTCTCAATTTCCATGATCAGAGAAAAGCTGGACAAATTAAAACCTTCAATCTGTCTCTGCTGATGAAGACTCTCTGCTTTGGGTGCAATTATTTGGTTTGAGGCAGCTCATCCGCCTTGATTTCGGATATTTGGAGTTCTAAGTCCCCCCACCAAGTCTGGCAAAAGCCAGTAGGTGGCAGGACCAACCCAGGGCTTCGCTTCCCTGGGCGCCATGGGCATTCCCAAAAATCAAAACCGGGCATTTCTGTTCCCATTCCCGTTCAGCAGCCTCAGAGAGGGACGAAATAACTCCCTCAGGATCAAGGATCCAGAGCCACCTCCATCCCAAACAGCTGAGACCACCAGGAGCAAGGGAAAGGGCCCTAAACCTCCAGATGTGCACCACATCTGCCTTTTCCAGAGGGCATGGATCCTATAACTCATCCCACGGACACACAGACACCCCCACCAGAGCCTCCCACAGGAGTGGTGGGACCACAGCCTCCTTTTTTTCATGGCAAACAGAGTCCCTGGGAGAAAAATCCCTTCAAAAACCCCCAATTTGAGCAAATCAACACCAATCCAGGACATCCTTGGAGTAATAATTAAGCAGCTGATCATTTGTTTTGTTGGAGCAAAAAAGTCACATCAGGTTCGTGGTTTCCAAAAGAAATTTTGCCCTTAAAAAAAAAACCAAAACAATTCTCAAAACCAGCTGGAAGAACTGAGCTCATTGTGAAGTCCTTCTCTTGGGCAAACAGCAAACCCCCAGATCCTGGGTGGGAAGTGCTGATGCCACCATGGATTTGGAGCATTTTTGGACAATCCACAAAAAATTCGAGCCCTTGTTGGGGTAGTTGGAGATGGCAGCAGCTGCTGGTGAATTACAGCCATTTTTCCAGGATGGAAGCACTGAAACCATTTTCCCGGGAGCACGCTCTAAAGTGGGCAGGTATTTCACTTTAGCTTTTAATTTCCAGTAAAAAAACTCTTCCACAATTATTTTATGCTTCTAGGGAGGCAAACTTCCTCTCCTCATAACCTCTGTCTTGCCAGAACAGGTGAATATCTGAGTTTTCTGCTCAGATTTTGATCTCTTAATTCCGCAATCCACAGAAACACATCCAAAGCACTTCAGGACCCTCAAATCCCAAATTCAGCATTTGGTTTAACAACCCACCATTCTGAACACTTCATAAATCCCACTTATTGTCTTATTATTAATGGCTTTAATTACCTCACTTGCCCACTTTTAGGCCTGGGTTTTGCAACAGATGAGGTTCTCACCAGATTTGTCATTCTGGGGATTTGGGAGCAAAAAATAAACGTTGAGTAGGACCAGAAATAGAGAGAGCTGGCATGAGTGATGAGAAAGTGCTTGGGATTCAACTGTGACAAGCTGTCACCCCCTCCCTCCCTCAAACACACATGGATCTATCCAAGAGATCTTTGCCAGCAAAGGAAATACTGAAAATATCCCTTTTTTCCATATTCTAGATTAGTGCACACACGAAGGAAGAGACAAAAAAGAGAGCGAGGAAGAAAAACGAATCTCCGTGTGAAATTCACCCAACAGACCCTCAGCTCAGCCTCCTAGCAATTCCATTAATGTAATTTGTTATTTATTGGGATCAGCAGCCTCTGGATGCTCCTTCCATGAGCCTTTGCTCCCTGGCACAACCAAATCCTTGGCACCAGCCAAGGAACCCCAAAAATGGCCCTTGGAGGAGACAACCAGGTCTTCAGCCCATGGGAAAATCCCACGTGGCATCATCAGGATCCTCATAAAAGCACGGATGGGACATCAGGATACAGCTGATGGCTTTGAAGTTCAGCTCTTTGCTAAGGGTAATCGAGTCCAAACCAACCCCAAAACCTTTTTCCAGCTGGCCAGAAAAGATAGAACCCCCTAAATTCAATGTGGAGTGCCCTGGGTGCCACCTCAGTGTCACAGCGAGTGCTGAGGGACAAATGAACCAAAAAAAAAAAAAAAAAGGTTTTGAATCCTTTTGGGAGGAAGGCTGAGGCACAGGGAGGCTGGGGAATATTCATCTCAGTTTAGGAAGCTTTTTCCCCAATTTTCCCTGCGCTCCACGTGCATAGCAGGGGTTTGTGGGGCACCTCAGGCCCCAAGGTGGCAGGAAGATGCATTATCCACAGGAAGGCACATCCAAGGACCAACACAAGTGATGCATTCTTCCCAAATTAACCACTAAATTGCAGATCACATCCCACTGGCCCGTCCCTCCTGTTGGAAAAGCTGTCATTAACATCTGTGTCACTTTAATTAAAAGAGGGGGAGAAGGGAGGGGGAAAAAAAACATAAAACCACTTCTGTTACCAATATTTCTGTAAGCTGCAACCACCTTTCATCTATCACCCCTTGAAGAGGTGGAATTGAAGGTTTGTGGAGCTTTTGTTTGGGTTTTGACACAGAATAGAAGCAGGTACAAGGCATGGCTAAAATGTGCCAACACCTGGGTTTTGCTGCTAGAAATAGAAAAAAAAACAAGCCCAGTGCACCTCTGATCAACCAGTGGAAGTGACAAAAAGCTTGACCTTGGCAGTTTAAGGCTGAATTTTGGCTTGGTTTGTGTCGAGCAGGTCCACAGGCAAGCAGAGTAGGCAGGACTGATGACACAGAGGACACATCTCCCATGGGACAGCTGAGAACTTCTAGGAAAAACCTTGCCAAAACACCTGGGAAGATCCTGGGAGCTGAGGGACAGCAGATGTGGAAGGTTGGGTGGTGAAGTCACCTCCAGCAGTCCATGGGCACCATCAGGCATTGAAGGTTGGATCTGGGTATTGACATCTTCTCCTCTGACCTCACCAAGTTTTTCAGACCTGTTGCCCACGGTCATTCAGGCATCGTCGTTGTGGTGGCCACCGTGACAAGTCCAAAGTGGGGAAACTGAGGCACCAAGTCTTTGTAAAATGCAGATTCACCTCAGAGTCCTGCTGCCAGGGTAATTGCTCCATCAGGGTTGACTCAGACCCCAAAACCTGGCATTCATCACTAAAATGCACCGGGAAAAAGTCATTCCCAAGGGAGGTGGAACCAAGCTGGCCCAGAGGTTTTTACCAGGAAGGACAGCAACAGGGAGGAGATGGATTTGCTGCTCACAGCTGGAAAGAATGTGGAGATGAAGCACCCAAAAGCTGCTTGAGAGGATGAGGGACCCTCGTGCTGGGTGCAATATTGAGATTTTCCATAAAAAGAGTTCCTAATCCCTGGAGCAAGGAAACACACACACGTCCTCATCTCAGGTAACAACAGGAGCAAGTTTATTCAGGTCTGGCACTTACAGAACTTGGAAGGACAAGGTACACGGCATTGGTTATCCAGAAAAGTCAGCCCAGGATCAGAAGAAACGAGATTATTTTATAAAAAGAGACTGCAGCTGCGAGGGGCCAGGAATGTGTCTCCCTTTGGATCCTGCATTCCCGCTGCCTGTGCCACCCACGTGTGCTGGAGCAGACCTGGTGGTGCTTGGGGCGAATCTGTTCTCAGAGAGTCCCAGCCTGGTTTAACCAACCTTAGAAATGAGGAGTGGGGGGGGAGGTGTTATTAATAGGTAGAAAAAGCAGAAACCCTTCCAAAAAAATCATCCACCTTGGCAAAGGAGGAGCGAGAGTGCAGCGGGAGACGTCCACAGGAGGAGGAGAACAGCTCGGCCCAGGTCTCCAACGCTTGGAAGAGCAAAAAAAGTCCGGGAAACAATCACCTTGGAAGCCTGCTGAGAAAACAGAGGATCTCCTTGCAGACAGCAACAGAGCAGATATTGGCTAACGAGACCCGTGGGAGGCGGCTCTTCCTCGGGCAGCCCCATCACTCGCGAGCCCGGAGGACGTAGACGAGGCTGACGAGAATTCCCAAGGCCAGGAGGGTGTAGCTGGCTCTGACGCTGCTGGAGCCGCTGATGTTGCAGAGGAAGGAGTCGCAGCAGTAAACGGAGGCGGCCGCGATTCCCAGGTTGATCCCAGCGCTGGGGCAGATGGGGGAGCATCCCTTGGAGATGGACTGGCCGGATTTGCCGCCTGGATTTGGGAGTGGGGTGGAGAGGAAGGGAAAAGAGACAGGTTTGGAATGGGGTTTTTTTTGGGGGGGGTTTTGGTCACCTGCTCTGCAAAGGAATTAAAGCACTGATAGAGCTGGGGCAGCACAGGGAGGATGAAGTGCTCCAGAGAGGATGAAGTGCTTCTCGGAGACAGGAATCCCAGCCAGCCCCTCTTATCAAGGATCACCCATGATAAGCTCCCAAAAACACCCCAAAGACCACACAACACCCCAGGGACACCCCTTTGGATCAGCCACAACGGCTCTGGTGAGGAATCCCAAAAATCCCTCTTGAGCTTCACTCTGAGGCTCCTCAAGGGAGACAGGGAGCACTGGAGAGACACTTGGGAGCCAAGTCTGCATTTCCAGAGAGGCACAGCCCATGATAAGAGGCAGGAACGAGGAAACCATCAGCACTGGGCTACGAAGGGAAGTTTATAAAAGCTCCCAGTCCCTGTTTGTGCACATCTGACCCACCCACACTGCAGACTTGGGCATGAAATTCCCCCTCCTCCTGCCAGAGAGAGTCAGGATGGGCTCTGGTCCCCGCAAAGGCACCAGGAGATCTGCCAGAGCATCCTGCCTCCCTCAGAGCAGCAGCTGGGAAGGACAGAACCCCCCAAATCTCTCCAAGCACTCAGGAAGGAAACCCACAAACCCTCCCTTCCTGCCTCACAAAGCAAAGGTTGGGACTCGGGGACGGAGAACCCAAACACGAGGCAAAAACATCAGCAGGAACAGCAACCCTGGAGCTTCCCACACAGGGAGCCTGCAGCATCCTTCCACGCTTTCACTTATTCATCAGCAAACTCCCCGCCCCCAGCCTGAGATTCCCCCCGGACTGGCGGGCATCGGTGCAGGCACGCGGGCTTTAACGTGACGAGAATTCCCGTGGGATGGTCCGGACGCTCCAGTTGCTAAGCAGAACTTTCCCTTTTTTCCTCTCCCCCCCAAGCCAGAAGAAGGCGAAGAAGCCTCGCTGCAGCTCAGCAGGTGACCAGAGAAGCCAGGAGGGGCAGGAGGAGGTGCTGTGGCCACTCACCGAGCCCCACTCCGACGTACGTCGTCACGCAGTGGTTCTCATTCTCTCCGCACTTGACAGGCTTCAGGCAGGCCCAGTTGGAGGAGGCATCCGAGCAGGAAAAGCAGATGAGCGTGTGGGCTGCAAGAGAAAGGCAAAGCTCGTTTTAGGGGCTGGTGGGAAGATGTCCTCACTCGGAGGTCCCCACCTCTGTCCCACGGGATCTGTCTCGCATCTGCTCACAGCCACGCTTTCTGTTTCAGTTTTATCAACCTGCAATAGGGGATTTTTTTTTTATTTTTCCCCAAAAAAACTGGCCAAGCGAAAGGTTCAAGCCTCAGGGAGGCATTTCAAGCTCTTATCAGCTAAAGCTGACACAGCCACAGCCTGGCACTTTCTGTCACCCCTGTTTGCACCAAGAATGTGTCCGAGCTACAGCTGCCAACTTGAAACCAAACTCCAGAGGTGAATTTTTGAGGTTTGGGCTGGTTCAGCTCAGCCATCACGGACATGGTGTCCCTGCCTGGGGCAGAGGGGTTGGAACTGGATGATCCTTAGGTCCCTTCCAAGCGAAACCATTCTGATCTTATGATTCTGTGACACTGATGGGAAATGCTCCAGGTGTGACCATGGGTTCAAACTTTCCATGACCCAGCTTTGGGCACCAAGATCAGGCCATGCTTGAGCTGGAGCACGTGATGGAAATGATTTTTTAGTTGCAGAAAGTTAAAGACCTGCAAGACTGGCAGGTCCCCTAAAATTATAGAATCAGGGAATGATTTCAGGAAAAGACCTCTAAGATCCTCGAATCCAACCATTAACCCAGCACTGCCAAATTCACCACGAAACCAAGCCTTTAGGCAACACAGCTGTACAATTTTTTGAACACTTCCAGGGCTGGTGATTCCACCACTGTTCCAAAATTTGACCAGTGAAGCAGTTTTTCCTCATTTCCAAACTAAAGCTCCCCTGGAGCAACTTGAGGCCATTTACAGCTTATCCTACAGCAGCAGGATGGAGTAGCTGGCTCCCATCCCTCCTCCCTCACAAAGAGCAATGACTGGAAAACAGCATTTGGGGTGGGAAGTGGTTGTGGAGACAGCCTGGACCAGAGACTCAGCAGGGCCATGGGCACTTTGATCTCTGTGTTTTACACACAAGAGCATCACATCCACGCTGCAGTTGTTGACCTACATATGCAGACAGATCAAGTCTGTTCCCAGTGTTCCACGGATTTGGGATTTTGGAGCTCCTTCCAGGAGGCACTGCCTTTCCCTTTCTGTATTTACAGGATGCAGAGTGGGGGCTGATTCAGGGTGGGAAGTGCGAGGCAGCCCCGTCCCCACTCCCACCTTCTTCAGCCACATCACAAATGGATCATGAAAAAAATCATGGAATGGTTTGGGTTGGAATGGTTCTTCAGGATGATCCAGTTCCAACCCCCAGCCATGGGCAGGGACACCTTCCACTATCCCAGGTTGCTCCAAGTCCTCTCCAGTTTGGCCTTGGACACTTCCAGGGATGGGGCAGCCACAGCTTCTCTGGGCAACCTGTGCCAGCACCTCACCACCCTCACAGGGAAGAATTTCTTCCCAACATCCAACCTAAACCCACTCTCTTTCAGTTTGAAGCCATTCCTGAGTGTTTTATCCCTGTAAAAAAAAAAAAAATCCTCTCCAGCTGTAGACCCCCTTGGACCATTTTCCTGAGGAAGTGAGGCATGGGAAGCCCTGGAAGAGCTCCCTGAGGCTCAGCAGTTCCTGACATGGATATTTTGAAGAATTATTATTTGGACAAATATTGCTCAGCATCTGTCCCACTCTGCCATAAGACTGCACCATATCTCAAGGTTCTTCTCATTCCTGTTTCTCTCAGGAAAATAAAAGGTTTCTACAAGAAAAATGAGAAAAAAAATAACAATTGCTCTCAGAGGAATGACTTTCGAGCAGCCACAGCTGAGGAGGGGAAAGAAAACAAAATATATCTCAGAGAAACTGATTAAAGTGTGTTAGTGGGAGATCCTGAATTTCACAGCAGGGCAGCCAAATCTCTGCTTTGGGGTGGAAGCCAACATCACAACCCCCCCAAGCAGGAATTTCCTGGACTGGCTCAGGCATCCTCCAAGGATCCTTACTCTGGCAAGGATCTCTACAACAAACCCAGGTTACCTGAGCACACCAACGCAGCCACCAGAACCCACAGCACCGGGATTACAGGGTCACCAGCTGAGTCACAGCCTCCAGGAGAGATTCCTCAGCGGATCTCTGCATTCAGGAGATGGGGAGGAGGATGGGACCAGCCACTGAGTCACTGCCTCTCGCTGGGCGGGCCACAACTCCATGAAGATTGAAGCCCAGCTCTGCTCTCGAGGCTCAGGTGACCTGTCCCAAACTCTTCACCTCACAACCACCCCGAAGGGGCAAAGTGACTCATCCCAGGAATCTCCAGCAATCAGGAATGAAGGGGATTACAGGCTTCCTGTGGGCATTCCGGCAGGACAGATGTCCCCATATGTATTTGCTCACCGCATGGAAGGCACTGAGTGGTGCAATGCTGTTCATTAAAGGTTCCACGAGCAAACACACCAGAAAATCTTTGGGCATGACACAAAAGTGCTGTTGGGCATGAAATTCTCTGCCACATGACTCAATCTCTGCTCCTGCCACTGCATCTCCTACCTGTCCCCGTGATTTTCATTGCTACACCTACCCATTACCCCTTGTCTTAACAAGAAAAAAAAAAAATCCTTCCAGGAGAGGCAGAGTTTAAGAAAGGAAATATTCAGCCACTTTCTGCCCCCCCAAAAAACCACCCACTGCAGAGTTATGAGAGCACAAACAGGCTGAGCGGTTTAGAGAAAAGGCACAAGAGGGGTGGCAGAATTAATTTCATGCAGCTGTAGACGGAGCAAAGAGTTGGAGCTCAAGGTTACAAGAAAAGAAAAAAAAAAAAGGAAGAAAAATCCCAAGACTGAACAATGCGAAAGAGAAGCCTTGTTTTCACCAGTGCAAGAATTTACGTGTTTATTTGTTTGCTGATTGGCTTCTCAGAGGAACAAAGAGCTCCCAAAACAGAGCAGGGCATTTGAGGGGAATTCCTTCAGATAAGGGCTTGAATAATTCTTGCAAAGACAGGGAAAAAAAACGCCTTTAAAAGCCCACTCTGGAGCTCGACAGCACCAGGAAAACGCCGTTGCTTCGGCAAGCTTTTCCATTCAGCCCCGATGCTGCTTTTCCATTCTCTTAGGCAAAATCCTTATCAAGATCCACAGGCAAAATCTTCGAGCAGGAGGTAAAGCTCTTCTGTGAAATCCCCCCTGGGTATGCTGGAAGTGTTTGGGGATAAAATCACCTGCAAAAAACCCTTCTGCCTGCATAAAAACTTACTTTTAAAGCTGAAAGGGTTGTGGGGGTTTTTTTGGGGGGAGGGGGGAATGAAACCCTTCACTGCCTTGGCCTGGCCCTCCCATCCTCCCAGCTGGAACTGAGCACAAGCCAGCTGGGCTCTGCCCGAGACTCAACGCTTCAATTGCCAGTTGCTTCCCGGATCCCGCTGGGAAGGGGGAATGGGAAGGGCAGCAAACAGCCAGCTCCATCTCAGCGGTGCCCTCAGAAAACAAGAAGGGACCCTGCTTGCTGAGCAAGGGGCTGGGAGAGCTCAGAACTCTCCCGTTCGCTCTTTGTTTGGCTCCTCCGAGCAGCGACATATGGGAACAATACGTGGTTCCGCACGGCCCCGAGGAGTTTGGAGAGTGAGGAATGGAATCGATGGGGGGAAAGGAGGGGACGGCAGGCCCTGCGACTTGGGCAACTTGGCAGTTCAGCACACAGCAACAGGAACCGCGTTCTCCTCAGGTTCGGCGGCAGCGCCAGGATGCGCCCCACAGGGCATTGTCCCTTCGGGGTCACCGCGCCCCGCACCGGCCACCGCAGGATGCTCGGAGGGGGCAGCAGGAGCCACAGTCACGAGTAGCTCTGCCCTGACTTTGCTCCATCAGCCATTGCCGGGGCTGGGCTGTCTCTCCCCTCCACCCTCCTTCCTCTCGGCTGCATCTTAGCCCATCCCAGCGCCGTTATCCCGGCTGGATGCGCCGAAAAGGGGGAGCGGAACCGGCCCTGCTCTTTGTTCGAGCTGCAACTGGGAAAAGCTCCAGGATATCCACCCGCACAGCCGGAGATGCTCACCTATGCGTACAGGCGGGGAAGCCGCGAAGTTCCTGCTTCAGGAGGGACACTGCTGCGAGGCAGGTCTTGGAAAGACACCCCCGCATCCCGCTCCGAACCAAAACGCGGCTCAGCGCTGTGGCCCCAACCCCTTTTCAACCCGTATATCCCCTACAAACCTCCAACTTCCTCAGCCAACCCTGCCACACGCATCACTCCCCCAACCCCCAATTTGCTTTCTGGCGAGGGACCCGGAATCCTGCGGGGAAGGAGATGGTGGCGGAGGCATCCCTTTCCCTTACCTCTCTCCACGCACAGCACCGCGGCCAGCACGGCGAGCAGGAGCGCCTTCATGGTGCGGACGATGTGGCCGGAGAGATGCGCAGGGCGACTAGAGGAGCTCGGGGCTGGCGGCAGGGCCGGGCGCCGGGGGTGGGGAAAGGGCGGCGGCTCCGCCCCACGGGCCGGGCCCGGCCCCCGCACCGCCTGCCCCCTCCGCCTCGCCGGCCACGCCTGGTTTCGTTTCCCCGCTACGGACAACCGGGGCCGGGAAAAGGACGCTGACAGGAGCGTGTCGGCATGGCAGCTGCTGGCCGAGGGGGAACAGAGCCAGCTTTCCCCAGCCGTGCCCCAAGAGTCTTGTTCCAGCCCCTTTTCGGGTCTCCTCTCCTTGAAGGAAGAGACGGGAGTAGGGGGCTGCCTATATGCTGGACACCGCTCATTCAAGTCCAGTCCTTCCAACTCAGGTTATTCTGGGATTCCGTGATTCTCTGACTCCCTCTACCCACAGGACTTGCTGATTTCCTGCCTCCCTTCCCTCCTCCGTGCATCTCCTTTCACAGATCCCCTGAATACGCACACAGCCTCCTCCACAAATTCCAAACCACTCTGTACACTCATATTCCCTGTATCCAGGGCTCCCTGCATATGCATCTCCTGCAGGCGAGACTCCCCCGAATACAGAACCTGTCCCTGCATGCAACACCCCCTCTTCAGGTCTGAGCCCTCTGCACACACAGCCCCCACTCAAGACCCAAGCACATTAAGAACCAACTCCCTCCTCTGTTGACCAGAGCCTAAATTGGATTAGACATAGAGGATTGAGAAGCTTGAAGAGCCCAGCAGCTGGGGTGGCATGGGACAGCTTGGCAGGATGAGTTTCCAGACTGTAAATAAGTCCCCTGATTTTGGAGTGCCCCAAATTCAGTAGGTCCCATGGAAATAACGAAATCCTCTAGGAAAGGAGAAGTGGGGGAGGGCCCCTGTGAAACTGGCTGTCAGGAAAGCCTGGGAATAGAGGATAAGGCTGGTGAGCCAGCAGGAAACAAGCAGGCTTGACAAACTCTGTGCCACAGATGGGTTTAATTCTGCAGAGTCAGCATTTTGTGGCGAATGCGTCTGTCAGGAGAAATTCCGGCTCCTGTCTTGTCGGAGGCATTTAGAGCACTCTGCTTGGGAAGTAAACCCATGCCTGCAAACCCCTGCTTCCCTTTTCTTTCCTGTGGCTCAGTTTTATTCGTCACTGCCAGGTATTCTATCAGGAACCGACTTCTGAGCAGTTTCTGTGGTCTAATATCTTCCACTGGAACAAGCTGCTGGGAGAAACCAAATACTAAAAAAAAATGGGAAGTTTCAGCTTTGTGGTAAATTGAGAAAATGTAATTCAGGCACATGTACAAAACTGTTTCATACAGGCCAAGGAAGTAGATTTTGGTCGATATTGGGAAGGAATTCTTCCCTGTGAGGGTGATGAGGCCCTGGCAGAGGTTGCCCAGATAAGCTGTGGCTGCTCCATCCCTGGAAATGATCCAGGACAAGTTGGATTTGGCTTGGAGCAACTTGGGATAGTGGAAGGTGTCCCTGCCCATGGCAGGGGGTTGAAACTGGGTGACCTTTAAGGTCTTTTCCAACCCAGATTTGGGATTTTATTATACACTTTTCTCATCCCCAATAGTGCAAGGCTCTACAGCTTCCTGGATTTCTCCCACACTTAAATTTAACATTATCAGACCCATTTTTTTTTTTCCTGGAGAAGGCCTGTCTGCTGATTCTTATCAGCAGGAAAAGATAGGACCTGAGAGTCACAGAGGTCACAACCCAGCACGGGATCTGGAGTCATCCCGATACTGCTGGAATGTCAGGGCGTGAACAGCACTAATGACAGGATGCTGCAAAAGGAAGAGGTGACCAGAGCCACCAGGAACCAGTTTTCTGTGGTGGGAATTACACCAGGTAAGGAAGCAAGCCCTTCTGAGAACTCCATGATCCTTCTGGGTCCCTTCCAGCTCAGGATATTTTATATTTTACAGCCTAAGCTCATCTCCCACCTCTCCCCCTCCGAGGTGGTTGTGTGGGACAGACTGCAGAGCTCAACACAGCAACTCTGCTGGCAGAGATTTCTGCTCTGGCCCAGCCCACAGTGCCCTGAGTGCTCCAGCCCTTTCTGCAAGTTTGGAGTCAATGGAGGACTTTATTGAACCATTGGCTTCGTACTGTGAGCACAAGGTTAAAAAATATTTCTGCACAAAAAGAAGGGTGAAGCAAGAAAGGCAGCAGGGGTAGAGTCCGGCAGCAGGAATGTGGCCTGTGCTGGGGAAAGGTGGAGACAGCTACAAAAACATGCTTGAGGGAGAAGGAGATAAGCAAGGGGCTGGCTCAGAGGGTAAACTGGTGCTAGGGTAAATATTTCATGGTTGTGGCACGCTGGGGAGGATTTGGTACAGTTAAAATCAGGAAATGTTGGGTGTGACAGGTCCTTTGATGGGTTGGGGGCAGCAGAAATGGTGCAGAAATTAAACTTAGACTAACTATGCCTGCAAGGATTGGATGTTGAACAGGCACTGGACGAGTTAAAGCTTGAAACTCAGGGTCAGTAAAAGCTTCCTCAGCTTCTACAGAGCCAGGTGGGGCACAGAGAGATTCCTTCCCCACCACGCTTCTGTTTCAGGGTTTGTGTGAGACTTCCTGGGCCTGGCTATGCACGTGAGGCACCAAAACCCCAGAGGAATTTGCAAATGAGATGTTTCCCCCTGTTAGTGGAGCAGAACTGCTCAAACTGCTTTCCTCCAATGACACAGGAAGGGGACAGAGTCCTTTTTTTTTTTTTTTTTTTCCCCAATAATTGCATCACGCTCTGGAACTGGGAATCATTCAGATTTCTTTCAGAGAAGGTTGGAACTCCTCTGTAGGAGAATCTTATCTCACCTGCCAAAACGTGGAGAATCAATTTGGCACAGGGCTGGGAGGACATGAGAGAGCAGGAACTCAGGATCTCCATCCTTGCTGCTTCTTCTCATCCCCCAGATTCTCTTTGTCCAGAGCACTTTGCTGCAGCATAGTCTGGGCATGAAGGTCCCCCTTGCCCAGGTGGGCTGGCACAGCCCCCAGCACTCCATGGAATGCTGGGAATCACCATCCCTGGAATTCCTGCTCACACCATGGCCCGGCTCCACATCCCAGCCCTTCCTCATCATCCCACCCTGGATGCTCCTCCTCCTGAAGCCCCTCCTGATCTCTCTGGATCAAAGTTGTCCAGAAGACCCTCAGGATCATATTTGGAGCATCCAAGGATGCTCTGGACAGAGTTTCTTTGGCAAACCAAGCTGCAGGTTATTCTTTGCTGTCTGTGGTGCCAAACAGGTCCTCTACCACCTCTGCTGCATCCTGTGGGGAAACACCTTGGGATTTCTCTCAGGTAGCTGCTGAGATTCCTGAAAATTCCTGAAATAAACATGCCCAACCAGATCCTTGGGCCACAACATTTATTATATTTTTTTTAATAGATAAAGGAATAAAACCTTCATCTGCCCCACTCCAACCACAACCTGCAGTCAGCATCTGGCTGTCAGACTGATGAACTTTCACTTCTGGCTGACATCCACGTTTCCTTTTCCCTTTCCTCCCCGAGGCTGAGGTGAAAGTGGATTGCTGCCTGATGCTCAGCCAGTGTTGGAATTCTCACACTTCCTCCTTCCAAAGTCTGCCTGACTCACCCTCAGCCGTGCTTGTTTCGACAGGAAAACAGCTGTGACTCTTTAAGAGGATCTTGTTTCTCAGGGAAAAAGTTTAATTTCTCTGAGCAGCCTCAGTAGGGCCCTGCTCAGACTCTGCCCATGGAACCCCCTTTAAGCTCAAGTTTAACCCTTTAGCCCCCATAAGTGTCCCTGTCTCCAGCCTTGTCCTGGATGGACCTTGGCCGTGTGCTGTGGTTTGTCTCCATCTGTTTCTGGCCTCAGGTTGTGAGTTTTAGGGTTGGAATTGATGATCCTTTCTGCTCTTCCCATTCAGGATATTCCATGATTCTCTTCTCCAATACTAATCCTTAACTATGTTGTGTCTATGCCTGTCTATAGGCCTAATTCCATCTCCTGGGTGAAGTCTTACAGGTCTCTCTGGACTCGTCTTATAGGTTTTTTCCTCCAGTCCTGGTCTTTTTTTGTGCCATCAGAGGTTCTGGACCACCTGCACAATTTCTTGGGCACCTCCTCTCCCACAACAGGGGTCTCATATCTGGAGTTTTTGGGGGAGGGAAGAGGTTTTTCAGTCTTTTCCCTTATTCCTTCCACCAAAAAATGCACTTTTCTCTGGACGAGGAATTCACCAGGCTCCAAGAAGGCAGCACGAAAATACGCTGAAGCTGTAGACAAGGTGATAGACTAATGGAGGTTTGTGGTGGAAACGTAAAACCTGGTGTGAAAAACATGGGAATGGGAATGTTCCAGGGTGTGGAAGAACCAGAAGAACCAGCAGAGCAAAGGGTAGAAGGAAAGGCAGTTGCTGATTGCCGTGGAGCAATCAGAAATGAACCGTACCAGCGTTCATTCAAAAGCAGAGAAAGAGCAAGCTGACCTTGAATAGGAAACTCCAGAGGACTAAGAGCAGGGCGGGACCCATAAAACACCCAGATAAAGTAAACAAAAGGGCTGGAATATTCAGGAATTTCACCTAAAAGGGGAAAAACGAAAGAGAAAATGAGCAAGGACAGCACCCTCTCTCCAACAGCTGTAAAAAACAAGTCCAGAATTGGGTGGTTTTGCTCTGCCCTTCACCTTGTGCCCAACCTTAAAGACACGAGGACAATCGCAGGACTTTCATCTTTTGGCTGCTGGTGGCACAGAAGTGACACAGCCCAGATGATCTGGACACACCCACACCGGTGCCTGTGATCCAGTGAAATCCCTAAGGAAGAGTGTGAAAGGCAAAATCCACTTTCCCCAAGATTTTTATATTATCAGATCGCTCTCTTCTTCCCGAAGATCTCGCAGGGAATTTTTATTCCTCCAGTTTCCTGTGGCTGCAGAAGGGAGTCTCTCATTCCCAGGAGCGGGGTCTGCTCGTTACCTAATTGCTGATTAACATCTAATTCTGCATCCTGGAGCCGCAGGCAGGTCCCAGGTGAGCTGTTGTGAGCACTGGGCACAGAGCCAGGGCCCGTTCCTGCCTCTCCTGGACCGAGGAAAATTGCACCCCTGGCACCCCCAATTCCTTTGTGTGGAGTTTAAGGGCTTGCCTGAGTAAGGAATCAGCTGGAAAATGGGAAAACCATGCTGAGCTCTCTCCACCTTCTGCCTCAGCACTGCTTTAATGCTGGCTGAAATCCTGGGGCCCTTGGAGCTGAACATCCTTTGCAGTGAAAGTTCCCACGTGGAAGTTTTTTTTCCACATCACTGGAAGAGCTTTGGGTCACTTTTGCTGTTCAATCTTTGTCTTGGGCCAGCCTGATCTCGTGGAAGGTGTGAGCAGGAACGAGATCTTTTAGGTCCCTCCCAACCCAAAACATTCCATGATCCTGTGATAAAGCAAAGCCACCCCAATTCTGCTCTGGTGGAGGGAACCAGCTCCACGTGGGAATGACAGAAAGGTGACAGAGATGAGAGGAATGGCAGATTTGTCTTTACAAACAAGCAGTGGGTCTGCTGGTAGATAAAATCAGCACTGGGAGATAAAAGAAACAATGGGAAGGATTCCACTGATTGAGGAATGGAAAATGAGATATTTGCCTTTACAAACAAACTGTGGGTTTGCTGATAAATGAAATTGGATATTGAAAGATGAAAGAAACAATGGGGAAAACCCATAAATTCCACAAGAATTAAAAATGAAAAGGGGGAGTTACACATGAAAGGGGAATTTTAGGTATTGGGCACTTCGGGAAGTCTGTACCTCTCAAGTGCCTCAGCCAATGGGGAAAGACAGAGGGGAATGTGGCCAGGAAATCAGGATAAATAGGAGGCTGCATCCTCCAAAAATTGAGAGACCCCAGGAAATGCCCCATGGCCTCTCCCTTTATTGGAATAAAGTCAAAGGACTCCTCTGTCTCCTTTTTGGACACAAACCCCTGGCATTTGTGGATTAATTTTCCTAACAGAGAGAAGCAGGAATGGGAATGACCAGGAATGAGTTCATTCTCCAGCCCCAGTGGAGACACAAAGGAGATGCTGAGACCAGAGTTTTTCCATGCTTTGATGAATCCTAATTATGGTACTCCTTCTGGTGGCAGTTTTCCAACTCTTCACCTGACTTCAGGTGCCAGGAATTCCTTCTGATGCTTTCTAAAATGCTCTTTCCTGCTGTGTGAACCCCAACACAAAAAGTGGGAAGAACAAAGCAGGCCGAGCCTTCCATTTGGAGGATCTGGAAGGTTCTTATCCCATCACACACCAGTTTACACTTCCCAGAGCAAGGGGTAAGATTTTTTTCCACGGAGTGCAGAATTCCAGCAAGGCTTTGTTTCGCATTTTTTCCCCCAAAGTTTGGCACGTGTTAAACTCGTGATCCAGCACATCTTCTTTTCCTGCCAGATTGCTGCCAGGGAGATTCCCTCATCCCACATTTGTGCCGCATTAACTGGAGAGCTTTGTGCTTTGTCCTTCCTGAATTACACCCTCTTTTCTCACCCCACCACTTAAATTTGCTGGACTCACCCAGAATTCTCCTGCTGGCAGATTGTCTCAGCTCGTCACCCGTGAGCTCAGCGAATTTATTGTCCAATAACGTCACCCAAACCAGCAATTAAAATTTTCTTTGCATCCTCCCACAGCCAAGAGGAGCCTTTTAATGGATCGTTCCAGCCCGACAGCAAATTGTTGGCTGAGATTTGCTCGTGATTTCAGCCCAGCTGGGTTTTCTTGGGTTTGCTTCTGAGCCCATCACGTGACACGGTGCCAAAAGCTTTATTAAGGCTGGGCTGTGTGACAGGTACCACTTTTACCCTCACACATTTTGCTGTCTTGTCACAGGGAGGGGATATCACCCACCTTGTCACAAAATTCTTGCTGATTATCCCTTGATAGCCCCTCCACCGTTGTTTGATGAGCTGTTTCAGAGCTTTTTTTCCCCCCAATCTGGGTTGGCTGCTCTGTGTGTCCCTAGAGAGTACCCTGTGCCCTTTATAATAATGGATTATTCCCACATTTCTTCGTGGAAAGGCTTTGGATGTGGCACTCAGTGCTCTGGTCTGGTTGATGAGATGAGGATTGGTCACAGGTTGGACTCCATGATCTTGGAGGTCTTTTCCAACCTAACTGAGTCTGTGATTTGTTGATACCCAGTCTCCCAAAACACCCAGATTTTCCTGGTGCAAAGAAACAGGAGCAAGAGAGACAGGCTGGGTTCGGGAGCTGTGGTGGATTTCTTTTCCTGATTGCCCTCGTTGATTTGCATATTTATGTCGAAAACACTAATTTTATTCACTTTTGATGTGTTAATTAGTTCATCTCATTAATATCTGTGGCAGCAGAATGGTTCTTGCCCTTGTGTTTGATGTGGTTGTGTCCTCACACCTGTTTTCCCTCTTACTCCACACGTGGAAGCACAAACACAACTCCTGACTCTGCAAGCGCAGCTCAAAGTTGTGGGATTGGAAAACAGATCCTACACTGGAGCTCCAAGAATCGCCTGGAATTCTTCTGCCAGACAGCTCAGGCTGGAGAGCACCAGCCCCCAAACCTCACGCTGGAAAAGGGAAATGGGACTGATCCAATCCATGGGGGATTTAGGTTTTATTTAGCTTTATTATTTTTATTTCTTTTTTATTTATTTATTTTTAAATTTAGCTTTGCTCCACAGAATGTTCTACCTGCACCTTACTCCAGCCCAGGGAAGGGAGGAACCAGCATGGAAAAGGAGCAGTGACCTCACAATCAGCCCATTCCTCACCTCCAGTCAAGGAGGAGAGTTTTAAATTCTCCCTCTTCCTTCTTTGTTTGAAAGAGTTCCGGCTATTTTCCACTCAGAGGATCAGCACTGACAAAGTCCATCCAGAATTCTGAACTCCAAATTTACTTTTCCATGACCTTCAGCTCCCACGAACGGGAGTTTTCAGTCCAGGAGCGAGGTGGGTGGACAAGACCACGAGTAAATCCTGTTAAACACAATCCCTTCACCTCCAAAGAATCAGTCGGGATAATCCTGGCTAATCCAGCTGCTTTGGCATCCAGAAATTTCTGGAAAAAAGAGAAAGGGTTCCTCTAAATTTGTAGACAATTCTAGGAAACCACTCTCATTTGACCTTCTGGCAGCACTTAAACTCTCGCAGTGAAAAGTGGGGGAAGAGCTGGGAATAAGGGTCAGCAAAAGATCTGGATAAGGTTTGTTCTCCCTCCTGAACTGTGTCCATCCTGGTTCCCCACACCCTCACTGGACTTATCTCAAGCCTCCACTTGTTCCTTCCCCTCCAGATGGTCTCTCCCACCAAGTTTTTGCTTTCTCATGTCCAGCGAAACTGGCTGAGGTATAAATTGCTCCTTCTATTTCCTCTTTCTCCTGCCAGTGCGACAGGTGGTAAAACAGTAACAGCTTTGGCCTGGAGCCCAACTTTCTTGGGAGTTTTTTGAAAGCACCTGAGGGCCTGAAGGGAAAAAAAAAAACTCTGCAGGGTGTGGAGGACTTGCTCCTGGAGGATTTTTCCTGGAGGACTTGCTCCTGGAACTGGGATGCAGCACAGCCACCACAGCCCTACCAGCAGCTGAGCAGCTGGACATCTCTTCCCTTTTTTTGGTTTAAAAAACTTGTTCTTCCCCTTCTCCACCCTAATTTTCCTTCCCTTTTGAGGTTGTCTTTGGTGAGAGAAAATCAACAGCAGGTTCTGCTGTCAGTTTGGTCTCTTGACATCTGTCATCTCCAGGCACAGCTCACCAGTCTGCTCAGTGGGGTGGCAGTGTCCTCTCGTCCCTGCCCACCACTGTGGTGTCACCTCTTTCATTTCCTTCGTTTCCCCTCCATCCATTAAACAAAATATTTAAAACCAGCCACCAGATCCAGAGCTCACAGCACAAAACGTGGAAGTGTGATGTGGAATCTTTCATCCTCCTGGAAAACCAGTGGCTCTGGAGTCCTGGCACTGTGAAATGCCTCAAAAATCCACATCCTTCCACATGTGCAACCAAAACCCAGCAGAGTGCCGGGGCAATGCTTCAGAAAAAGCATAAGATCTCATTTAACCATCAAACACAGCAAATAACCCGACAGCCTTCAGTTGTTTGGACCAGCTCTGGTTTCTCCCAGGACACAGCTGAGCTAGGGATGCTGCCAGCTTTTCCTTTTTTTTTTTTTTTTTTTTTTTTTTTTTTTTCCTTTTTTTTTTTCCG
>VWYP01006811.1:32837-49379 GCA_013400435.1 Pycnonotus jocosus | reverse complement strand
TTTTTTTTTTTTTTTTTTTTTTTCCTGTGTGTTTTCCAGGAATGGGAGCTTGCAGCCTGGGGCTGTGACCCAAGAAGCTCTGAGCTGTTTGTGTGAGTCCCTGGCTGGCTGCCCCTCTTTTTCTTCTCTGTGACACCCCCAGGGCATCCTACAGAGCTTTTCTGTCTCCCCTCAGCTGCAGCTCCTGCGGGGACAGGAGGGAGCAGAGAGCGTGGAGGGCAAAAACCAAACAAAGCTCAACACAATGGGTGGTTTCTGTGCCAGGAACGTGGGGTCTGTAGAAAGCCTCTCACAATCTCTGAACTACAGGGATTGGCAACAGCTGAATGAGGTTGTTTTGGCCCTGGGGTTAAAAAAAAAAAGGAAAAAAAAAAAGAAAAAAGGGAAATAGATATAGGGATGTCTTTTCCAGCTGGATGAGGTCCATGAGGAGGCAGTGTGAGAGCACAGCAGGCTGCCCCCATTCCTTCCCTTCTCCCTCCCACCTTCCCACTCCCTTTCCCTCTCTGCCTTTCCCCCTTTTCTCTGATGAGAGAAGCTCATTTCAGAATGGGAATGGGAGGAAAGAGCCTGAGGAGCCAGAAACTGCTCCCCACTGGAGAAATGCCCACAACACTGCCACAAATCAGCTTTACTTCCACCTGCTTGTTTATAAACAGCTGTTTGATAACCAAACTCACCGTGAACAAATTCACCAATCACCCCCTGTGCTGACACAACTGTGCAACCATTCCCTGTGTTTCAGGCAGGGTGGGATGTTATTCCTCACAGAGCTTTGAAAGTAAGAGACAAAACTATGGTTGCAGGGATCTCCTCGGAGCAATAATGATTTGAAGCTTAAACGTGTCAAAAAGGCCATTTTCTGTGTGTTTTCTTAGGTGAGTTGGATGTCTGGGGACACTTCAGATTCAAGCAGGCTCAGGGAATCAATGGGAGTTCAGCACCTGACTTACTCAGGCTCTCTCACAAACCCCAGGGGAAGCTCAACCACAAAACACGAATCTTTGAGAGGGGAATTTATCCCAGAACAACACTTTTATTTCAGCCATCACGGGGAGCTCTTCCAAACCCGTCACAATCTGTTTGCAAAGATGTAAGTGACGCTGGCCAGGACACCCAGGGACATCACCCCGTGGCTGCTTTGCCTGCTGCTGACCCCGTTCACGTTGCACAAGGGTTTCTCACAGCAGGAGACGTTCTGGGAGCTGTGGGGTTGTTGCTGACCTGTTGTTGGACACGTTGGAGAGCACATCTTGGAGATGACGTATTTAGGCTTGTTGGGCTCTAGTGCAGGGGAAAAAAAAGTGTGGGAGAGGGGAAAGAGAAAAAGGAGAATGAAAAATCATTGTTTCAATATTTTCACGGCTAAATCTGTTTTGGTGAGTAAAGGAAGGCCAGGCAGTAATCCCCAAGGTGAATTTCATGGAATTAATCATAGAATCATGGAATGGTTTGGGTTGGAAGGGATCTTAAAGATCATCCATGGGCAGGGACACCTCCCACCAGACCAGGTTGCTCAAAGGCCCATCCAGCCTGGCCTGGGACACTTCCAGGGATGGGGCAGTGTCACAGAATCCTGGAACTGTCAAGGTTGGAAAACACCTTTAAGGTCATCAAGTCCAACCAGGACTTCTCTGGGCTCCGTGTTTTTAGGTTTTGTCAATCCTAACGTGGAATTAGTGCCTGTGGCTTTCAGTTCCAGCTGGCTGAAGTGGTGCTCAGGCTGGGTCATTCCCCCCAGGATGGTTTTTCCTACAGCATAAACACAGGGGGAACGTTCTGCGTGCCCTGAGATTTGGGATAAGAGCACGTGGAGGTCTTTGAGGGCTCAGAGCCCCCAGGACAGACCTGAAGGATTTTGCTTGGCACAGGGAGTCAGCCATGGTGAGGTTTGGCCAAAACAGTTCTCAAAACAGTTCTGGGAGTGGAACAAGCACAGCTCCAGGTGTGAATCCACTCCCTGGTGCTGCTCTGTGTGTCCTCATCATTTCCCAGTTTCCAGCAGGAATATCGAGTGTGTCTGGACACTGCAGTAGGGAGCCTGAGCAAGGTCAGGGTCTCCTAAAAGTTGGTCACCAAGGCCTGTTGTTTCCATACTGGGATGGAATCCCATTCCTGGGGCTGCTCTCCCACAAAACAAACAAGGTGCTGTTCCCAAACCTACTTGTCCCGACGTCCTTCCGGATGGTCACGCAGTGTTTGTCCTCCTTGTCACACATGGAAATGGTCAAACAGTCCTTGTTGGACTCCTGTTCTTGGCAGGTGTAGCACATGAATGGATAATCTAGGAAAGGAAAAAAAAAAAAAAATTGGAAAAAAGCACATTGCAAGGTTTAAAAACCACGAAAGCTCCAGTGCAGGGATCTCCATTTCCCTCACTGCAGCCTGAGGAATGTTTCTGTGGGAATGACCAGTGGCTTTCTTTATCTCCTGACCCGTGGCAGCAGCGCTAAATCCCTCTCTGTCTCCTCAGGCTCAGGCTGCGGAGCGTTATCGATCTGTTTGCAATCCCTGGGAGCAGGGGATGTGAGTGGAATTCAAGGATTTGGGGGCTTTTATGAAGGAGATTATTGCTGAGCCCAGAGCAGCTCGGTCCAGAGGGCTCAGCTACGGGAATTGCCAATTACTGCTCAGGGTTTCTCCTGGGCAGGAGAATTTAAATTCTCTTGGCAAAGGGAATTTAAAGATGCCCCTATTGTTTCGAGGAGGTGGACAATGCCCAGTGTCCTCCTTCTCTTTCATCTGGCTCAGTGACTGCTGTCACATCTCTTTTTTTTTGTGCTTGAACATCACTGAACTGTCCTAACCTCAGTTCTAGGAAGTCTGGTGAGAGCCCTCAGATGCTCTGTCAAACTCCTGGTTTTTAGCCTAAAATCGGGGATGAATGGAAAATCTCAAACAAAAGCTTTGTTTAAGTGCTGAAGGCAGATTTGGTGAGATAATTCCTACGTCTGCAGCAGTGGCAGAGGATTGCCAGGAAGGTCAGGCAGCGATGAGTTGTGTTTCCTGCCAAGAATGTCTGTGCCTGCCCTCAAAACCACAGCGTGGTAGGCCAGAGCTCTGGAAAGTAGTAAAACAAAGGAAGACAAGCAAAACCAGAGTGTGGGTGATAAAACACCCCAAAATATGTGCAGAGCACTCCCCAGCTGGGCAGATTGAGGTTTTACAATAGTGGTTGAGTTCAGAGCTCGTGAAATCACCCAGAGCAAAGCGTGGGGGTGGTTTGTGATTGAGTTCCTTTAAAAGCAAAGTTAATTTTTCGGAGGGAAGCAAAGCCAGATGCTGGCTGAGTTCCTGCTAAGTCTGGGGCCAGTCTGTCACTTTGGAAAGAGCAAAAGCAACTAAAGGACACGTCCCTGTGGGTGCACTTTTGCCCGATAAGAAGTTGGCAGTGAGAACGTGGAAGGACGGCGGAGGTCACACCATGCAACGAGAAGTTTCTGACAGAAAGGGAGGAAAAAGTCATCAACTGTTGATTCTGTGCAGGTTTGGTGGTTTTTTTGCTTCATTCACCTCTACAAGAAGTTGAATTTTCTTGTACGGAGTAGAGGGGATTCAAGGAGGTTTTAAGGAATTTTTGGCACAGCCTTGAATGATGTTCTCAAGCAAGCCCAGGAAACACGAGCTGCTGGAAATTCCAGGGAATGCGTGCAAAGCCAGGCATGAAAACACCCTCAGAGGGGAATTCCCAAGGATTATGGTCAAACCAACTGGAGCAATGGAAGGAATTCTTCCCTGTGGTGAGGCCCTGGCACAGGTTGCCCAGAGAAGCTGTGGCTGCCCCTGGATCCTTGGAAGTGTCCAAGGCCAGGTTGGACAGGTCTTGGAGCAACCTGGGATAGTGGAAGGTGTCCCTGCCCATGGCAGGGATTGGAATGAGATGATCTTGAAGGTCCCTTTTAACCCAAATCATCCCATCATTCTGTGATTTTAAGCGACTTTGACAGATGCAATGAAAGAGTGAAAAAGAAGAGTGGATTCAATTAAATAAAGAGAAATAAACCACAATACGTAAAACTTAAGACACTTAAACGTGGGGTAACAAACAACTGGCTCAGTTACAGTTCAGAACCACCACAGTGACAACAGCAGGAGTCAACAGTGCCACATTCCAGCCACGGAAACAGGCGTCACCCGAGGGGACACGGGCAGAAATGTCATGTGCAAGATACACAAAGTGGCCTTTCCACCCTGGCAAGGACTCAGCTGGAGCCCCGGCGCCCAAATCTCTCTGCAGCACTTCTAAAACTATGCAGAGCATTTGGAGAGGGACCAGAGGAGAAGGAGAAGAAAAAGGTCAGAGATCTCAGACATGTGACCGTGCTGAAAAGGTTGGAAGGGTTTAGTTTGTGTGTTGAAAATGAGAATATGCTGAGGAAAGCCACAGGAATCTTCTTCGTGCAAGGAAAAAAAGGAGCAGCAAAGAAGAAAGTAATAAAATGTTTTATGTGTCCCGTGGTGGAAATAAAGGAAAACAGTACAAAAAACAGATGCTAAGAGATATTAAAACTAAATTCCTAAAGGGATGCGAGTCTCTGAGCAATTCCAGGCTGTGGAATCTTCCTTCTTGGAAACTTTCAGGGACACCTTAAGCAAATACCTGCCTGCTCTTGTCCAACATTGCAGCAAGGACTTGATGACCTTAGAGGTCTTTTCCACCCTTAATGTGAAATATGAAAAGGATCAAGACCTTTTATGTTTTTTGCTGGACACAAAATATCCATAACAGCGAGTTTATGAGTGGAAAAGGCAAAAGAGCCTCTTTGGTCAGCTGAGAAATGAAGAGTTTTGACCAAAATTTGGTCATTAGGGTCTTGGATGATACCTGAGAAGGATTAAATGCCATTTTCCACATTTTCCTTTGGGTTCGGCCAGAGAGCTGCAATCTCTTATTCTGGATCTAGGCTGGACCACAGAAAGGGGCTGTGTAAAAGCCTGTCGTAAAATCTGTTGGGAATCTGCTGCCAATAAATATCAAAAGTCACCAGTAAGGAATCCCACCATGAACCTGTGATCCTCTGTGAGCTTTCCAGTCCATCCTGGGTCACACTGAGAACATCACCTTTGGAAATTCTCCTCTTCTGTCCATGCTATGTTGCTTCAATCAGGAATTGTGGGCTAGAAATCCATTTTTTTTTTTTTTTTAAGACTTGAATAGTCATTTTTCCCACACCCAAAAGGTCCTGCTCTTCCAGGCACGCTGGAGAACCATTCCAAAGGATGTAGGAGTAGGGGGCTGATACATCAGTGATAATTGATTAATTAGATGCCTCTTTCTCAACCAGATTCGTATCATGGTTTCTGGGAAACCATCAGGTGTGGAGGAGATTTTGGCACTCTGGTCATCATTCCCACGTGCCAGCAGCGATGGAGCAACACAGGTGTCTCACTCCCAGGAGGAGGACAACACTCAGCCTTCCCTTTGGGAGCGGGATGCCTTTACCATGAAAAGTTCTTTCACCTCTGCCACTGATTTAATCAACAAAAACTCCCAGTGCTGCATTTTCTAGGAAGACACGTGGCAAACCGCTACAAGGGAGGAAGCAGCAGGGCAGAAGAGTCTCTAAAATACTCAAAACCTGAAATTATTAAGGAAAAAAAAAACATTTTGTCATGCTTTTTATCACTTCCAGCTTGCCTCCTTTTGGAAGATCCCAAAGACCACAGCGAGGGTTTAACCTGGCATCCAGCACCACCAGAGCTCAAGGGCTGGAAAGAAGAATCAACCCACCAGATTCTTATTTCTGCATCAAATCACTGATGGAGATGCAGAAGGACATCGGTGACACCATCACAACACTGCAAAGCTGGGTGACAAAGCCCTCTAAAAGTTTTGCCACGTGGGACATCGTCACCATCTTCCCCCTAACCCTTGCCCCAAGCAGGAGCAGCACGAGAGGCTCACCTTGTTCCACACAGAGGACAGCAGCCAGCAAGGTGAGGAGAGGAGCCCTCATCTCCAGCAGATCCTCCCAGCAGGACTGGGAAGCGGCTTGGAGGGCAGGATTTTTATACCCCAGCCCAAGAGCAGCAGTTTTACAGGTTCCCGGTGCGCTCGCGGGTGGACACGAAATAAACCCGAGGGTGTGGAATGGTCATGTGGGAGTTTTCCGTGCTGGAGACCTTTGGGATGGGGTTGGCACCTTGGGGAAAAACCCTTTCAGCCACGCATTTCTCGCTCTTCCGGTCGTGTGAGTGATGGGAAGCCTGGATCTGCTCTCTCCTCCTCTGAGTTTCTTCCTTCCCTTCCTCCCTGAGCCGCTGCTCTGATGAAAGCAGAGCCCGGAGCTACGGGAAGATTGTCCCAGGGATGAATTTTTCCAGTCCCTTTGCATAGACAGCACGTGATGTTCCAGGGGTTTGAGCTGCTCATTTGCTTTAATTATTCAGCAGCACCAGGCTCAGCCTCTGAGCTGGCCTAAGCTGGCTTGCCTCAAAATCAGTGTGTTTTACACTAAATTAAATTAGCTAATGGTTGGTTAAACAGAAGATTTTCCTCAAATTTTCACGTCAGTCTTCATTTCTTTATCAATTTTCCTCTGGTTAATCCCTCTGGCTTGCTCTTTTTTTTTCCTGCTTGTAATCCTCAAATACCTTGTACAATTTTGACTTAATGAAGTTTTGCTGCTATCCAGGGATTCTTTAGGGGAGCTGCTTTTCCCCACGCCCAACAGCTTCTCGAAATCAGGCCTCCATTTCCAAGCCCACAAATTGGCACCCTGGAATTGCAGCTCTGCTCTGGAAAGAGCCATCCCTCAAAGTGTCATTTTTCAAATCTCTCCTCTTAAATCAAACCTTTTGCTTTTATTCCTCTGTGTTGCTCCTCTCTGCTTGAATTCCTTAAAATCTGTTCCTGACAGTCTGGGATAGAGACCCTCGTTGGAGATGCATCTTGCAAGAGCTCGAGCTGCCAAGTCCACAGAGCTTCTTCTAAAACAAGATTAGTCCTGGACAGCAGAAAGAAAATATTGTCAAACCCCGCTTTTTTTCTGGCAATTATGGAATAACTCAACTGGCAATTCCCTGCATGTAGCCACCAGCAGGGTATTTTTGGTCTTTTTCTGACATGAATCATTCCAAAGCTGGCTGATTTCCAAATCCGTGTGATTGTCTGACACTTTCTTCGGGCCCTCCTGACCTGCTCCAGGAATGACGTCATCAGGTGGAAAATTCCAGAGTTGTTCAAGCCCTGTGTGTGCAAACAGACATTCCCTGGGTTTTGGAGGTTGGTGAGGTCAGCGGTGATGATCAAATTGAGCCTTGTGCTTCACACAGCACAACCTGGTCCTTTGCCCCAGCGTTTTACAAACAGGTTTTTCTCCCTCATTAGTGGGTGTGGCTCCTTGCTGGCGCTTTGCAGTGAGGGCCAAAGGAAAGAACCCTTTTTTCCTCCCCTTATTTTTGGTCTTATTCATCCCATAGCCTTGTTGTGTTTATTCCTTTCCCCTTCCACATCCCTGTTCCTGTTGATTTCTGTAGAATCATAGATTGGGTTGAGAGGAAGGGACCTTAAAAATCACCTTGGTCAAAAATCATGCCTTGGGCAGGGACACCTTCCACTATCCCAGATTGCTCCAAGCCCCATCCAACCTGGCTTTGTTGATTTTTTCCAACATCAATTTCATTCCCACGTGAATCTTCTGGGAACAGGATCAGCACAAGTCGGCTTTGACTTTGACTTTGAAGGCTAAAACAGTCCCGGCACATCCAAAAAATATGTGCTAAGAAGAGAAATTTGGGTGGGAAATGGGATTTTCTGTGTTTTCTGGGAGCTGTCTCCAGGACATGAATGTTTTCCTCAGTACTGTGCTTCCTAGGTACCTGGGAATGCTGGAGCATCCCCTCTTCCCGGCGCATGGAGAGCATGGAAAAGAGATTTATTTCCCAACAGAGCAGATTACAAAACTCAAAAGCACTCAGAGACATCACTGAAGTATCCAGCATGGAGAGGGTGTCTCCTGCAGCCTGGGATCACAGCCTGGAGCAGGGACACCAAGTGAGGAGTAAGACTGAGGAAGACTGAGATGAAAAAAAAAAATTCCCCAAGGAAGCTGAGTCACCTCTCTGAAGTAAACTTATCATTAATCCATACAGGAAAATTAAAGTGCATCAAATTGGGGCCATGAGTTGGCTCCGTGACGGGAAAGCAGCAGTCAGCTTTGGAAAAAGCTTTGCTTTTGTCCCTTTCCATGGCTTCCAGGAGATTTTTAGACCCAGTGAGGGTTTTGCTTTGATCTCTTGGGTCCATCCTGTCTCTTGTTTTGGCATGGAGGCTCTCTCTTGGGTCTGGGCAAATAAACAGGGAAAAAGGGGAGAAATTTCATGTTGTGAGGGAAAAGGCAGGGGAATTATTCAAGGAGAGCAGAAGGCAGCACAGACCCTTCAAAACCAACGGTGGGAAAGACCTGAGAGAGGGAAAAGAAGGGCCAAAGTTAAAGCACCTCCTGCAGATGCCTCATTTAGGCAGGGAAAGGCCTCCTTGGCTGATCCAGGTCCTGGTGCAGTGACTCAGAGCACTGAAAAATGAGTTTTATATAAGCCCCAGGGAGAGAGAGGCAGTTACATTCCAGGATCAATCCCAGCTCCTGGAATGAGGCTCCCATCTCCTTCCCAAAAGCCCTCCAGCCATCACAGCTGCTCATGGGGCAGCTCAGCTCTGCCATGTGAGGATTGTGCAGCCATGGGAGGCACCAGAAACCCGGGGTGATGGGAGGATTTGGAATTAGGGAGCAACACCTGCGTGGGAGGTGTCAGTCAGGATTTCTCGGGAGGGCTGGCAGAGTCTCCTCTTACACAACATTCCCAGGGGAAGGTTCACCACCACGGGAGCCCTCTGGTGTTTTTAGGGCCTCCTGTGCCTCAGGGAAGTTGCTGCTCCTGCCTCGAGATAGGAGCTTTGGGATGTGGGTCAGGTTTGGAGCACGTGGATGAGTTTTGTTGGGCGCTAAGGAAAAAACCAGTGGGATCAGGGGGAAATCAGGCAAGAAGGAGCCAGCCAGGATGGAGCTGCTCCCTTAGGGATGGCACTTCTGGATTCCCAGAGCTGTTCTTACCTTCTCCATGCAACAGGACATGAAACCCTCCAGGGGTGTCCCACGTGCTTCCATCCCCTTTGCCATGCCAGGATCCTTCCCATCCCAAAACAGAGGCACCTGCCAAGTTCAGGCAGCTCAAGGCATGACCTTAATGTTAAACCTGGCTGCCAAGGGCAGGTCTGGACTCCCAAGCTCAGCAGAACAAGACCTGAGGCCATGCCAGCCCCATCTTGGCCTTTCCCTGTGCCAGCCGTTGTCCCTAAGGAATCCTAAACCTGTGGGTAGCACAGGATGAAGATTATTCCACACAGTTCAGTTGTCACCACGTTAGGCCCGGGATGTGGGGCAGAATGTGGCCAGACAAGGTCACAGAATTGGCTTGTTTGGGGTTTTTGGATCTGTGTCACTTGAATATCCCTAAATTTGGCAGGAAGGGACACAGGGTGAGGAGAATAAATCAGGCAGATGGATGGAGCCAGCTCAGATGGGATAGGCAATAAAATCCATGGGGAGAATGGAGAGACTCATGGCCAAAATCAAAGCATCTTTGGCCAATCCTGCATTTACAGCGAGGAGGAAACAATGAGTTGAGGCAAGGAAATAAGAGTTTGGATGGAAAAACCCAGAGTAAGCCAGGAGGAAGAGGCCAACGAGGAAACCTGGGAGAGAAAACACCCAGGGAATGCAGATCTGGGGTTGGACATGGATGGGAGGAAGGTGAATAGGAAGGGTAAGAGCAGATTGGGATAAGCTGGAGCCATGAGCCCACATTTCCTCCTCAAAGCTGTTATAAAGAACAAAGATTGGGCTGTTCCCGAGCATTGTTGTTCCTCTAATCCCAGAAAATGCCTGTCAGAATGAGCTGTGTACATGAAGCTGTGCAAGGGAGAGAAAACCAGCTAGGTGAGCTGCACCCAACTGGTTTCCCTGGCAGATCTTCCTCAGGATGATCCTTGTGGAGAGCTCCTTCATCCCAGGAGAAAGCAGTTCAGCCTCCCTGGAAGGGTCTGAGTGAGCAAACCTCTCATTCCTAAGATTACCCACAAGGAAGGTCAGAGCAGGGTAATGAGTCCCTCCAATTTTCACTTGATGAGCAAACATAAAAGATTTATTTCCAGTGTTAATATTTTTTAACAGATGAGTCTGAAAAACTCCAGGTTTCTTTCCAGAAACCATCCTTTAAGCACTGTGCAAGGTACTTTTCTTCCTTTTCTAAATAATCCTAATGCTTCTAAAGAAATTTCCACTGGGAGATCTTAAACCTGTTTAGAGAAAATGCTCCAGATCCCTTCCCGTCAGGCCCTGCCTTGTCCTCCCTGTTTCCTGGAGAGCTCAAGAGCCAATTCCTTCCAGGCAGCTGCCCCAGGAGAGGAATTGAAAGGAAGCTAAACAGAACTCAGTTTATCCCGAAATGGAGTCACAAAAATGCCATTTCTGCCAGTGCAGAAAAATAAAATCTGAGGAGAGGCTTCCTGAAGTGAATGCAAAGTAATTTTAGTGTATTTTCAGCATTATTCCCATTCAACTCGCAGGCGAACGCCTCCGCTTTTATCCCAAAACATGGATACATCCAGCAGCTACGCCCAATGCGCCACACCACGCAGCCACACAATAGAATAAAATAACACTTTATTGTGCCCAGTTTCTGTTTAACAACTGGAATATTAAAGGCTTTTTCGGAGCAAAATGATACAGGGTAGACAATGGGGAAAAAAAAAAAACCGGCACAAGAGAATGGCGGGGATAAAATGAAAGGCAAAAAAAAAAATGCACGGAGTTATAAATGCCAGGAGTAGGAGAGATGGTGACCACATGGGGCCATTCTGCAGGTGCAGGGCTCCATTTCACCCCTTTCTCTCACAAAAAACATCATTTTGTGATGTCATCGGAGCGCAGAAAGAGCAAAAACACCTCCGGATGGGAGGCGACCTTCCAGGCGGGAAGCGCAGGGCAGCATCCCCACCCGACGGACCGCAGCTTGAACCGTGCCATGCAAAGCCAAGCATTTCATTTTCCCCCCCGAAAAACCCCTCAGAATCCCATCCTGAGGATGCAGGCCAGACTGGCCAGGACGCCCAGGGTGAGGATGGTGGCGCTGGTTTTCACGCTGCTGGCCCCACTGATGTTGCACAAGGAGGTCTCGCAGCAGCTGGTGGCGACTCCAGCGATGCCGATGTTCAGGTCGATTGCTGGGCAAAATGCAGAGCATTTCTTGGTGATTCGCTGGCTCCTGTCGCTGCCTGGAGTGGGAGGGGGAGAAAACAACAGGAAAAGTTCAGTTTTTCGTCTTGGAATTTTTTTTTTTTTTTTTTTGGCGGGTTTCAACCATAGCCTGGCTGTGCAATCCCACGGGGAATTTGTTATTCCGCACTCGATGCCGTTGGGTTTTCCCTTGGGTTTTATCACATTCCATCATTATTTGTGTGACCTCTGAACACCATCTCCAGGCCTTACAAATCCTTTGCTGGTTTCAGGGCCAGCTGAGGGCAGGAATTTGGGACTTTTTTTGTACAATGTGAGGTTGCAAAATGTTGGCACCGTGCCTTGCGATTGCACCTTCCCACAGCACCTGGCCCCTTCCATTTCCAACAACTCATGGGCACAAACTTGAGCTTGGAGTTGAGACAAGGAGTTTGTGCAGGGCTAATAAAAATAATTCTTTTTATCCCAGCTTCTCCCTGTCCTGAGAGTGTTTAATCAGCAGTGTTTAATTTTAATTGAGTTTAATCAGAAGTTTTGGGGGTTTTTTTTCGATTTGTTGCAACAGACCCAGGCTATGCCAAGTTCCCACCCTCCCAAGATTTGTGCTTTTCTTGCTGAAATCCTCATTAATCCCTCCACTGTACCTCTTGGTGGGTGGAGGATGAGCTCACAGCCCCACCAGGGCCCCACCTTGCCCTCAGAGCCTTGGGAAAGCTCCACACTCACCGGTTCCTGCAGTGGAATAAGTTGTCAGACAAAACTTCTCATGCTCCGAGCATTTGGTGGTGCTGAGACAATTGAAGTTGGAAGCTTCATCTTTGCACGAGAAGCAGGTCAGGGAGAAAGCTGCAAAAGAAGCACAAAAACATCCATCAGGCACCTCTGGGAATATCCTTTGGGGCACAAAACTGGGGATGGATGGAGGATCTGTCAAGCCCAGTGGCCACAGGCAAAAAAATTCCTTCATGAGTTAAATTTGGCTCCAAGGACTGTCCAGGAGCCAGATTAAGCTCAAATTGCTGCCACAGCTGTGGTTTGCACATTTAGGAACCCTCAGGGATCTTCCCTCTGGATATTTGGTTGACTCTTCTTTGAATCCATTAAAACCCTGGCATCTCCAGTGTTTTTGGGAAGAGCAGCCCAGTCTCCCCGCAATTGTAACGTGAAGCTCTTGGATTTTCCTTCCAGCCTGGCCTCTCCAAGCCTCAGTTTCTGGCCACTGGTTCTTGTATGGAGACACTGGACAGGGAATCCTTGGAAGTGTTCAAGGTCAGGCTGGATGAGGCCTGGAGCAACCAGGACTGGCAGAAGGAATCCCTACCCACGGCAGGAGGTTGGAATGGGATGGTTTTTAAGATCCCTTCCAACCCAAACCTTTCTATGATTTGGGTTGATTTTCAATCCCAGGAGAAAAATCATGGATCTGTAGAAGTCCAGGCTCAGCAAATTCCTGGCTTGGCTGCAGCAGATTCCTTTCTCCAGCCATCCATGAGTAACAACTTCCTCGCTCCACAAAATGTGCACATCTGGAACACTCTGCATCTGCAGAGTGCTTTGCTGAAAATCAGTGAATGGGAACAGCTGGCACTCCACAAGGCTGAAGCATCACTGAGAGCAGAGAGATCCTTGGGGAAGGATTCTTTGCATGATAAGGGGAATTTCCTCCTCATCTGTTTATCTGTCTGCAATGTCACCCTCCAGGGATTAAACCAATCCTCATTTCCACAATATCCCTGGCTACTGGCAGTTAATGCCCAGCTAATTCTTGCTGCAGCTTTGTCCTTTGGCTTTGCCTTCCTTGCTCTTCATCTTCCTCACTCCTCTCCCTCACCCAGGTTTCTTTGAGCCTTTGTCAGCAACGTCCCAACCTCGCCACTGCCCTTGTTTGACCTTGGGAAAATCCTTCTGGCCCAAACAGGCTCCCAAAGTGTCCTGCTAGCCCAGATCTGGCTCCAGCTCAGCCCATGACCTCAGGATCACTGTTTTCCTTTTAGTCTCTATTCTTCCTCTGCCTGTGTGGAAACTTTGCCTTCTTTTCCCACTCCAGCCAATATCCCCTGGCCTTTCCTCTTGTGGTCCACAGCCCTCACGTTCCCTGCTCTTCCTCTGCTGTCCCTCACTGACTGACACTGAGCAGAAGCCACCAGACAACTCAGATCCCACTTCCCACCATTCCCATGGTTTTCCCAAAAGCCTCAGACTTGGCACCTGGCTCTCTTTGCCTTCATATCTAGACTTTTTCAATTTGCTTTTTATCATGGTCATTCCATCTCCAAAAGCACTGCTTGTCCTACCTGGCTCTTGCCTCCAGTATTGTCCTGACCTTTCAGCCCCAAATTTATTTTTCTCAAGTCTGGGACCCTCCTTTAGATCATCCCTGTCCAAAGTGTTTGGCTTCGTTCTCTCTTCTTGTGCAAAATTCTGTTATATGGAATATAATATGGAATATTTCAGCTCCACCCCACTGGGAACCACTCTTTCCTCACAGAAACAGTCCCCAAACTGGATTTTCCAGACACAGAGCTCACTTTAATCCTTAATAAGTGCAGCATCTTTAATCCAAGCCCATTCCCAGAAAAACTTCCTCAATCAGTGCAGGAGACAGTGGAGCTGCTTACACGCCCAAATCCTGTTTCATCCCAACATTCCAAAGCTCCTAATTTCAGACTCCACTTGTCCTGGGAGCCTCCTTGGCAGGAGAAGAGGGAGGCACCATCCAAGGATGCATTTTCCAACCTCAGTGTGCTCCAGAGATTTCTGACTCATCAATTAATCCAGGACACTGGGACTGGCTCCTGAACTGGCACACCCTGAAGTCAGTTTTGGTCAAGCTACAGAAAAACATTTTAATTGAATTTCATTTCATTTTGTGATTTATTTGTTGCAACAAGGGCTGAGAGGGGAAGGGAATTTTATTTCTTCCAGATGCAAACCTTGAGCCAATCCAGGCTGCCTTTGGATGTCTCCACATCCACCAAGACCTCTGCTCTACCTGAAGGGAAGCATTCCTCAAGGAATTTGCTGTCTCATTCCTTCAGCTTTAAAAAAAAAAAAAAAAAGGAGTAAAGCTGCAGGAAAAGATCCTTTTATTTGCCTTAACATCCTCAGCCTGAGCACAATTCCAAGTTTCAAGCCCATTAAATCCATCAATAGGAATACTTCCATCCTCAAATTAAGTGGGAGCCAAAGAGGTCTACTAGTCCAGGACCAGAATGGCCAGGAATTTGCAGGTCAAATCCTACAGGGAAAAAATCAGTTTGTAAACAGGCAAAAGGCCCCCGAGCTGAGGAAATCAACCTGAAATTCCCCCAAAACAGAGGGATATTCCAGGCTGCACCCTCTCTTCCCTGCCTGATCCAAAGCACTGGGTGTGGTCCTTGGCAGAGTCCAACAAGAGAAATTGAGGCGCAGCTTCCCAGTGCTCTCCCAAAAAAAATCTTCCAGACAATTATCAGAATGGGACTCTGTNGAGTCCAACAAGAGAAATTGAGGTGCAGCTTCCCAGTGCTCTCCCAAAAATTCCCAAATTATCAGAATGGGACTCTGCATCTCCATCCCAAACCTGGGATCAGCTGGGAATCATGGAACCATTAAGGCTGGAAAAGACCTCCAAGATCATCGAGTCCAGGTTGACCGCTAAAGCCTGGCTCTGAGCAGCACATCCACCAAATTTCTGAACACTTCCATGGATGTGATCCCTGGGCAGCCTGGATGATCAACCACCCTTTCTGTGATGGAATTTCTTCTACTAGATCAGACTCCACGATCTCAGAGATCTTTTCCAAACTTAGGGATTCTGTGATCAGCAAAGCAACAAGGAAGAAGAGCCGGGGAGACAGAACTGAAGCTTCTTGAGGCTCAACCACCTCTGTCAGTTTGGGAAATGATGGTTTGAGGTGCAAATAATTTAAAAAAAAAAATAAAATCAGGCTTTAGTGTCAAATCTGGAGATTTAGCACACATACTGCCCCGNAATTTAAAAAAAAAAATTAAAAATTAAATTTAAAAAAAAAGTCAGGCTTTAGTGTCAAATCCAGAGATTTAGTGCACATACTGCCCCAGATATCCCTCATGGATATCCCTATTCCCATGGAGCTGCCCCAAGGGCTCTCAGCTGGCACTGAACAATTCCAGGGGTCTGCAGGAATCATCCGAGCTGGGAATCTCACCCCCTGCTCCTCATCGTCCCTCCAACCTGTGGTGGGGTTAAACCCCCCTGGGGTAACTCCTTCACGACCACCACGCTGCAAAATCCTGCAACATCAAAGCCGTGCCCCACTTTTGGGGGGAGGGATTTTGAGGAATCCTTTTTTGGAGACTCACCACTTTCCGTGCACAGGGCGACGCCGAGCACGACCAGGAGGAAAAGCTTCATCCTTTTAGAGGTCTGGCAGCCTCCAGAGATGAGCAGGACTCAGGCAGGGCGGGCTTTATACCTCTGCAGTGTTTGCTTTGATGCGGAGATAATATCCAGAGGCTGCTGTGTCAGATGATGGATAATTGGGAGCAGCGTGTCGGGGCTTGTGTGTCCAAGGGCGTTTCGTTGCGAATCTGGAAGGGGGGGAGAGGTGTGGTTTTCCCTACAACTTCTCCCTTTTCCTGGTTGTTTCACAACGCAGCCGCTCCAGCTGACGTGAATTCCGCAACTGTTTCCAATTTTGGAGAAGGGGGTGGAGAGGGGGGGAAAAGCAAAACGTGAAAACAAAGCAATTTTCTCCGTGGAACAATGAGGTTTTTTTCCTTTCCAGGTCTTCAGAGCAGGCTGCCTCCCCCGAGATCGTGTCCTTGCACATTTGGAAATGGAGGGGATTTAAATTTGAAATTGAATTCGGGGTGGAAACTTCTCCCGAATGCCTCACAGGATTGCTGAGGCAGTGAGATCAGAAGAGCAGAATCCTTCCACTGCTTTTTATAGGGCAGGATTTTCTCTCTCCTTTTAAAGTTCAAAATCAGAAATATTTCTGAGATTTTTTTTTTTTTTTAATGAGGAGAAAAATGTTATCTTATTAGAAAATAAATTCAACAGAGCAAAGAAAAATGACCACTTAAGTTAAAAATTAGAAATAACACCCGCTCCCATGGCATGCAACAAGCTGGGAATTTTTTCACAGATTCACAAAAAAAATTTTAAAAAAGAAATGTCAGGAAGAAAAACACAAAGCAGTTAAAGTGTGGAGAAGGAGGGGTTGGCTGATCAATGGTCTCAACTCATTAAGTCTTCAGAAAAAGAAAATTTGTGAAAAGCCAAACAGGATTGTTCCATTGGATTCCCAGATTGTGCTCTTTATTCCTCCTTTCTTTTTTT
>VWYP01006811.1:0-32797 GCA_013400435.1 Pycnonotus jocosus | reverse complement strand
TTAAATCATGCTTCATCCAATCTCCCTGAACAAAATCAGAACCTGTGCCATCTTCTTGGGGGTTGTTGTCATGTTTCCTTCCCACTGTCGCCTTTCTGCACAATCCCAGGAAAGGTCCAGCTGGATCCTCTCCCGTGACCCTGGGAGCTGCAGGAGCTGCCCCAAAAGCCTCTGCCCCCCTTGCTGCTCTCCATCTGCTTTATTCCCTTTTTCCTTCTCTCCAGCTCGCTCAGATTCCCATCCCCCATGGAATATTTTGGGCTCCTGACACGACCCATCTCCAGCCAAGCTCCCGAGGTGATGTCAGTTTTTCCAACGCCTCCAAACGAGATTTATAAACATTGTCCCTCCGGAGTCCTGCATGAGTGAGGTGAGGAAATTTTGGTTTGCCCAATAGGCAGGGCACGAAACTCAGTTGGAGCAGAGGTGCCAATTACCCAGGAAAGCTCCGAGGAGGGGCGAGGTTTGGCCTCCTCAAGGCACCCAGCAGGAGGAAAACAAAGCTTCCCTCCATGCCAGCCCAAAATATTGCGAAATGTTTTATTCTCCCTAAGCCAAAATAGATTTAATGAGGTTTTTTAGTGGTAAATCCCTGTTTATTGGGGCCTATCCGGAGGGCTCCAATTCTGAGGAGGTGCTGCTTCATTCCAGAGCCAGCCCACACTGGGATTTATCTCCAACAGCATCCCCTGGCAGGTTCAGAAATAGCAGCTCAGGCACTGGGATCTTTTTTTTTCCCCTTTTCCTTAAAAATCTCATCCATGCCAAACCCTAAAATATCTCCCGTCTCCTGCAAGCTGCTGAGATTTGGAGAATGGATTTCTTAAAGGCTTTATTATTGCAGGATTCCTGACAGGTTTTCCGTGAGATGCTCCGTGTGTTTCTCTCCCTGACATTTCTTTTTTAATTTTTTTTTTTTGTGTGAATTTGTGAAAAAAATTCCCAGCTTGTTCCATGCCATGGGAGTGGGTTTTATTTCTATTTTTTAACTCAAATCTTCCAGCTGGTCCATACTGATATTTTGTCCCTCCCAGGGCCAGGTGACAGAATGAAAGGAGCCTGTGAGGGCAGGAAGGACACAGAGGACACCAGAAGAACCGAGGCAAAGGAGAAGATAAAATCCCAGTTTGCAAGAATTTGGAATTCATGAAAGGCACGAAAACTCCACAAAGAGTAACAGAGGATTTAACTGGAGGTGAAAGTGGAAGGTGAGGTGGAAAGATTTATTTCCCTTGACACAGTGGAGTGGAGAAGGAAAGGAGGAGAATGTTTTGCTTATCTTCTTCTAAACCTTGTTGAAATCGACACATGAGATGGGTGAACAATTGTTTATTTTGGGGGGAGAATGCGATTTTCATCAAGCAATTGCTGAAATGCAGAAGTAGCTGTGAAATTCAGATGTTGTTACTAAATGTGGAACTCCAGAGTTGGCTGAAAGCTGTGAGAAGCATCTCAGAAACGATTGTGATTAACATAAAGTGATGGGGGAAAAAAGTGATTTAAAAAAAGTGCAAAGCCCCGAGTTTCTGAGGAAATATTCCCTTCAGAAATTCTGCAACACTTTCACTTCAGTTATGCCATTGACATAAATTCCAGAACACCTTTCCTGACCAGAAATTAAATCTTTATAGGATGACTAAACCTAATCCCATCTTTGCAACCTTCACCCAGCGCTGCAGTTTCTCCTTGCTGCACGGAAACACGTGGAATTTGCAGTGCTGGTGGAGCAGGATTCCCCTCAAATCCAGCACAGGATTATGCTGAAATCCAGCACAAGATTATGCTGAAATCCAGTGCAGGATCGCTCTCAAACCTGGAGCAAAATTCTCCTCAAATCCAGCGCAGGATTCTGCTCAAATCCAGCACAGGATTCTGCTCAAGTCCAGCACAAAATTCCCCTCAAATCCAGTGCAGGATTCCTCTCAAATCTGGAGCAAGATTCCCTCAAATCCAGCACAGGATTCCTCTCAAATCCAGCACAGGATTATGCTGAAATCCAGCACAAGATAATGCTGAAATCCAGTGCAGGATCCCTCTCAAATCTGGAGCAAAATTCTCCTCAAATCCAGTGCAGGATTCCTCCCAAATACAGGAGCAGGATTCCCCTCAAATCCAGCACAAGATTCTGCTCAAATCCAGCACAGGATTCCCCTCAAATCCAGCACAAGATTCCCCTCAAATCTGGAGCAAGATTCCTCTCAAATCCAGCACAAGATTCCCCTCAAATCCAGCACAAGATTCCTCTCAAATCCGGAGCAAGATTTCCTTCAAATCCAGCCCCAGCTTCCCCTCAAATAAAACGGGGCCTGAGGCCTTTTTTCCAGGTGCTGCTATAAAAAAGACACTCCCAAAATCCCGTGCTGCACTTTTCCACACTCTCCAGCTCCAAGATTGTTTTATTTGCCTATTTTAGCTGGATTTCTGCTCCTCCCAAGAGGTGAAGGGGATCTCCATCCCAAGAGCTGATCCCCAAGGGGATCTCTATCCCATCCCCACCATCCCAAAGCCTGGAAATGCAGCAGAAACCCTGGAAAGGGACAGAGCAGAGACCTCCCAGTCAGCTCAGATTCCATCACCTCTCCCAGGCTCTTCCTGCCCGTTTCCCACAGGAAAATCAGGAGCAATCCCTCAGCAGCATCTCCAAGCAGGCACGGGGGTCTCCTTTCCATGAGGACACATTCCAGCAGCGTTTTTCCTTACCCTGGGCATCTCCAGCATCTTGGGGTGGGACTTTTACCTGTTTTAAAAGCTGGGAAAAAAACCCACCTTGCAGAGATCCCAGGAGAACTTCCCAGTGCAAATTCCTGCAGGGCCAAATTCCTGGTCCTGTCTCAGCATCCATGAAATAATTCCCACTGTTGTTTGCAATGGGAGCAACACAAACATCTCTGACCTTTCCAGACTGACACCATTCCTTATCTCGGAAGGATCTGGGAGACCATCTGGCTCTGTGGAATGTCTGGAGCTGCTGGATGGAAGAAAGTTAGGAAAGGCAGCCTGGAGAAAACTCCCAAGTGCTAAAAAGAGGAATTTGGTGTAAAGCAGAGCTGATTTCTCAGGCTGCTCCTGGTGGTGGATGCAACAAACACACTCTAGAACAACACAAATCTTTATTTTGTCTGACAATTACCACATACATGTTATCAAAAAGGCTTTTCCAGGGGGAAAAATTAGTATAAAACAACAGGGGGGAAAAACAGGAGCTACACTGCCGTGTCACGTTGGGATCTGAAGCAACGTCTCGGGATAAAACAGGGCCACTGTTGGAAACACCCGGCCGAGGTTTCTCACTTTGAGGGGCACCTTGTGGCCTCCTGGGTGGTGACAGCTCCTGCCAGCCCTGATCAGAGTCCCACCCTGAGCACACAGAGCAGGCTCCCCAGGATTCCCAGCAGGGCCACGGCGTGGTTGATGCGGACGCTGTTGGCGCCGCTGACGTTGCACAGGCTGGTGCTGCAGCACTTGGTGGAGTACGCGGCCATCCCGAAGTTCACGTTGGTCTCGGGGCACTCCGCAGAGCATCTCTTGGTGATGCGTTGTCCCACGTCCTTGCCTGGGTGGAGAAGGGGTGGGAAAGGAGAGCTGGGATTTAGGATTCAGTCAGAAGAGCTGATATCCCCTCCATGGGAAAGGGATTTGCAATTTCCTTAATTTTCCACACAGCTCTCGGGGGTTTTGACGGGGCTGGGTGTGAACCCACAAGTCCTGCATCAAGTGTGGGACACTGAGAAGTCCTTGATTGAACCCCACACCCACCTAAATCTCTGATCTGGTTGCCCAGGTGGTGGCCACTCAAAGGTTGGCCTTGAGATCTTGGAGGTCTCTCCCCACCTAAATGATTCTGTAGTTTCTGTAGGACAGCAATTTCAAATGCATTCCTAGATTTTAAAACTGGCACCCAACCATTTTCTATTCTCCATCCCAAAACGTCTCAGATCAAACAACAGAGGCTTCTCCTGAAATTTGGGTGTTACAGCCAGTCCTTCCACAAGGTGGTGAGGCCCTGGCACAGGTTTTCCAGAGAAACTGTGGCTGCCCCATCCCTGGAAGTGTCAAAGGCCAGGTTGGATCAACCTGGTCTAGTGGTCTACTGGGAAGTGTCCCTGGAATGAGATGATCCTGAAGGTCCCTTCTAACTCAAAGCACCACTGAAAGACTCCCACTCACCACATTGAGACACTTAAACCTCAAAATCACCAATTCTTTCCAACAAATCCATCAATTTCCTAAAAAAAGTTGCCCACCAACATCTCTGGAAGAAAAAAAAAATCCCATTTGTGGGACTCACCGAATCCAGCAGTGCTGTACATGGTTACGCAGAATTTCTCATGGTCCTCACACTTGTACATATTCAGGCAGTTCCAGTTGGAATGTTCATTTTCACAGGTGTAGCAAAACAGGGAGGAAGCTGGAAAAAACATCCACGACACGGATTAGTGATTCCTGGCAATTCCCTCCTGGGAAAAAAAAATGTGCCAAAAGCCTTGGAAAATACAAGGTTGGAAAGTCTGGTGTGAACAACTTTTCCCAGCAAGTGAAATAAGCTTGGGTTTGATTAATGGAGCTGAGAACACCAATGTAGAGAGCAAACCAAGTTTTCTTTCTGGGCTGGAGGTTTTAAGGGGTTAAATTTACATTTTTCAGCCTGAGCAGAATTTTCAGGTGATTTTTTTTCTTCTCCCCAGGATCCATGTTGGCCTTGTTGAAAAGCAACCTCCAAGAGAAAGTCTCCAAGGCACGGAGAGGAGGAACTGGCCCGATTCTAGATGTCAGCTTTAAATACTTTCACCCTACATCTGCAAAACCCTGCCCAGACACGAATTAATTAGTGCCCAATTACGCCCCTGAGAGCCAAATTACTGTGGCATCACAGTAAAGGGAGTTCCCTGGGAGAGGCTGCCCTGGACAATGGATGGATTATTCCTATCAGCATCTGGAACAAAGTGTTCTCCATGATATTTTTTCCTCAGTGCCGAGCCAGCTCTATCCCAGAGCCAGAAAAAAAGTGGGATATTATTGGGCACAACCGAAGTAAATTGAGAGAAAGTTCCAGGCTGGCCATTAGAACACAGATGTGCCTTCTTGTTCCCCAGAGGTGGATTCACAATTGGTGGAAATTGTTTTCCTCCTGCCCAAAATTCCAACAGATGCTCCTCATTTTGGGGCAGGGGTGACAGAGGCAGCTGGGCTGCTCTCGGGAAATCCTGCTCCACTGTCGCAAACCAGAGCTCTTGGTCAAAGGTGAATAAAAATTACAAACCAGTGAGGAGTCTCTGTGAGGCTGAGATTTCCCTGGTTCTGTTTTTCCTGACTTTCTCAGCCCAGGAAGGCTCTTTTTTTCACAGAACACCTCTTCCAATCAAACTTGGACTTGTTTTTATCAAGGAAACCCCTCCCAGTGACCCTTCAAAGTTTGTTCTTGATTCAAGCTCTCGTCTGAGGTTAAGTCTGCCCATGACACTTGGTTAAACAATTCCAGAAGCAGTTTTAAAAGAGAACCAAAAGGCCTTTTAGTCCCTAACTACCCCAAGGAGGAGAAAAAAAAAAGGCCTCCCCTCTGATCTGGGGAGCTCTGTGTGTCTCAACACAGGACTGGCTTGCTCTGAAACCTTCCCAGATGCTTCAAGGAAAGCTGGACAGGCTTTGGAACAACGTGGGACAGTGAAAGATGTCCCTGCCCATGGAAGGGGATGGAGCAGGGTGATCTTTAAGGTCCTTTCCAATCCAAACCATTTTATCTTTTGCTGGTTCTCTGTTTCTTTTCCAGTGCCAGGTGTTGCAAGTTCAGGGGTTCTCTGTACCAGGAGGTAAAATCAGCCCCTTGTTGCAAACTGGATTTAAGTTCTCCTTTTCATCTCTCACTATTTCTCCATCACTTGGGAATTTTCAGCCTCCCACCTCTCCTCTGGAGGTTCCCCAACCCGAGCTGGGGGCTCCTGTCCTTCTGCAGGCAAAGCAAAACCCAGACCTGGCGAGGATTGTTGCGTTTTACAGACCCTGGAGCTCTCCCTGATCTGCTTTTCTGCCAAATTTCCCCAAACCACTTCCTGCTGCAGATGCAGCCAAGTCCTCAGCACGTGCCTGAGAGCAACTGAGAGCGCTGATGTTTCCTAAGTGATCCAAAGAAAATCCCTTCCAGCCAGGAAACAATAACAGCTCGAGCCATTAGAGCTGCTATAAAGCCTTTCCTGCGTCTGCCCTCCACTCTCCATTAGCTGGAGTTGTGCAAATGCAGCCAGAACCAACCTTAAGGTTTTGCTCCTCAGGCTGGCAAATCCATGCCCAGAGCAAAGATTTCCCAGCTGGATGTTCCCCCAAAATTATCCAGGTAGGGCTGCACCTCCTTTTAAAGCGGACGAGAGCAGATTGTTGTGCATCCCATTCCAAATGCACTTAACAGCTCTTCCAGTTTAGGAGCAAAGAGCTCTGAGGCTTTCAAAGATCTGCCAGCAGCCTCGTTACTTAATTGGAATTGTGGGGAATAAAGTGGAATGCTGGCAGGAGGTGTTGGTGCCAAGACCAGCCATGCTTTCGTCCACAACAGCTCCTCGAGTTTCATTCAGGAACAAAAATCAAACCAAAGGCAAAAGCCCTGAGCCCCTGCTTGATTCCTGTCAGCATTTTTCAGGTCGTGTCTTCAGCTGTGAGTGGTTGGAGCTGGATATCTGAGGGTGTGAAAAACCAGAATTCATTTCCTCTGGGTTTCAGAGAACTCACCCATGAGTGAAGACTCAACCACACGAAATACTTCTCGCCGAGGCTGCCGCCAAAAATACCCCACCACGACCTCAGCAGCTGCAAGAAAAGCTGCCAAACCCTCTTGTCCCTCCTTTATCTCCTTGGTTTCGCTCACCATCCTCTCCTCTGGCTCTCCCCATGCCTCCTGAGCTCCTTACCTTGCTGGGCACACAGGACTGCAGCCAGCAGGGCCACCAGGAGAGGCTTCATGGTCGGTCCTCGTGCCCTCAGAGCTGGAGCAGTGTGGGGAGATGCACCCCAGGAAGGTTTTATACCAGCACTGCCTCATTCCACTGGATTCCTTTGATTGCAATAATTTGAGGTTTGGGCAGTGCCAGATGTGATCAGTGCTTGGGTGTGTTTGTGCGTAGGAACCCATTATGAGGCTGCAGATAGAGATGTTTTCTTTACCTCTCCTTCTCATCCAATCTTTTTTTCCGAGGCCTGCTCCTGTCTGCATTGCTGATTTGGGGAGTAATTTGGCTGATCCAACCACAGGAGTCCCTTCTTGGGCTGAGCCACGAAACCTGGAGCGACTCAGAGGCGGCTGGGCCTGGCTGGGGTGACTCCTTCCTTGCTGGCACCTCCATCCTTTCTCTCTGCCATGGAATGGCAGCTTAATATCCCTGGGAAGTGGGAGAGGAGGCAAGGAAAGATTTTTTTTTTTTTTTTTGGATTGTTCAGAGCCATTCAGAATTGTGTCCCATGTACAAAATGCTTTCAGCAGGAAGCAGCAGCATTCCTTCCATCGTGGAATCATAGAGAGGTTTGGGCTGCAAGAGACCTTAAAGATCCTTTTTTCCACCCCTGATCCCACTGTTTCTGCCCAGAGATGTCACTCAGAGGCTCCAACAGTCCAGGCAGGGATGGGGTTTGATGCTTTTGTTTTGCTCTCCTGTCCTCCAGAACCATCCAGGGTTTCCAGGTGACAATGTTTGTTGCTCCCTGGGGACCAACTCCGGACTCTGTCAGGTTTTTCCAGTCGCCCATGACCTTTCCAGTCTTTCTGGGCTCCTTCCTTGTGCTCCCACAACACCTCTTGACTCAGGGTGCAGAGCAGCCAAATGACTCAGGGTGCACGAGAGGCACAAAGTGCATGGAGACGCCTGCAGCACCTAAAAATCTACAAAGGGGAGTGAAAATGACCGAGAAATAAAGGACATCCTGGTCAAAAAGTCTTGCCAGGACCCTCTGGAGAGAGAAATGACCAAGGGGAGCTCAGGGTCAAGCTTTGTAAGGTCACAAATGGTGTGGAAAGAGAAGAAAGAACATCCAAGGTGCTCTTTGCTTTCTCCAAATTAATCACAGAGTCACGGGATACCTTTGAGTTGGGAGGAACCTAAAAGGATCAGCGAGGCCAACTCCTGCCCTGCTCAGGACAACCCAAAAAAATCCCACTGAGGGCTTTTCCCAAGCTCTTCTGAAACTCTTGGGAGTTTGATTACTTGGGATTGCAGTCTTGGGATTTTGATTACTTGCCTGGGGAACCTGGGAAGTCTCTTCATGGTTTCTTCCTCTGCTCACCTGCCTGCAAAATCCTGGGAAGCTGGACCCATTCCCAACCCCTGTTATGAGCTTTTTGCTTCCAATCTTTTTTCCTTTGTGCAATTCCTCCTTTTTTTGCAGCAGCAGCAGTTTCAGCCCTCAGTGATTCTGTCTCAGTGTCCAGAGGGTGGAGGGGGTGAGTAAGCCCCCAGTTTTCCAAGTTTTCCGTTCTGTTCTCTGGTCTGACCTTGAGCAAGAATCTTGAACTGTTTCATCCTTTAGGGAGGATGCGAAAGGCCCACGTGACAGATAATGCAGCAACAATATTTCAGAAATAATCTGGGGATAAAAACATTCTCTCTGAGCAAGATTCCTTAAAAATACAGGCATGAAAAATGCCAGGCAGGAAACAGGACCTGCTGAAGCAGGGGAGGGAAAAAAACAGGTATTAATCCACATGTTTGTTTAATGTATAGCACCAGGGTTGTCTCAGGCAGCTGGAAAATGGAAAAATCAGACTTCCTTCTCTTCCATCCCATCAAAAAATCCCAAAATGAAAATGAATTATCACCCCAAATCCAGCTCATCTCGGAGCCAATCGAGCAGAAAAATGCATCTCCTCAGCAGGAAGAGGGAACAAGGCTTGAACACAGCCCAGAACAAGAAAGAAGAAAAGCTTTGGAATTAAAACAAATAAATGAGCAGTAAATAAATGAGGCTGTTAAAGCAAAGTGCAGCTGAATAGAAAAAAAATGTCAAGTGAGAAATGGTCTGTGGGAAGTGGGAATGTGAGAAAGCTTTTAAATAGATTAGAGAGAGGGGAGGTTAATAATAATAACAATAATAAACAAGATTAATATTTCAGACAGAAGTGGAAAGAGAGAAGGAGGGAGCGGAGAAATATTGGTGCAAAGCAAAATAATTCAAGGCAAACACACAAAGCTTGGGGGGGAAATAATTAAGGACGGGCAGAGTGAGGGAGAGGAATAAGATGGGATGGGAGGGAAGTCCCTCCCATGTGGAATATCTGCATTTTCTTATGTGCAGACCCCGTTCAGGTGATAACACCAGCCCTTCAAGGGGCTGGGAAGCTGCAGGATTCCCCAAATCCCACCTTAACCAACCACTGGGGGCTTCTGTGTGACCTGGATGGGGAAAGCATCCAGGGCATCACCTGACCCTTTATCCCTGTGTCCCTGGAGGAGGCTGCCAAGGCTTTGGGAGGCATCCCAGGCTCTGGCCAGGTCCCAAATCCCTGCTATTCTCGGGCCCTGTTGGCATTGCAGTCACACCCAGGGCCACTGCAAGGGCTCTGGGCTCCAGGCAGCACCAGGGCACTGGAGGGAATGGTGCCTTTGGAAGCAGAATCCAGATTTTCTAAGCAAGGGATGAAGAGAGCTGGAAGAAAATCCAGGGCAAAGGGAACTGAGGGAGTGGGAGTGCAGATGGTGTCGGGAGAAGACAGCGGGGAGGTGTTAAAACCATTTCCCAGGGACATGAAAAAAGCAGGGTGAGGGGAGGGCAGCGGGGTGAGGCTTGCAGCAGAAACTGGGCCAGGTGGGTGTCACCTGCTGGGTGTCACCCAGTGGGTGTCACAAAGGGAATTAAGCAGTTAACAGGGCCTGGAAGTTTTAGGAAAAAGAAACCTTCACCCACTTGAGGCTTGGCAGCCGCAGAGGGTGTTTATGCCAGACTTTGGGAATGCCTTGTGCAAGGCCAGGCCTTTTTTTTGTAACTGGAGTCAGACAAAGCGTGGTTTCAACCCAGGATGGAGGGGTGGGATGGAGCCAGATCCAGGGATGTTTAAATGTCAACTCTTTCCACTTTCTCCCCTTTTTTTCTCTCTGCAGGGTGGTTCCAAACTCAGCTCCCCTCAGTGGTGCAGGGAGGAATCTCTGCTCCAGTTCAGACTTTTGAAGTGCAGCCTCAAGAGGGAAAGGCCATGGATAAAGGGGGAGGGTGGAGGACAATGGATGGTGCTCCCCGTGTCCCTGAGTCACACAGATGGCGCAAGAGGTCCAGCCTGACTCCACACAACACCAGGCTGATCTGATTGTGACCTCCCCTCCTTCCTTAGAGGGTCAGGGAAGGCTGGGTTGCTTCATCTGGGCCTGCAAGGGCAACAGGGTTCAGTGAAGAAGCAGAAGTGGGAGATTGTGGGTTTCAGAAACACATGGAAATAAAGGAAAAGCTGAGTTGTGACATTTTGCCTTTTCCACTTAGGCCTGCTGCAGGCAGCCTGCTCTATTCCTCCCTTTTCCAAAGCACATCTGGCACAGCTGTTCTGACAGGCTCCAAACCACAGGACACAGCTCCTCAGGTCATTCCCATGGCAGAGGACAGAGGCTACCAAACTCACAGCTGGGAAGGACAGGAGTAGCCCAAATCCACCATGTGTGGATGAAATACAAGGTTGGCTTCAAGGCCAGGTTGGAGGGAGCTTGGAGCACCATGAGGTAGGGGGAGACATCTCTGCCCACAAGCTGGGGCTGGAATGGGATAATCTTTAAGATCCGTTCCAAACCAAACCATTCCATGATCCTGTGACGTCCACCCCAGCAGCTGTGATGTTCACCAGGAGCCTTCTTGCTGATCTCAAAGAGTTGAGGAACCTGAGCCCTTTGGGTCTGCAGCCAAAAGGGAACCGAAGCCATTTCGTCACCTTCCCTCAGCCTCCAAGATCCCAAGGGATATTTCAGCCCCATCAGCTTGGAGCGACATCAAACGAGCACAAACCATGCTCGGAGTCAACCTCCATGACTCACACCCCCAGCAAAATCCTGAGGATGGGAAGGCCAGGTCCAGATTCTGTCATCAAACAGGGCACCACCAGCCCGGCCCCAACGCCACCCAAGCCATCGAGCCACCAACATGGCTTGGGCACACCCCAGCCTGGATGGTCAAACCGCATGGGGCTGCTCCTTGGAAGCCACTGGGATGTAACCACCCTGTTTGTGGAGGAGAGGGAGTTATGGATGTGAATCATCCTCCTTGGAGCCAGGGCTGAGGTTTGTTGTTTGATGGTGGCAACTCCAGCAGCCAGGAATGGGAATGTTGGAGAGCTGCATGGTCTGAGGGGAAAAGGGCAGTGAAGGAAGAAAAGGAGAAAAGAAAGGAAAATAAATCCAGAGTCCTCTTGGAGTTTCCCCAAAATAATTAATTTCAGTTGCCCTCAAGGAGGTGACCACTGGCTGCAATCATATTTGGGAAGAAATAACCCCTCTCCCTGACAAATCCCACATCTGCCATTGTTTTTTCACTGAAAGTGGGAATTTCCCCTTACCCAAGTCCAACCCTCCTGATCCTGTTTCATAACACGAGGAGTCAACATGCAGGAGCTAAAATGGGATCGTCCCCTGCCACCACATGATCCCACAGGCCCTGACAAGCTCTGATCCCTCTTTGTAAATCTTGGCCCGTGGTAGCAATCTCAACCATGCCAGGACAAATATTTACAAAAAGACAAGCAAAAGCTTTGCCACAGAATATTTTGGCCAGGGTTTGAGGAAGACAAGGTGGTGGCACCTGCTGTGTTTGCCTTCACAACACCTCTGTGAGCACTGTGGGGGTTCTGTGTTTATTTTGTGGATTAATTAAATCAAACTTTAAGATCTGGGGTGTTGTTGGGAGCTGTCACTGGAACCGGCCAGGCCAGTGTGACACGGCTGTGGTGGCATTTTGAGGGCATCTCCGGGTGTCTGCACAGGGCCTCCAAGACAGACTCAGCATTTTGGGTCATCTTCCACAAGAACCAACTTTTTCCATGTCTGCCCATTCTAATGTGCTTTGGGTTCTTCACTCATCTCTTCCATGATGGGTGTTCCAAGCATGGAAGTGGATCCTCTCCATTGGACCCAAAAGCTGGAATTTCCAAGGTTGAGTGAAAGCTGGGAATCAAATGAGATAAATAATTTTACTTTTGTCTGTGGAAGATGTGGGATGAGCTCCACAGAAAACCTGTCTGCTCTTCATGGGATCACAGAATTGGTTGGATTGGAATGACCTTAAAGATCATTGAATTCCAGCTCCTTGCCATGGGCAGGGACACCTTCCACTATCCCAGGTTGTTTCAACACCACCCAGCCTGGCCTTGGACACTTCCAGAGTTGGGGCAGCCACAGAGAAATCTGTGCCAAGGCCTCACCACTTTCCCAAGGAAGAATTCCTTCCCAAAATGCCATCTAAATCCACCTTTTTCCAGTTTTAATCCATTCCCCCTCACCCTATTCCTCTTTTAATTTATTTTAACTTCTCTGAGCCAGGCTTTTTCACAAGAAGATCCCAGCTGAGACCAGACAAACTCAACGAGGGTGGAAAAACTCATCCCACGTGTGGGCAGATCCGGATGCTCCGGTTTTTCTCCCACCCCACTCCCGCTGCCACAGCCGGGCACGGCATCAAAAGCCCGGTTGGGTGGTGAGAACGAGAGCTTGGGCTGGTCCTTGTTACGTCCAGAAACTTGTACACACCTCGTGTAATGACCCTGCTGAAACCTCCCCAGCCACGGCCAGGGACAGCAAGGCTGTCCCCAGGGAGAGCCCACGCTGCCGGAGGAGCTCCGGAGCCTGGAAAAATCCCGGCTGAAACCATCCCAACCCCACGGGTGTGGCCACCAGGGCACAGAAACAAACAGTCCCTATCAGAGAACTCAATCGTGTCCTCCACTGGAAGAGCTGATGGGCATTTTCCCAAGAGGGTTGGCCAAAAATTCAAGGCTGCGTTGTTGTTTGGGTTGGTTTTTTTTTTAATTATTATTATTATTATTTGGAGAATGCATTGAATGTTTTTTTTCAGGGTGGGACAGAAGGAAGGAAAGGAATTAGCCCAGCTCAGGTGCATCCCTGCACATTTCAGCTGGGTTTGGCTTTTTCCCACCACCCCTGGGGTTTGGTGAGCTCAGGTTCCAAAAATCAAATCCATCCACTGGCAGAGCGTCCCCTCCAAGCCCAGCTGACAAACAACGGCTTGGAATCCTCATGGATGGCAGCCTGGGAGAGGCATGGGAATCAAATCCACCCACACGATCCAGGGAGCAACAGAAGTGTTGAAAATCCACCCTGGCCTTGCAGGCATCACCTGCTTGCCAAGGAAAGGGCACGGTAGGAACAACTCACCCCGTGTTGATCGTGTCCCAGGCTTTGACTCATTCCCAAATTATTAAACTGTCAGGAAAAGGACAACCGGGTCTTGAGGGGGGACTTTAAAACATTTCAGCAAAGAATTCCAGAGCCTTAAAGTTGAGTTGAGCTGGGAAAAGCATTCCCAAAGTCACAGGCATGGGAGAGTGGTGGGTTTGGTTCCTCAGCCTCCCTCCAGCTTTGCTTTGCTGCCCAATCACTGCTCAAGGAGCAGGGCAGGAGGACAGAAAGAGGGTCTACAGTGGAAATAGAGGTCCATGAAAATTTCCAGAAACTTACCCTTCGATTTCTGGAGCAACACTCTGGAATGCCATTCCTTGGCATCAGGCCCTGGTTTTGCTCCCTGCCTCCCCACGTGGAAGAAAATCCACTTTCCCTCAAGATGAAAGGGAGGTGGGATGAAGGGAGTGCCAACAGAAACAAATTTGGGATTGGCTGGGTGACAGGAGGCCAAAAGCTCTGCCCTTGTTCCCTGGGAATGGCTTTCACAGCAACATCCTGGGAATCTCCTCTGCACCAAGCTCTGCCTCTGGTGGCACTTCCAGAACCAAAACCCAGCCATGACATCCCCTCTGTCCCCACTGCCACCTGGTCCTGATGGCTCCTGCCCACCCGGCCTGATCCACCTCATTCCCCTGGGGAAGGGTCAGGCCAGAGAAGAGGAGGATGCACCTCCCCATCCCATCCAAGCAATCCTCAGGAATCCACAGGAATTGCTTCCTTCGGGTTTCTCAGCCACCTGGGGATCCCAAACAGGTTCACAAAGTACTCTGATAACCAAGAAGAGCTGTGAATCAACAACTTCTACACCAGTAAATCAATCAAAAACTTGGCACTTTCCCACTATCAACATTCCCATGCCAAGAAACTCCTCCCAGTCCATGCCCAGGAGACAGATTTGGGTGTTTTGGGGATGGGAAGGGTGCCAAAAGCGCGCCGTGCCACGTGTCCCCACAGCTGGGGGACACCCCCTGCCCTGTGCTGTTTATCTGCCTGGATGGAGCCTCTCCCTGTAGGATTTAACCTCGGGATCTTTCACACGTTTGCTCCTTCCCATTCCCGTGGTGCCAAATTTAGGGCGGAGGATTTGGGGTGGGAGGTGACACGATCTGTGGGGACACTGATGGGACAGCCTCCAAGCCAGCTCCCTGTCGCTGCAGAGAACAGGAAAGATCATTTCAGGAATGCCAGGGAGATGTGGAACATCTGGTTCCTTGGAAGGATTCTTCCAAGGAAACCATGCCCCTGTTGGTTTCCTTGGAAGCAAGGCTGCGTCCTGGGGAAACTCTGTGTTTCTGCCACCCCAGACCTTGGGGACTGGAGGTATTTTGGGGAATGAAATGGGGTTAAATGTAGAAAACCACAAGGCTCTGCTTCCTCTGAACCCCTTAAGCCCCAGAGCAGGCAGCAAACTTTGGGAAAAGCATCTGTCTGCAGATAATCCAACCCTGCAGCAAGGACCACATGTCCAGGAAAAGCTTTGGATTATAAGCATAGGGAAAAGAGAAACACTTTTTAACTAAAAGAGCAGAGATTTGGGAAGAAATCCTTCTCTGTGAGGGTGGTGAGGCCCTGGAATGGAATTCCCAGAGAAGCTGTGGCTTCCCCATCCCTGGAAGTGTCCAAGGCCAGGTTGGATGGGGTCTGGAGCAGCCTGGGATAGTGGAAGGTGTCTCTGCCCATGGCAGGGAGTGGAACAGGATGAGTTTTAGGGTCCCTTCCAATCCAAACCCTTCTGGGATTCTCTGGANGGCAAGCAGTGGTGGTGTGCGCAGCTTCCTCGAGCTTCCCCGCCCATGGCTGATCCTAATAAAGAGCTGATCCTAATAAAGGCATTTTAAGGGAGAAGAAGGTCTCCTGGCCCTTGTTTATAACAAGCCAGGTTTCCCAATTTTCCAGGGTAGAGCTGGATCCCTGAGCTTTTCCAAAGTTTTCTGAGGATGCAGGGCTCTGCATCCCATCCTGGAACCCACCTCACTCCAGGGACCACCCTTCCGTCTCAGAGCTCCTCTGTTCACCCCATCAGGACCCTCCAAGTTGAGCAAGGGGTCCTTGATCCCACCAGACCTGCTGGGGCCACCTCAGCTTGTCACCCTGGTGACACCAAATGACCCTGGTGACACCAAATCAGGCCCAAGTGACCGAGGCCCGGAGCAATGGCCACACCTCTGTGTCTACGTGGAGCTCCTTTGTGACGGGGAGGAAGGCTGGGATGTCTTCCTGCAGTGTTTGCAGGCCTGGCTCCTAAAAGAACTCCCCAAAAAAGCTTCCCAGCGAGCCAAGGAACAGCATTTCTGGAGGAGGGAGCGACGTGGGAGCAGCCCTGGCAGGTTGTGGGAAGGAGGAGCATTCCCAGCAGTTGGAGCAGCACGGAGCTGCAAGGACCTGGGAGAGACCCAGACACTGTTGGTGGGCACCTGACCCCCCTGATCCTGCCCTGAGGTCATCCCTGTGTTATGAACGAATAAGAATCGCGTTAATATAAAAAGCAATTTATTAAAAAAAAAAAAAAAAAAATTTCGAGAAAAAGCCACAATAAAACGAGATCAGCATCAATTGATTGTTGGGTGGGAGAGAGAGAGAGACACAGCAAGGGTGCCTCATCTGCTGCTTCCACAGCTTCGAAAATCCGCGGGGTTTTAAGGAGTTTTTGTGCCCGGAGGGCCAAGTCCCAAGTCCAATATGCATATAGATTTTTTTTTTCCGTTGTCATTTAGATTTGAACAGATTTTCCAGACTGGCAGATGTTTCTGGGCAGGGTCCTCGGAACAAGACCTGATGTTATCAATTCATGGTCGCCTCCTCTTAGATCGGTATCAAGCATTGATCACTTGTGAATGGCGATCCTCCACCCAGGCCAAGAGTCCATCTCCATCCCGGTCCTCTCTTTTCTCTTGCAAATTCTGGTTTTATCGGTGACTTTTAAGGAATGTGAAGTTACAAGAAAAGATTACAAATGAGAAAGAAGAGAAAGGAAAACCCCCGTCTCTGGGTTTGGGGTTTCTTCCTTGGTTAAAACATATATTGGATATTTTAATACACGAATTTATATCACTTATATTCCACACCTGGGTGAAACATTCCCAAAGGGACCCAGATCCAAACAGCCCTGAGGTCACCTGGAGTTGTTATCTCCATTTTTATCACGTGAATCAGACACCGAGTGACTCTGCCGAGGTCAGACACAGGGAACTGGTGGAAAAGCTTGGTTTGAAGTTCCACCTGGACCACCCTCTCCCCGCAAAAAAACTTGGAAAACTTCTTCCCTGCTCCACATCCCTGGAATTGCTGAAGGAATCAGGTTGAAGGCAGGGTGGAAGCTCGGAGAAGTGGAGGGAAAAAGAGGAATTTCCATTATTAGGCCAGGTGCTGGCCTCGTGTTTTGGCTGTGACCATTTCTGGATGGAGCCAGTGGAATTCAGAGGGGCAGGAAGCTGCACAAGGAGCCACTGCAAAGAGGGAATGCATTGGAAAACCAGGAAAAGTCACCCAGAATGGGGCAAAAAGGCACAGCCCCATCCGATCTGATCCCCTCTTTACTCCCCAAAACTTCACGGGTGCCAAGAAAATAAAATTCCCTTCATGCTGCCAGGCCCATCCCAAAAATTTTGGGGATTCCCAAGAGCGGGACAGAGGGTCACACCCCTTTCCAAGCTGCCCAAGCTCTGGATCAAAACCTTGCAGGGCTTTGGGATTCAGGTGGAAATGCCCCCCGTTCTAGCACAGGGTATTGGATACTCCAGAATTATCCCAGAATCCAAAACAAGGCACATCCCAGATTGCCAACGGCGTGGGAGCGAGCAGACACTGGAGAACGGCCAGGACCTGCTGTGGGCTTGGTTGGAATCAGCAGGACGGACCATCAGCCTGGATGGATCCTTCCCTGGGATGCTTCCAGCCCAGCCGGCTCATCCCTCACGCGGCTGCTCCCTTTTTTTTTTTCCCTGGAAATTGCTCCAGGATCAGCGGCTCTCCACGGGCTGGCAGCGTTCCGTGGCCCGGGACAGAGGCAGCAGCTCCCTCTCGTGGGCTTTTTCTGGCTCTCCGTGCTGGAAAGCAGCCAAAATTTCCTAAGAAAATGTGGTTTAAAATTGTTGTGTCTCCCCCTCCCGCAACTCAGAATATTCATTAATGGCCCAGACATGGAAATTTTACGGAAAAGCGCCAACTTTCATCAAATTCCACCTCGTAGGCGGGTGGGCTTTTTATAGTTTTGCCCCCTTTTTTTTTTTTTTTTAATTGGTTTTATTTTCCTCACTCAGTCTGGGATTCAAAACAACTCCTTTAGGCATGGAAAGGATTGATCCTCCAGATTCGCTTGCCCAGGGCCTCTGGAAAGATTTGGGGGTCTCCATGGAGCCATTCAGGTGCTGTCCTTGCAGTGGGGGGAGTCATCCCAAAATCTGCAGTTTAGGGGGGCAGACTGAGGCATCCAGCATTTAGATAAGGCCAGGACATGAATCCCAAAACGTTATTTCAGTGTGGAATGCTGGAAATCCAATGTGTTTCATGATGCCAAAAGTTTTTGGTGGTTTTAAAAAAAAAAAAAAAAAAAAAAAAAAAAAAAAAAAAAGAAAAAAAAATTTTTTTTAAAAAACTTTTNTTTTAAAAAAAAAAAAAAAAAGAAAAAAGAAAAAAAAAAGGAGAATAAAATTTTTTTAAAACACATTTTTGATTTTTTTGTTTCACTCTGTCTTGACCCCAAACAGCTCCAGCTGAGATTTCAGCTTTCAGCTTTTAGCTTGGAGAACTCCTGGTTTCCCCAAAAAGCTGGAATTTCCCCCAAAGCTGAATTTCCTGCTCCTTTTCCACCCAAACTCCCAGCAGGAAAGTGTCACGAGCTCAGAGATGCGCTTGTCCATCCATCCCTGGTACCTGCTGGGAACAGCCAGGTCACTTCTCCCCTCTCCATATTCCTGGTTTCTGTGATCCAGCTGGTCACTCCAGAATCCCAGTGATCTTGGTCACCCCCCAAACCAATCCAGGACCTCACCCCCTTCTCCAAACCCTACAAAGAATTAGGAAACAGCTCTGGGGTTGCTGCGCCTCCAAGAGGAGGTTTGGGGTTTTCCTGCCTGGCCCAACACTCATCTCATGGTGGGGGTGGCAGGGGGACAGTGGGGTGGCCACTGGTCACATGTCACCACCTGATGTCCCCTTCTTGCATGGATCCCTGCCTTGGGAATTCCTCTCCCTCTTTTCCAAGGTTTGATGGCTCTATCCCATTCCTCTCTCCCTCCCAGCACTCCTCAGCCTCGCCCACACACGTGGATTGGCACAGGGATAAATTTCTCCGCAGGATTTGGCTGCTGGTTGTTCTGACAGCAGAGATGAAGGGGTGACAACTGTCCTGGAGCTGAAGGACCCACGTCACCACTCCATCCAACACGTCCCTGAGGTATTTAAACTGATCATTATCCCCAGCCAGGCATTTATTATTCCATTTGGAGTTGTTGCTCCATCTCAATTCCACGTGATGCTGCCGGCTCCAGGCGCTGAAAGGGCTCTGTGTTTGCTTTGTGCTGCCTCTCTCTGTGCCACGCTCAGGGAATTCTTCCTCCAAGGAGATTTTTCCATGCCTTGGAGGACAGTATCTCCCTCTCCCCTCTGTCCCCTTGTTCACCAGGTTGGGTATTACCTCCTCAAATTCCTGCAATAATGCCAGGATGAGCCTCTGGAGAATTTTCACCTCTGTCCAAGTCTTTGGACGGGAAGAAAAGCTCAGAGTGCTCTGGAGCAAGGAGAAGAAGTTTTTTACAACCTTTTTTTGTTTAGAATCTTTCAAACACCCTCCCAATCCATGGGGTGGATGTTGCCTTGCCCGACACATCTCAGGGTAATTTTCTGGGCAGCCTCATCCGTGTGTTAATGACTCCATCTCTCCGTGGTCCAGATTGGCCCTAATTCCTGGCCAAAATTAGTGGTTGGGAATCACACCCTCCTCTCCCCTCCCTGCACATCTCAGATGTCTTGGGGAGGAGTAATCGCCACCAGGGCTGATTGGCATTGCAGGAGGAGGGATTTCCATGAGCTGCAGTGGGATTTGTAGGATCACGGAATGGTTTGGGCTGGAATGGACCTTCAGGATCATCCAGTGCCACCCCCTGCTTTTGGAACACCTTCCACTATCCCAGATTGCTCCAAGCCCCATCCAACCTGGCCTTGGACACTTCCAGGGATCAGCCACAGCTTCCCTGGGAAATCCATTCCAGGGCCTCACTCCCTGACCAATCAAGATTTTCTTTCCAATATCCCATCTAAACTTCCTCTCTTTTACTTTATTTTTAATATTGTGAAAAAAATAACCCTTTCCTCTTCAACCATGCGCAGGATGATTTATTTTCACTTTCTATTATCCATGGACACAAGGAAGTTTTTCTGCAGCAAAGGCACAGCAAATCAAGGAAAAAAACAAAACAAAACAAAACAAAACAAAACAAAAAAAACCCCCCCAGTTTTGCTTTAAAACAGAAAAAAAAAAATTCCCGACTGTGTTTTCCTGCAGGCTGGGAGAGCCTCTGTTTCCTCGACTGCAGGAAGAATAAATCCAGCCCAATGAAATATTAATTATTAGAGTCTGTCCAACTGGGACTCCTCAGTGCTTTCAGAGAGTGGAAAAACTCTGGCACGCAGGAGAAAAAGACACACAAATCCCTTTTTTGTTGTTGTTTTTAATGAGGAAATGTTGTGTGATGAGTAAATTAAGAGCTTTGGGTTGAGGGAAGGGAGGGGGCTTGAATTTCTTTAGGGTGGGAAAAATAAAAATTCCCGAAGAGGGTTGGGAAGAGATCCTGCTGTAAATAAGAGGAGAAGGTTCCTTCACGCTGTAGGAGGGAGTGAAAGAAAGCAGAAGTTGATTAATAAAAGAGAGACACATCCCTGAAAATTCCGTGTTCTGCAGAATTTGGGAAGAAATCCCGTAACCTGAGCAGCCCTGGGCTCCAGCCTGAGGCAGCCCTGCTCAGCGCCGCTCAAAGCCCCTTTTGTCCCCGTTGTTTACCACGCTTGGGTTGGAAGCACAGCACAGAGCGTCATCCCTTGGCTGAGCAATGTTTTGCAGATTTGGGAGCTTTGACTCGAGTTAAAGCAACCCCATGATTTTTCCCAGAGCAAAATTCCTCCAAAAATGTGTTGTTTAGGAGAAAGGAGAGGCACTCAGGGCACATCTGGCAATGAAAAGCATCTGTTGTCTTGTTGTTTATTTTTCCAACCCCTTTTTACCCTCATTTCTCTGCAGCCTCTGGAAACATCTCTATCAAGTATTTGGCCTCTCTGGAATCTCTGTTTTCCCTATAAACCTCTCCCAAGTTTCCTCAGCAGCTCGACCCAAATGCTGCAAAAGCTTCTCATGAGGGGAAGCAAAGGAGGAGACACCAATTTCTTCTCTCTGGTGCCCGGGACCTGAGGGAACAACTGGAGATGTGTCAGGGAAGGTTATGCTGGATTTTAGGAAAAGCTTCTCCATCCAGAGGGTCTTTGAGCACTGGAACTCCCCAGGGAAGTGGTCACAGCACCAAGCCTGACAGAATTCCAGAAGTGCTTGGAAAAAGCTCTCAGGCACAGGGTGGGATTGCTGGGGGTGCCCTGGGCAGGACCAGGAGCTGGATTTTGATGATCTTTGTGGATCCCTTCCAACTCAGGATATTCCATGATCGCCCTGCTGTTGCTTTTGAGGAAAAAGTGAATCGAAGTGAATTGGTGGATTGCTGGAAGACACAATTCCAAAGTGGCAGGAATTGTGAGTCCAGGGAGCTGCTGGCCCTGGGTGAGGTCGTGTGGCTCCAACAGCAGCAAAGCAATGTGAGGGAAGGGATTCCCAAGGGTGCTGGAAGTGGAGATGAGGACAGACGTGCAGATAAGAGGGGTTGTTATTTTTGCCCAGAAGTTTCTGCTCTGTGGCTCCAACTGCACCCAAAATAGGATAAAACTCCACGAGAAACCCCTCTGGAAGTGCAGAAGGAGCATCTCCCTCCCAAAGCTGCAGGATGGCAAGACAGACACTGAGGGGCTGGAGAGTGTCCAGAGAAGGGAATGGAGCTGGGGAGGGTCTGGAGCACCAGGGGCAGCTGAGGGAGGAGCTGGGAAAGGGGCTCAGCCTGGAGAAAAGGGGACTCAGGGCAGACCTTCTGACTCTCCAAAACTCCCTAAAAAGAGGGTGCAGACAGAGGTGGGTCGGGCTGTGCTCCCAGGGAACAAGGGACAGGAAGGAAGGGAGAGGAAACAGCCTCACATTTAACTCGGGAAGGTTCAGGTTGGACATCAGGGAGAATTTCTTTGCAGAAGGGGTGGTCAGGCATTGGAAGGGGCTGCCCAGGGAGGTGGTGGAGTCTCTATCCTTGGAGGCATCCAAGGAACATCTGGATGTGGCACTCAGAGCTCTGGTGGGGATGCTGGAGCCACAGAGCTCAGGGTTGAGAACAAATTAAGAATGTTTGGGACACACCACAGGACAAGAAGATGAGCACAATGCTTTATCTATTCCTCATGCTCCATGTCCACACCCTCATGGTGGAACCTGGCCAAGCTCTTCAGTCCTTCAGGGCCCATTTTCTCCCAGCACCACGGGGCAGCCAAAGGAGGACACGGAATGGGACTCCCTGGCTCCTCATGGGCGAGCCAGCCGGGGCCCTGGGCACGCACTCAGGTTGCACAGGAAGCTTTGGCAGCAGTAGGAGGTGTAGGTGATCAGGCCCAGGAGGAAGTTGTGGTGTGGGCAGGTGCTGGAGCACTTCTTGGTGACCCTCTTCCATATGGACAGAGAGCCTGGCCCAGAGAAGGGAGAGAGCGGGTTAGCAGGGGGGGTTTGTCGAGTGATCCTTGTACAGGAAAATCGGGGTTGATGATTCCCATTGTCCCCCCCAACAGCCCAAAAATTCCATACAAGCAATTCCATATCCATGCTAGGCATCCAGTACTTCCCAGCATGGATCCTCATATCAAGAATTTTTTAGGTGTACAATGACAATGTTCATTCCTGGATTTAAATCGCATTTCCAGGCTTCTCCGTTTGAGGGAAATAATAATTCTGTTTCCCTCAATATCTGGCTTGGATTAAAAAAAAAGGCACCAGGAGTAGTTGGTCAGTGATTGTTCCCCTCTCTGGGCACTGCTGAGGCCACACCACAACTCCCAGGGTCAGTTTTTGGCCCCTCACTGCAACAAATTAGGAGCTGGAGCATGTCCAGAGGAGGGAATGGAGGTGGGGAAGGGTCTGGAGAACCAGGAGTAGCTGAAGGAGCTGTTGGGGCTCAGCCTGGAGAAAAGAAAGCTCAAGGGGGAACTTTTCACTCTCCACAACTCCCTGAGCATGCAGCCAGGTTGGGGTCAGGTTCTGCTCCCAGGGAACAAGGAATCAAGGTTCAAATTTATTTATTTATTCTTCCTCTGAAGGATCCTTCCTCTTCTCTCAGTGTCCCCCTGACTTTCCACACAGAAATAAAATGACACCTGAAGGGGACAACCTCAGCGTGTGATGGGGAGGAGGATTTCAAATTCCTGTCCTCCAGGAATGCCAGGCCAGGCTGGGAAGGGCTCCACCTCCCACTTTGTGCTTCCTAAATCCCATCATAAACCCATCCCGGGCCTCACATCCCATTCCTGAGCCGTCATGAGGGGATCCAGAGGCAGCACCTACCGATCCCGACGGAGGCCACGTTGGTGACGCAGTACCCGTCCCCATCCGAGCACTTCTCCGCCTTCAGGCAGCTCCAGTTGCTTTGCTCCCAGTTGCAGGTGTAGCAGTACAGGGAATTTGCTGGAGAAAAAGACACGAAACAGGGGAGAGGGAGATGGAATCACCCCGGATTGGGCAGGACACGGTGAGGGCAAGGAGGAGCAGAGCAGGGATTGTCCCTCTGTGCTGGGAACTGCGGAGGCTGCGCCTCAAATCCAGTTTTGTCCCCTCAAAGAAATACCTTGGGGGCTGGAGCACGTCCAGAGAAGGAAACGGAGCTGGGGAAGGGTCTGGAGCATCAGGAGCAGCTGAGAGGGTTCAGCCTGGAGAAAAAGAGGTTCAGGGGGGACATCCTGGCTCTCCACGACTCCCTGACAAAGGAGGGAGCAGCCAGGTGGGGTTTGGGATCTGTTCATGGGGAACAAGGGACAGGACAAGAGGAAAAGGCCTCAAACTACACAGGAGAGGCTCAGGTTGGATATCAGGAAGAATTTGTTCACAGAAAGGGTGGTCAGGGAGGTGATGGAGTCCCCATCCCTGGAGGTGTCCAAGGAATGCCTGGACATGGCCCTCAGAGCTCTGGTGGTGATCAAAGGTTGGACTCGAGGATCTTGGAGGTCTTTTCCAACCTAAATGATTCTGGGAGCCTCTGAAATGCCAGCATCAGAAATGATCCCCGACTTTTCATGGAATCTCACATACACCCAGGCGCAGGTCTGATAAAAGCCACGGAGCTGAAAGACCCAATCCACTCTCCCAGTGCCACATCCAGCCTGGCCCTGGACACTTCCAGGGATGGGGCAGCCACAGCTTCTCCGGGAATCCTGTTCCAGGGCCTCACCACCCCCACAGGGAAGAATTTTTTCCATAAACCCAACCTAAATTTCTTCTCCTTCAATCTGATAGGCTGAGGGCACCAAGTTTGATGTGATGCTCGGAGCAGGGAAGGGCAGGGACTCCTGGAAGAGTTTCCAAGGATGTCCCAAGGCCTGGGGTCACTTTTTCTACTTGCTGGGGACTATTAAACTGCAGCCTAATTAGGCAGAAAGAACTGGCAGATGAAGAGGGTTAATTGGGACCTCCACGGCTTAGAAAAATCACGCCTTTGTCTTTGGGTGGGACATCAGTGCCCCCAAAAAGAAATCCAGAACTTGGTTTGAAGGACAAAGAAGATGAGGAGAAGGATTTTTTTTACTCTTTGCTGTGAGAATTCAGCCCTAGGACACATGCAGTGAATGCTTAATTTTTACTGCCTGGATAATCCAACATGGATTAGGCCAGGCTTCATTTTGGCACTGAGGACAACTCCCTGTCTCCCGGGCCTTGTTAACACTTGGAAATCTGTCAGGATCACTGTTCTGGTGAGTGAACAAAGCTAAATAGCAGAAAGGTATTCTTAGGCCACAATGAGCCAGAAATAACTATTCCAAGGAATTATTTTTCTGCACCAGACGTGTGGCACAATTCCAAGCGCTGGCAAAGCCTGTCCCGCTCTCCAAAATGAGGATAAGGTTTATTCTCTCTGGTCTGTAGATGATATTGGATCATATTCCTTAAAAAAGGCTCTGATTTAATTTACCATCTCTCCGTGAAATAAACTGCACCATCTATAACACAATTACTATGGAAACACCCACCACCATTAACCCATTCAGCCCACACCTCAACTTCTCCCTAATTCCCTGACTTTGTCCCAAAATCTCTGCAGTCAGCAAGCTGTGGCATCTTGGAGGTGTGTAGAAACAGCTGCACAGGGCCAGGTGTTGGAGGTGTGGCCCTTGTGGACCAGGAACACAGAGGCATTGTGCTGTCTTCATCAAAATTTAGGAATAACCACAGCCTTGCACCACCCTGACAGGACAACACCCTGGCAAGTCTCTCAAAGGCAGACCAGTGGGAACTGCCTCCTTTTTTCTGTCTTGGTTCCATAAAAATCCAGTAAAAAAATAAACTTTTTCAGACAACCAGACTGAGATTCTAGATAAAAACCCCCCAAAACGAGTGCTGTGTCCTTCACCAACACCACTCCAAGAGCTGAGGAGCTCTCTCCCGTGATTGTTTTCCCGGGATATGAAGCATTCCTACCTTTAAAACGCTCAGCTATACTTTATCAAGGAGCAAACCTCACCTTGAACTGCAAACAGGACCAAAGCCAGCACCGCAAGGAGGGAGAACTTCATCTTCTCCCAGTCGTCTCCACAGCCCAGGAAAAACACCCTCACCTGGGGACAGGATATAAATCTTCCCTGCCTTTGGACGGAGTGATGAGGAAGCCAACGATTTGGAAAGAGTGGGCAGGGATCATGGATTAGATGAGAGGCCAGGAATGCACGTGGGTTGTTTTCTCACCTCAGCATTGCCTTCAGGCTGTGCTGGCGATTCCAGGGAGCAGTGAAAGCACTTTGGGAATTCACACCATTTATTGGGATTAATCCTTTAATTCATCTCTGGTCAGGCCAGCAGTGCTGCTGATGTCTGGGTGGGGGTTTTGTTCTGATCATCACATCTGTGGCCAGATTGTTTCCTTTTCTCCAAGGAAAATGGGAACAAGTGGCATAAATTAATGGAATTGTCTGGGTGGATTACGCCAAGTCTGTTTCCAGGGTTAGACCTGGAGAACTCTCAACATCCACAGTCAGGGTAAACCAAGCTGGATATTCATGGGGGCAGGAAATGCATAACTTGGTTATCTACAAAGTCTTAAATCACAAAATTATTGAATGGTTTGGGTTGGAATGGACCTTAAAGACCATCTCAATACCAACCCTCTGCCAGCGACAGGGACACCTCGCAGGTGCCTCCAAGCCCCATCCAAACCTGCCTTTGAACACTTCCAGCAAGGGTTAAAAATATCTTTGTCCCCTTTCCCATGGAGCATCCAACTCAAAGTCCTGCTCAATACCAGGCAGACAAAAATGCTCTCAAGCTTTTACGGTTTCTCTGTGTGAAGAGGGTGGAGCTGGAGCTGATAACTTCATCCCTTCTGGGGCTTCCATGTGACTGCCTGTCCCACTTCTGCTTCCAAGGAAAGGGTTATCAGGATGTTTAGTGCTGGAGATCAGCAGACATCTCCATGAATCACCAACCCACCAAGGAGCAGAGAGGAGAGAAGGAGCCCCTTGGAGCGAAGCCACTTGGGCAATCAGTTGTCTGCTTATCCCTGCCTTCTCCATCCTGCAGGAAAAGAGAGCAGAGGCTGACACAGCCTGGGGTTTGGGAGATGGAAAAGCAGAAGAGGCAGAGGGTGCAAAAACATATGGAAGAAAGATGGATGAGGTGAAGGTTAAAATGACTGAGGGTAACATGATTTTCTTGGCAGGAGCCAAGTGAGATGAGCAGAATTCCCTGAAACAGGGGAGATGCTCATCCAAGACATTCAGAGCATCCAGTGGGATCAGTCACTGACTGGAGTGGAGGCACAGCCAGAGGAAGTTCAAAGAGGCACCAAAACCCACTCCATCTTCCTTTTTAAGGAAACAAAATCTGGGAGAAATCTTGCAGAGAGCTTTTTTTTTTTTTGCTCGATTCACAGATATTTCAGAGGTTTCTGACACCACCAACTCTGCTGACGCAAAACTGGATCAACAGGATGGAGAAGTCAGCCCTGATAAACCCAAGGGCAGCAGCCATTCCTCTGCCATGGATCTACACCTGGGTGTGGAGAGGATAAACCACATCTCTTGCCCAAGAGATGAAACAGTGCCAGGCTCGGGGAGCGCGTGCCCTGGGAATGCCAGAGGAGGTGTGTCAGTGCCACCAGGTGTCACGAGGCAGTGACCAAAGAGCACGACCTGTCCCAGGGAATAAGGATTGGCCAGCCTGATTCATGGTGGCATCAGGGGTGACTCCTTGGGGGAGTCTGGAAGTCAGCCTGGGAAGCCAAGGCTCAGCATCCTGCAGCAGTGGGAGCACCCTGGAAAAGCTCCGTCCTGTCGTTTTCACCAGTTTTGACTGGGTTTTTGCGAGAAAAAAAAAAAAAAGGAAAAATGATTTTGTTACTCTGTTGGAACCCTGGAGGCTGAAAATTCCAGGCTTTCTGTGCTGCACCTCAGGCAGGCATTACATTTGACTTGAAGCCATGGAACAGGCTTCCAAATTTGAGTGATAGCACAGGGGTTGTGGGTGTGTAATTTGAATAGTATTACATGATCTCACAGGGTGAAAAACTTGAATTTGGGATTTTAGTATATAGTAATGTATGGGGCAAGATGGAGGACTTTGGGCATTGTCTAAGTCCTTCTTCTTCACCTTCTTTTTCCTTCTTCTTCGTGGGTTTGGGTGGTTTTCTGTAACTGGTTGATAGAGCCCACATTGTGAACTTCAAGTAGTTAGTTACTGGGTTTAAAGTAAAAATAATTCAGGTGGCACTTCATAATTGGACAGATTGTCCTTGAAATAACATCGTAGAGATAGAAAGGTAAGCCATTTTACCTGTATTTTCTAACTTGCTAGTAAGAGCTCACAGCTCATGAGTCTGTAAATAGATAAGAAATAATAAACATCCAAGTCCAAACACGAACTGAGACTCCCGTGTATTAACCCCGACCTTGGTGGAGAAAAAGAAGCCAGAACCGTCATATTACTCTTCAGTATGATTGTGATTGTGGACTCCCCACCCCTAGAAATGTTCAAAGCCAGGTTAGATGGGGCTTGGAGCAACCTGGGACAGTGGAAAGTGTCCCTGCCCATGGCAGGGGGTTGAAACAAGACGGTCTTTGAGGTCCTTTTTAACCCAAACCATTCCATGATTAACAACGTTTATTCCCTTAGCTCCAAGGATTAATGACACAAGTTATCTCCCACCTGACACAGATCCAGAGAGAAATCACCAAGTCCAGGGATTCAGATCCGCTCCTCATTCACAGCCAGAAGTGGATCTCCAAGGCCATGGGAAGTGGTCTCACCACAGCTCCACTGGCAGGAGTGGTTTGAGGGACAAGTGGGATGATGGACAGAAGCACAAGATGGGTCAATTCCCATTTTGGGGGTTGCCAGTGGCCCACTGAACCAGATTTTTGGGAAGTTACCATCCCAGCCCAGGGGATGTGTGATGCAGGTGTGAGGTGTGGCACTGCCATGGCTGGCATTTCCTCGGGAGCCTCAGGATGGTGGTGTCACCCGGGATGGCCAACACATGGAAGCAGCATGACAGAAGCATGGAAAGCTTGGCTGAGTCAGGGCAAAAATCTACAAAAAAGGTGTCCCAGTATCCATAGGCTACAGCTGTGGCAGTGAATTCAACTTCTCCAGGACCATCTCCAGCACAGAGGCCAAGAGGCAGATATCAGTCTCTCGGGAATAATCCTTCCTTTGTGCCACCTCCTCTGTTTTATTCCAGATATTCCATGGAGTAATGATGGCTGATCTGTCCTAAAACCTTTCCAGGCAATGTGCCAACAATTAAACTAATTAATTAAATACCAAGGATGTTCCTAGCAACTGTTTATTTCCCCAGCTTAGGTTCAGCCTTGGAGATCAGGCCTTTGCAGGCATTTGAATCACATCCTTCAGGATGAGAACTTGATCCTGGATTTTACTCTTTGTTCTAGAACACTGCACTACACGCCTGTGCTGGAGTCATGGAAATGTGGCTTTGCTTGCCTGACCTCTGGAATGTTCTCGCTGGCTGCATCTTCCTGGATGTAGAAAAAGAGATTGGAAGTCAAGGAACAGGGATCTGCTCATTTTTTGGGAGCCTTATACTGGTTTCTTTTCAAAAATGGCCTTGAAAAAGTATCCACATGGGAAACCCAGTGATGAGGAAGGACAGAAACACCATGGATTGGCCTCAGGGGACCTTTCCCTGTCATATGGCCTGAAGATTTTACCCACTCAGCTTCCCTGTGGTCAGAGGATGACAGACCTGCCTCATCCCTTCTCAGATGGCTTCTCAGAAGATTCCCAGATAATTCCATCTATCCCTCTGTTTCGCCATTCCCCACCCAGACCTTGTGCATCAGAGGTTGAAGGATGAAATTGATTTCCAGCTCCAGGGATATTTCAGCCCTAAATAAAACCCATTGAAGCAATTGCAGAGTCTTGCTCCTCATCCTTCATAATTTTTTTTGTGGAGTTTTTGAGGGAGAAAGAGGCCAAATATGGCACCACTTTTTGCCAGGAATGATGTCGTGGTCTCCTGTTGCTCTTCCTGCACTCCGGATAGCTGGTGTGGGAGTCCAGCAACAGGTGTGGGGAACTGCAGGGGCACAAACAGCAGAACCTTTGGGGTACACACCCCAAGAACAAGCAGGGAAGCCAGCGACAAGTGAAATGAAGGGCCGGGAGTCCAGCTCCTTTGTAAATGGCCTTTATTAAGGTCAGCTGCTGGGTGGAGGCCCGAGGGGTCGTGCACAGGGCTGCTGATCCCAGTAGGTGACACACAGGAGGAGGTGCTCAGCTTTTCCAGAGCTGGAGCTTCCATCCTCGTGAGAGTGCCCAGGAAGACGCTGCTGGCTCGATTGTCCGGGGGTGCCGNCAATACACCACGAACCTCCACAAACTGGACTAAGAAGAAGAACAACTTTACAACAGGTAACTTGGAGTAATAACCACAATAACAATCATAACTTTAACCAGGAGATCCTACCTAGAGGTTTTATTTCCCACAAAAACGACCGAGACAAAGGAGGCGAGGGAGGCTCTGTGAAGTTCCAAAAAGGGCTCACTAGGGATGGAAGATTCAGGGAAAGAAAAGCACAGATTGCAGGGGGTGCAGGAGTTTTTAAAGTGGGGGTGGTACAACACAACAGCCAATGACAACTCAATGGGTGTGGAATCCAGGGGGGAGGTACAAAGGACTGCAGCCAATGGGGTACAGAGAGGGGAGGATGCAGCGCCACTGGACCAATAATGTGCTAAGGAAGGCAGAACTTTCTAGATGAAAGGGAAGGGATAAACTCTGATGGATAGGTGAGGGGCTGGGACAACTGGGGATTGACAAGGGAGGGTCTGGAATGAGGGGTTGGGTTGTTTTGATGGGCAGGGGATATGGCAGGAACCTGCCTCAGGGCTAAACCGTGAAGGAAGTTCAGGGCAGGGGACCAGGGACACACCACAACAGAATGACAGCACTTCGAAGGGCACATGGCCCTGGGAGAAGAGGAGCTGTGTGTGTTGAGGACCTCCTGGATGAGTGAGAGCTCCAGCTCTTCCCTTCCTCGATCCAACGACAGTGATTTTCCCTTCCTGTTTTTTTCCATCCCTTCTCCACAGGGGTTTCCCTGTTCTGATCCTGCAAGGCTCATTTTTTTTTGCGTCCTGCCTGGTTGGAGAGTGCCCAGGAAGACGACACCGAGGTTAGTGTCACCGAGGTTGGTGACACATGTCACCACCATGCCCCTGACACAGACGTGGCCTCACCTCAGACCCTCACAGGTGCTCAGATTCCAGGGAAACCAAGAGGAGCTTGGAGTTCATCCCACACAGGCTTAAGTCCTTTGCGTGTCAAATCATTGATGGACTTGATCTTCATGGCTGCTCCTGCCAATCTCCCACAATTTTCGCCATTCCTGGGTGCTCTCCGTGTCTGTTTCCATGGGGAAGAGACACTCAGGATCAGGAACCAAGCGTGGGCAGCCCAGGGCTGGGATGCACCAAGGTGTTGAAATCCTGACAATTTGCCCTTTGGCTTCCTCTCTTCTGAGCAGGGCAGGGAAATGGTGCCCCAGGGCCATCCCAAATCCCTGATTATGGGTGTTAGCTCATTTTATGGTGTCTCCTGTATTGCCCAAATCCCAGCTGGGTCTGGATTAAGTCATAAAAAGGATTACACCTGTAACTGGGGACATTAATGGGGGATCCAACAGCTTCGAGGTTCCCTGGGGCTGGAATCGCTGCAGACAAGCTGTCATGGAATCTATACCAGCAATACACGGAAAATCCATGCACAATTCCAAGGGCTATCAAACAGCTGTTCACACTTTTTAATTGTTAATGTGCTCCTCAGCATGGCTTTGGACCAAGAAGGATCATCCCTGAAAATCCAAAANTGGGGCTGGAATCGCTGCAGACAAGCTGTCATGGAATCTATACCAGCAATACATGGAAAATCCATGCACAATTCCAAGGGCTATCGAACAGCTGTCCACACTTTTTAATTGTTAATGTGTTCCTCAGCACACATTGGATTGGCTTTGGACCAAGTAGGATCATCCCTGAAAATCCAAACTCCCAGACCTTCTCCAGAGAGGACGCTGGAACAATGCCACTGGAGCTGTAAATCCATTATTTTCAAGACTTTTTTTCCCATAAATGTTCTGAAGTTTCCATCTGGCTGAGACAGGCAGAGATCTGGGGCTGTGCTGATCTTGATTGGATCGTCCTCCTACTCACTTCCATTTGTTTTATTCCCTGTGTAATTCCCTGAGCAACCTGTTCCCAACCACCAGCCCTGCTATGAGTCAGCTTTCCATAAAAAGAGAATAAACAATAAACATCTTGGAATTGGTTGGTTTTTGGTGGTTTTTTTTAATGGTAGATGTGGAGGGAATGTTTATATGAGATACTGGGAAAAAATTCTTCCCTGTGAGGATGGTGAGGCCCTGGCACAGATTGTCCACATAAACTGGAATCCCTGGAAGTGTCCAAGGCCAGGTTGGATGGGGCTTGGAGCAACTCTGGATAGTGGAAGGTGTCCCCACCCACAGAGGATGGGACAAGATGAGTTTTAGGGTCTTTTCCAACTCACACCTTTCCATGATTCTGAGGAATCAGGATGCGACAAGAGGCTTCCAAGGGCACTCCAAGTCTGCAGGCCAGGTTTTTCTGGGAGCTGTGACAGCAAGAAGAAGGAAAACCAACCTCCAGCTCAGCTCTTAATACACCCCTCTCTATTGGCTACCTAAATACCCCAGGATGGGCATTCCTGGATTTCCATGGTGCTGTGTCCAGCCAGGAAAACCACTCTGTGAGGCCCAGGACCCCAATATCGATTGTCCAGTTGGGGTCAATCCTGGAGCCTTGGGAAGGGCTTGTTCCCACTGTGCCCATGTGGATTTCCCTCCTGTGACTCCATGGAATACCCTAAGGTGGAAATGCATCTCAAGGATCATCCAAGTCCTGCCTGCTCCAGAAAAATCAAAGCTAATCCTGTGCAGAACAGCAGGGGAACATCTGGATGGAGGCTTTTCCATGAATGTTAATTCCCTTTTTGCAGACAACTCCTAGAATCATGGAATGGTTTGTGTTGGAAGGGAGTTTGAAGATCATCTCAATCCAAGCCCTGCCATGAGCAGGGACACCTTCCACTATCCCAGGTTATTCAGATCATCATCCAGCCCAAACACTTCCAGGGATGGGGCAGCCACAGCTTCTCTGGAAAATCTGAGCCAGGACCTCACCCCATCCAGTCATTCCATACCTGGCCTTCCCTCCCATCCCACATTTCCCCTCCTCAAGACCTCCAAGCCAGAATTTCCCCGTTCTGTGTCCTTGGTTCAGAGGCACAAATCCTTCATCCTGCACTGAATTATGGCTTGGCACTGCTATTTATACAGATCTGCAGCTGCTGCATACAAAGCTCAACAAAAGCAGAGCTAATTAGCCAGAACCACTTGGTCAATTAGGAAAATTGCTCTTCCCACTCAGCCAAGATTAAAAAAAAAAAAAAAAAAAAAAAACCAACAGGGGGNNNAAAAAAAAAAAAAAATAGAGCCACAGGGAGGTCAAGACAAACTCAGGCTGAGCAAATCTAAGAAGCCTCAGTCCAGAGGTTTTACACACTCCAAGCTGGTGGCCCTGTAGTAAAATCACGGAATGGTTTGTG